>ML802992.1:59163-76574 GCA_009831015.1 Picea engelmannii
AAGAGAGCGCAGAGTGCGTGAAAGTTCTCTGAAGGGGTCAGAGGAACAAAGCTCAGGAGGGATAACTCCTTGTTCACTGTGGAAGTAGAACCGGGTGGAGTTCACACGAGACAAAGGTGGTGAACGGAGGAACTCTTCAAGAGGAAGAGAATCGACGACTCGACTTGTCGTGGAGAAATCACGAAGATCGTGACCTGACTTGTGAGTCAGATGTATCGTAAGCTCGCGATGGAGGATGTCTGTTTCTCGTAGCGCGAGGTCATGAGAACGCGAAATACGACGTTCCGGAATGCCTTGCATGGGGTATGTTGAAATCGGAGGAGGTGATAGGTGATCACGGGATGTCGGATCTCGGTAGCTGGAGGCTTCAAGTTTGATCTCGGGAAGGACGAGTGCGCGAGGTTGCGAGATTCCGGGCCATCGGCCTCTCGGCACTTCGGGTCTCGGAGGTTTAGAACTCGAAGGTACAGAGACGCTAGTCGCGAGTCGCGATAGCGCGAGGTCCCGACATACCGAGAGAAAGTCAACGTTGACCAAAAGCATCAGGTCTCGGAAATCCGAGAGTCCAGTTCCCCGTTGTGGAACTCGCGAAGTCGCGAGAGCCGATCCTTCATTAACTAAGGAAGGGAGGATCACCGGAAGTAACTGTGGGTAAAGAACTCTCGGGGGAGTTGGAAGAACCTTGACTCTTCGGGCCGTGGAGAAAGAGAAGGTCCTGGTGGGGCGACCGTGCCTGTGAGGGGCAGATTGCGTCAAAAGGCATGACCGAAAATTCATAATGGCCTTCATGAGTTTTAAATGTTTTTTTTACAATATCTTCTTCCTTCATTCTAATATGATGATACCCTGAATGGAGATCCAACTTTTTGAAATAGATTCCTCCATGCAGTTCATCTAACAATTCTTCAATGATGGTAATTGGAAAATTATCTTTAATAGTGGTCTTGTTGAGCTCTCTATAATATGGACACATACGCCATGAGCCATGTTTCTTGAGTACCATTACCACCAGTGCAGAGTAAGAACTTTGGCTAGGTCTAATAATGTCATCCTCTAACATTTCTTCAACCATACACTCAATTTCACTCTTCTAGGCATAAGAGTATCTGTAAGGTATGATGTTAGGAGGAACACTCCCAGGAATTATGTGAATAGCATGATCATGATTTCTAGTGGGTGGAAGACTTTTGGGAATATCTCCAAATACTTTGGAATTCTTATCAGTGATCCCTTGGAGATCTAGGGGAATAGATGGCTTATATGTTTGAAAATCTAGTGATAATAGTTGTGCATTTACACCCTAATGCCCCTTTTTCAATAATTTTTTCATTCCATTAGAGCTTATCACCTTATTGGGTTTCCCTGTGATACCTCTTAACTCAATTTCTTTTCCTTCCAATGAAAATTTCATGAAAAGTTCTTGAAAATTAAAATCCATTGTTCCTAGTGATTATAAACATTGGATTTCTAGTACGACATCAGCACCACCCATGGGTATAGAAATCATTGGACTATTCATTATATATTCCCCCATAGTAAGATTGATCTTATTGTATTTTCCTGAGAAATTGATAGTTCCTCCATCTGCAATCATTACTTGAAACTTTGGCGCTGGATATACAAAGCAATTAAGAGCGTTGGCTAATTTATAGTGAATGAAATTATGAGTACTACCAGAATTAATTAGGACTATTACCTTTTTATTTTTGATATAGCCTTTGGTCTTGAGGGTTTGAGGAGTGCTAATTCCAGCCAATTCATTACACGATATCATGGGAGTCTACATTTTCATCTTGAGATGGTTCTTGTTCTTCTTATTCTTCTTCTTCTTCCTCTTCACAATATATGTAGATAAATCTCTTCTCACCTTGTAGGTTGAGGTGTTTTAGAAGAAGGAGCATTATTCTCTCGATAGATGTTAGGAGTGGTCCTTCTAGTAGCCATAGCCATATTTTTACTTTCAACATTTCTTGCCACCCTAAATGCATTCTCCATGTGATTGGGTCCTTGACATCAAACTTCCTCATATCAATCTTACGAAAGTGGTTGGTCTTCAACCCAAAGTTGGAGTTTCTCCATTCTTGATTCATCTTCCTTATGTCCTCATCATGAATTTCATGGGATACATTTTCACTTCCAGGTGTCCTCTCTATTAGGAAATTTTCCAATCCTTCCATGATCTCGCTTTTTAAACCATCCATCATCCCTTGTAGTTCATATTTTGTTATTGTCTTCTTTTGTAAATCATTTATGTCCCTACGCATTTCTTCACCTTAATCAAGAGTCCAAGTAGGAATTTCTTGAGGCTTATATGGTGTAGAAGTTCCCTTTTTTGGTGGCATGTCGTTCAAGTATCACTTTTAAACCTTGATTTTGAGGTGGTTCTACTAGACAATCTTTCTTATGTTGTATCTCCAAAATTTCATCCCTTTTGGGTATGAAAATTTATTTTTTGTATTTCTATGATATTTCTTCTCTGCAATTCCACTGGTTTGATCAAAATTGGATGTGCCAAGTGGAATTTATGGTAACTTCCCCACATCTTGTTGATTTTTGGTCTTTCTAGGAGATCTCACTTGTATAGAGTTCCCCACACAAAATAATTGATATACAATTCTGAAAAATGTACCAGAAATACTAGAGATTGTCCACTATCCAATGCAACTAGTCTCACTCAATTTGGATACTCTAGGAATAATTTATGATTTTTTTACCTAGAATACTTGTTTGAGACTAGTCAACATGACTGGTTAGATACCTTATCTTCCATAGGGTTATATACAAATGTAAAATGAGCTAGAAGATGAAATTTTCATCAAAGATACCTTAATCATTTTTGTGACTATCCTCCAAATTTTAGGGTCTGAAACATTATGGAAAAAATTTCATAGAGAAAAGTCCACAATGACTAAATTCAGGATGATTCCAGAACCCTATCTTACATAGGCTATATCTATGAAAGTATAAGGCCTCAGGAGATGAAGTTGAACCCAACGTACCTTGATCCTAATACTAAATATCCTCCAAACGGTTCAGTCTGAAACATTGTATAAAAAAATTATAGCGCAACTTTCAAGGTGTCTCAAATGTGGCAGTGAAACCCCAATACCTTGAGCTCTAATAACAAATGTTAAGAACCAAATATCAAGATAGCATAGAAAAACCTCAGAATAAGTACTCAACACCTTGAAAAAAATATAATTCCAGATAATAAGCCTCTTCGACGGGGCAACCTCCTTATACACCACATAAATTTCCAAATACCAGATGATTCCAAATGAAAATGTCTCCTTGGTATATATAGGAGACTAGGAGGTACAATTACAAATAATGGACCCAAGTCGACATAAATAAAATAAAATTATTAATGTAATATGCCCAAATTAAGGGGTAATGTGCCACTATTTAGGGCTTAACAGAAAACACTCATGACGAAAATATTCACGATTTTTTGGTAATATATGATCCGCATTTGGTTGAAAGCTCATCTGATATGGTAAACTCTATCCCTAAATTTGGAGTTATATTAGAAAAAAATTATGATTTACACGACTAATTTAGGGGAGCGGTTAATTGTAAAACAAATAGTTCCTCGCTGCAATATGAAACTATAAATTTAGGAACATAGGATAACCCTCAAAACATTAATTTGGGCAAAGGGTGTACTCGACAAAAGAAATATGTTTTTATTAAATTGTTTAAATAATTTAAATACGTATTCGCATGGACCCGTGATGATCTAAAAACATTTGATCCAAACATAATACAACATGTAATCTCAATGAAACCCCAAACCCAACCATTCCAACAAAAATGGAGAAAGAAGCACCCGAAGCTAGAACCCACAGTCAAGAGGGAATTGAATAAGTTGTTAATAGCCAATATCATCTTTCTTGTTCAACACACCCAATGGGTATCCAATTTAGTTCTATTAAGAAAAAAGAATGGATAAATGCGACTCTGTGTTGATTTCCGCAACTTAAACCAAGCATATGATAAAGACAATTATCTCATTCCTCCCATGGAACAGATCTTACAACAAGTATATGGTTCTGAAATATTATCCTTATTGGATGGTTTCTCAGGATACAACCAGGTCCTAATGTCCCCATCATATCAGCTTAAAACTACATTCTGGACCCTTTAGGGCACTTATGCTTTTCATAAAATTCCTTTCGAACTAGTTAATGTCGGATCCACTTTTCGAAGGGCAATGGACATCTCTTTTCGTGGGCTTATAAATCAGTCAATGGTTGTTTACTTAGATGATTTTATTGTATTTTCGAAGAATAAAAAATATCACTTATCTCACCTCATAATTGTGTTAGAACGTTGTCGTAAGTATGGTATTTCATTAAACCCCAAGAAATTGTTTTTTATTTTTTATCAGGGAAAGTTGTTTGGATTCATAATGTCAAAGGATGGAATGATGATATATCCCGAAAGAACTCAAGCCATAGCCAATATTTCTCCTCCATCGTCCAAAAAGTCCATGCAATCGTTTCTTGGTAAAATAAATTTTGTCAGACGTTTTGTTCCTAGCTTTTCTGAGATGGTTAGACCCCTACAAAATATGATAAAAAAGGACATTGTCTTTAAGTGGGGATCACAAGAAAACCTAGCTTTTAATTCCATTAGAAAATCTATAACAGAAGCTTCATCCTTGATGAGTCTTGATTTTACCAAATACTTTACTCTCTATACATTTGTGTCAGATAGATCATATGATGTTGTACTCACCCAGCAAAAAAAATGATAATAATGAAATCCCCATTTCAGTTATGAGTTATGCCTTTAAAGGAGAAAATTAAATTATCTTGTAGTCGATTAGCAAGCCTTTGTTGTATTTAAATAAGTGAAACACTTTAGACCTTATCTCTTGAAATCTAGAACTAAAGTCATTGTTCCTTACCCTGCAGTGAGAAATATATTAGTTCAAAAAGAGATTAGGGAAAAGAGGGCTCACTGGATCACTTATGTTCAAGAATATGATCTCGAAATTAAACCAGCACAAATTGTTAGGGGTCAGGGTATTTTCAAATTAGTGGTTGATTCAGTTAATCTACTTGACAATTAACTAGTAGTACCAGATGAGACATTGCCTCATGAAACACAAATCGGTTGTGCACAAACCATGCCCAATTCTTGGTATAATGATATTAAGTTTTATTTGACACATGGAACCACCCCTCAAAATCTCAATCCCAAAAACAGAAGAGAACTAAGACTCATATCTGCACGTTTTCAATTAATTAATAATGCACAGTGTTGTTCAGAAAAAAAATTGATGGTGTATTGCTACGTTGCCTAGAAAAGGAAGAATCTGAAAGGGTATTGACTAAAATACATTCAGGTGATTCAGGAGGTCACTTTGGCGGTGAAACAAATGCTCACAAATTCCTTAGAGCAGGGTACTATTGGCCCACTGTGTCTAAGGACGCTCATTCCATGTCCCACAAATGCATAGTATGTCAAAAGGCTGCAGGACAAGTCAAGAAAGTTGCATTCCTTTTGCAACCCGTTACGATTGATATGTCATTCCATCAATGGGGTTTGGATATCATAGGTCCAATTAACCCAGCCTCTTCACAGCAACACAAATACATTCTCATGGAAACAGATTATTTTACCAGGTGGTATGAAGCCATACCTTTAAGATTAGTCAACACTAATAAAGTGATTTTGTTCCTAAACTCTCATATCATCACACATTTTTGGATACAAGAATGTCTGGTTTTCGACAATGCTTCTTATTTTTTCTCCATGGACATGAATGTTTATGCTTTAGAAAAAGGAATTAAGTTAAAATAGTATGTCATATATTAGCCCCAATGCAATGGTCTGGTTGAATCAACGAACAAAAATTTAATGAAAATTTTGAACAGAATAGTGTCGAATAATCATAAAAATTGGCACATTGCCTTGTATAATGCACTATGGGATGACAGGGTCACCCCAAAATCATCCATCAGTAAATCCCCTTTCTTCCTTTTGTATGGAAGAGAAGTTATCCTACCTCCCAATGTCCTATTACCATCACTTCAGTTATCCCAGAAGGTTCAGGAGGAAGAATTTATTGCCTTGGAAAGTCGAATAAATGCTTTACTTGAACTTGAAGAAACCAGAACACAAGCTAAACAAAAATTAGATCAGCATCAAAAAATTGTTAAACAGTGGTTTGACGCAAGTTCATCCTCTGATAGAAACTTCAACATAGAAGATCTGGTCCTCAGGTGGGATAAGGCACATGAGGATAAATGGGAACACACCAAGTTTCCAAATCTGTGGTTGGGACCGTTTGTTATTGCAGAAAAATTGGGTCCTAGCTCTTTTCGTCTGCAAAACTTAGAAGGGCAACCAAACACTTTTCCAGTGAATGGGTAGGCCCTCAAAATGTATTTTTCTTAATCAAATAAGATTGGACTCTTTGTAAATATTTCATGTATTGTACAGTTATGTTTTCTTTGATTGTTGTGTTTAAAATTTTCCATTATTCCTGTCTACTTGAATTATTTCTGATCCAAAAACAATTGTCAAAGGGAACATTCATTTCAAGACTTATGATTTAAAAGAAATTTGAAACAGTTCAAACATTTTTTGATGTTAAGATTTAGCTCGGATGATTGATTGATTACTATGGAATCCCAATCTCAAACGGTCTTTGTCAGAGTACTACACCTGAAAACATGTGGAGATCTTTGGGAATTACAATTATCTTTGGACTTTTTACACCATCCATGTTCATAAAATATCACTTTTAAGTGATTCCCCATTCTCTAGATGATTTCTTAACTGAAATCTAAAAACTCTAAAACCATGATAAAACTTTCCAACCTTGAAAATGAATAAATAATGACCAGTAATATACTTGTCCTATGATTAATCTCCAGTATCACCCTGCTCTATTTGTCATTTACAAAATATCTAAATTATATCATTATAAATGGCATAAGAAGCTTGAAAACACTTAAGTGTCGGAAATGTGTGTAAACTCACCAAGGTACTGAATAGGTATGTTGGCAGTAGGTAAATGCACACATGATACCAAGCCAACTTCATCGGGGTATTGAACAGGCCTGCTGGCAGCGAAGCAATGTCGGGTTCAAGAGATAGCAGGTATGTGCTTATAAGTTAGCTTTCTATGGGAGTTTATATTGTGAATATACAACTATTGGGTGGGATTAAAGTACTTGAGTGGGTTAAATGACATCCATGTCGAGGATATGAATGCCTACTAGAAGTAATGGCTCTATCAACGGTATTGAATTCATTTTTATAAACATCATTACCCTTGGATCAAAACACGATTTCAGGCTACAATCCTTTGTAAAGGATTTATTCTTCTTCTCTGATAATGATTATGGTAATATTTTATAAATCTGAGCTAATATTTGTGATCTTAAAGTGAATTTGTCTCAAAGCATCTTAAAACCATCTCCAAGTACTATTCTTCTTCCCTGAGGTGAAAGTTTGACAGTCATAGATAAATGCTTTGCCCAATGAGTCACCATTTTTTGGCATCCTAACTAGCATCTTGTGTCTCATTGACTTTTCAAATATAAAATTGTTTCTTATGCTCACTGCATAGTATGTTTATATATGTCATATGCATTGTATTTCTTGTGTACGAAGGTATGAGTATTATTGTTAATCAATCTTGTTTGGATTTATACAGTTTTTGAAATTATTTGGTGTCATTTATTGATCGTGTTCTCTATCTTCAATTTCATGACTGTAAAGCATGAAATTTAAGTCCCTTTTTTGTACAGATCGTTGACTAAATTCTTGTGGTAATCTCCCTTTGCATTGAGTTAAAGGTGATTGTTTGTTTCCTTTAATTGAAGGTCTAAATTAAAAGGACATGGACTATGTTTTTATTAGAAACCATATGAATTATGTTCAAAACAAAAACAAAAAAACTAAACATGACTCATGAACTAAAGAAATCAGCTACACCCGATATGAAGTATGTGAGACCTATTCAATTAAATCAAGCCTAAAACTACAACCTAGCTAAAACCCATGGTTCAACATGTTTCTATTAAAATCTCCCCTCTCCTAATGGCCTAAATATGACTCCCAACACCTGACATTTCCATATAACATTACGTCATTAAGTAATGATCACTTAATGGACTAACCGATCAGCTGTCATATGAATTATTACCCTACAAATGTATTGATTTCCTTGATTTCGGGTTAGTATTCATGGAAAGTAGCGAGGGTTCCATCATTTTAGGGGATTTGAACTGTTCGGTCCTCTGGTTTCTCGGTGATAATCAAAAATTAGAGTGGGGAATAATGGTAGCACCTCCCCATTTCCCTAAACATCGATTTATCATCAGGTATGAGAGATCAGTCACTTCAATTGTTTATGGGTTTGGATTGTTACAAGCACAGGGTTCTCCTGTTGATGAACATTGTTTTTTTGCCTTTTGGTTCATCGATTGTGAATTCATGGCCCCCATAGTTAGGATAGATTCAAATGGCTCACAAACTTTGTTATCTCATGACGACGCTATGGATAGCCTGGTTCAGTTCATTTGGGTCAATTTTATACAATCATTCGATGGCTTTAACCTAGAGGTTGCCAAGAATATTTACAATATGTTTGATGGAACTAGAGCCAAAATAGGAGATATTTAGTTACAGGTTATCAAATAATTCATAGATAAGGAAACTGGTTTGTCTCAAGAGGGTGGTTGTTGGTTTAAGAACATGAAAGTAACTGGCATTTTGTGGCAATCTCTGTTGGTGTCTAGGAAATCGCACTACAAGGTAAAACGTATGTCGATAGAACTGTTTAAAGCCTGTTGGCATAGTTTATTATTGATCAAAAATCAATTTATCACCTGTGAAGGAAGCTATGGATTAGTGTTCCTGTTTCACATACGTATGTTAATAGTTTTTCAAATATTTAGTTTGAACTTTCCCTTTTACTTGCTTAAAAGCCTGCGAAAAATGTCAAATTTTTACCAAAGGTCGAATCCCAATCCTAAGTCTAGTTTATTTCACCATGGTTTAATTCACATATTGGTCGATTTCTATTTGGCTAGCACATGGGACACCTGGCAAGGTTTTCTAGTAAGGAATGGATTCCTTCTCCTGTAAATTGATCCCACCACCAACCTAACACACGTTCTTAAAGAACATGTTTCTCCATAAACTTTGTCTCATTCACTCTGTGATTTTAGAATCGAAGTTCAAATACAAAATGACTCTTTTGTTTCGCTCAATGATCAAACCAAGGTCATTTCTAAGACCAGAATGGCATCCAAAAACCATGAATTTATGCCGAAGAAACCCTTAAAAGAGGTCCTTAGTCATTTGAGAAATGAATCGTTAAATGTTGTTGGTCATTCACAACCTCTGACACTAGCAGTTAATGGAAATTTTAAATGGCAAGAAAAACAAATTAGGCAGGAGTTCAGTGATGTTGATTTTAAAAACAAAATATGTGGTCGGATCCTATCAAGAATGATGAGGAATAAACATAAACAGAAGGATAATCATGTTCCAATGATTATAATAGAATATTTAAACTCTATTGAGAGTGTAAGCTCGGACTCAGTAAGGGATAATCATCCATGGTATGATTTTGTTTCAAATTTACCTTTGTTCCTTCAAAACTGTGAGGGATTCGCAAGAATCCAGACCGATTTAAAGGCTATGATGGAAAAGGAAAAGACCCCGGACTCAGACTACCAACAACCGCTCCCAAATATGGAACATGTATGTTGTGATGAACGTTTAGCATGGATTCAGAGATACTACATAGACATCCCATACTTGCATATGCATCTTAACCAAACGTTGGTGAAACATAGAAATCTTGAAAGAGAAAATCAGGATTTGAGAGCTGAATTACAGCAGACTATTTCTCGAGCAAATAAAAGATTCAGAAAATATGGGGATATTATCATCAAGAATTCAACTAATATCAATGTTGTTATGAGTTCAGATATGTATAAGTCTTCTTTTTCAAATGTCTAATTTGGTAAATAAATTCGTGGTTTATTTTCATTTTTGATTGGTTTGTTAAAGCATAAGTTGTTACATTGTTTTTAGACTAGCTATAGAATCAAACATTTTGTAGCTTGTCTTAAATTAGTTTATGATATTTTTAACTAGATTTGTTTTTTCAGGTCTGAAGAAAGAACGTGAAAAATTTCCTATACATTGTTGGCTTGTTGGAGGATCATGAAGTATTTCTAATTTGAAAATAGTTTTTGTTTCAAACAATGAAGTATTTTTGAAAATTGTTATAACAAACTTTTTCTAAGTTGTTATAAACATTATTGTTATAAACTCAAGTTAGAATTTGGTTTTTAATATACTCTATTTTGGAAGATCAATCCCTATCCTATGGATTTGGGAAGTAGATCAATGCAGTGTTTAAATACTCTATTAAGTTTTTATAGAGGATGAAAATAATTTGGGAGAGGGACTCCTCAATGTTTTTAATGAATAATATAGAATCATGCTTTAATTAAGGATTTTGTCCTGTGGATTAAAGAATTCAGTGTGCATTATGATATATTGATATTAGTTTGTTTCATCAATTCATGATTAATTATTATCATATCTATATTAATTCTTTCAATCTTTTAATAGCAAATTATTCCAACCAGGTTCGGATCTCAACAGGCTCCCAACAAAACCCTCTAAAACTATCGACCCTCCTGGTAAACTAGAAGGCAACACTGCGCACAGAGTGCGCCGCGTAGTCTCACCCAAGATAGTTTTATGGGTGAATACAATACCCAGGTGTTTGTAGTCTAGGAATGAGTGGGGATCTATGGGGTGGTTCTTCCTTCTTCATGAATTAATATTACTAATGATTTAAGTATTTCTAGGATTCATTCATCTTCTAGCTTATGCATGTGTTGGAGCCGCCTTTGTTTTTCTAGCCTGTCTCGAATTTCATGTCTTAATGCTCGAAATCGAAAGATGGTTTTCATATTTTCCGTCTGTGGTTTCAAAATCTCTGAAGTCTTATCACACAAGCAGCGATGATTATTGTACTCTCGAGGTGAGTTCTACTTTTCGGCAAAAAAAAATTCCCCCTTTTGTTCTACCTCGGGATTTTGCGTGTTGGATGCTATAGATCACAAAGTTCATAAATCCCGAGCAACGAAACAGCGAAATCGCTTTAAAACTTTACCCAGGTCAGTAACAGGAGTAAAGTCTTCCTAAATCGTGTTTAAACATCATCGGGTTTTCGCACCTCGACGTTCACTAAATCCAAAACTCTCAGTGTCGTACCCCCGATAGCCGAAATAATGAAGTCTGCATGTTAGTATCCCGTGTCAAAGTTAAAGGAAAAAACTAAGCCATGGTTAAGTTCTGTCGGCAATTCGCCACTCGGTGTTTTCTTTTTAAAACGTTACGTTGTCTAAGCCCCGACTCGCGAAATCATGATAAGGATATGAACGTAATTAATTAATCACTTAATCCGAGTTTATCTTCCCTTTTAAATTAAAACGTATTATCGCGATCTCGTGGTTTCGCAGCTCAGCATGCAAACTTCCCAGAAACTTACCTTCGAAGCTCCGAGTCGCGATATGGCAAATATAAATAATTATGTAATTAATTAAGTGCCTAATCACAATTACGTTTTTATTAATCAAAATCGATCATCGCAATTTTGTGGGTTATAGGTTCAAAAGGTTAAAGCAAAATTTCCCGATACGACGAATATCGAAAGGTTAATTAGCTTTGGTAAAATCGGATTAATTAAGCTAAATCAATATATCCCATGTTTTTTATGCTTGCACGATTTACGAGGTAGACTTATTTCTTCCATACGCCCACTGACATTTCAAACCACCAAAATTTATGGCATTAATTATGAAATAAGGCGAATCGATGAATAAATATTGGGTTTTTATTTCTAAATTTATTTCTAAACATGATTTGACAGATTTGTTCTAAAAAGTACCGAGTTTTCGAATATATATATAGAGTTTTTATTTGTTATAACAAATTCATTTCTATATTACACAGAGCCCATTTTCTCAATGAGCTAACTTTTGTATGTATACGTACTTTTATCGCAGAAGAGCCAAAGAAGGATCTCCCATCATGGCCCCGCGAAAAGCATCCAAAGCCAGTGTTGAGGTTTCGGGACAAGGTTCAGACAATGTTGTTGATACTTCACCTCGAAGTGTCGACTCTGTCCCAAACTGGTCGTTCGTTTCTGATGTTCTGCAGGCCGAATTGGTGGATTATTCTGATGATTCCAGCGACAATGAAAAAGATGACATAACCACCAAGTATAAGATCGTCATTCAATCGGGAATGAATAAATTAGCGGCCAGGCCAAGACTGCTCCCCTACTATGATATGGTCTAATGGGCATTAGACCCTATGGACATACCAACCAGAACCATCATGAATGAGCAGAAGGTCACCATCGGGACTTTCAGACCTGAACATCTGCAAGCTATGTACAAGTTGCCCACAGCTTCTGACATTACATATGGTGCCGAATTCTTGGAGGAGTTCAAACAGAAGGAATGTGTGCAGTATGAAAAGACCATGTCTAGCTTAATAAGAGGTTGGGTTTCGCACCCTGCGAAGTTTAGGGCAGACAGTCATGGTATATACTCAATAGCCTCCTTGGAACCACAGTTCAAGTATGTAGCTATGATGACATGCAGATTATACAGGAGAGAGGACACCTCACATTTCTTTCTTAAATGGGTACCTCTAATATTTTGGGTCACCGAAGGCTGTTCCTTCGACTGGGCAAAAATGTTGTCTGACAGCTTGACCAGTCAAGTTACAGAATATCGGGCGCAAAAAGAGAGCGGAAATATTTCTTCATTTTTTATGTCTACATACATTATGCACACTGTATGCTTTCTAACACAATTTCCCTTAATGAGCTGGGGTTGGAATCCAGCAAAGGCCGAGCCCATTCATGTCTATCATTCGAAGCTATGGGAAAACAAAGTGGCAGATTTCGTATATGAAATCTTCAACTGGGTGATAGTACCTTTGCATGTCACTATTTTCATTCACCCGCCATCCAGGATCTCAGACAGTATAGTGACGAATTTGAGCAGCATAGTTGACTGGTATGTAGAAGTTGAATTCTCATATCTCAAATTTTTTGGGGCTTCTATTCCCCCGCATGCATTGCCATTATTCATTCCCGATAAGCTGGATTTTCGTGAGGTTGCTAGACAAACAGTAATCGGGGGCATAAGCAAGGATCTTAAGGGATACTCGAAAAAGGTATGGTCGCCTTTTCCTGTTCATTTAAATTCATATTCTTTATTAGATTTCAAGCATGCTAAAGCTGAGGTAGCAGCCCTGGAAGACCTAAAGTTGGTCCTTATTGAATACAAGAAGAACGATCCGCAAAGGGTCGTGAGTAATCATTTGGCCAGTTGTGGACTCAAGAGATTTGAACATGAAAATTCACCCTCGGACGACATTTTCCGAGGCGCAAGATCTTATGCTGAGATTTTAGCTCAGATACAAACCTCGGCACTTGAAGAGAGGGCCAATGTTCTGAAATTACAAGAACATCGATGCAGTTGTCTTCCCGCAGTATTACGGGGTGAGAATCCGAGTACAGCGGAGGTGAAACAAAAATATGTCGAAGGCTCCAAGGATGTGACTCCCGGTCAAGAAAAATACCAGGATGAAGGAGAGAAAACTAAGATTCTGAAAGCAGAGATAAAGACTCCCGACCTGCCGAAGAAGCAGAGTCCAATTACTACTCCAGGACAATCAGTGAAGCAAATCAGAGAACCTATCACATCAGTTACTCCCTTACAGTCAATTCAAGGAAATATTGACGCATGGTGGATCTTCAATGAAGAGTTGAGGCCTATAAGGGTAGAATAGCTCCCTTCGAATGAGTTATTCTTTGATAAGAAGAGAAAGGAAGTGGTAAAGAGGGAATTCTATCAGGAAGGAGAATCAACAGTAAATAAATACAAATTTATGACTGATGGGAAGGACAAGAAGAATGAACAGTTCACCACGGAAATAGCTGGGACATTAGGAGCATATGCCACAGTGAATCAATTTTTGGTCGGGGTTTTGAAAAACCAGATGAAACGAAAAAATCGCCTCATCAAAACCCTGGAAGCCAGACTAGCCACAGCATCAGAGGCTGCCAAAGACCAGGCGAGTGTAGGAATAGAGCAAGCCAGGATGGCCGATAAAAATGAGATAGACCTGCTCAAGACTATGATCGAACAAGCACAGCTGGTGGTTCGAGATGGTCATATGCAAGTGAGCCAGCAAAATGATTTGATCGAACAACTATAGGCTAGAGTGGAAATCATCGAAAGTAAAGTGATAGATATCAGGATGTTCCAGTCCTAGGCGATAGAGATTCGGAACAGAGTCTCTGCGGCCCAATGAAATTTACTCACCAAAGTAGAGGTGATTTGGGACAATTGTTTGTTGGTTAATCAAGTTTTGGAGGATTTATCTGCTAGAGAAAGGGATGCTGGAGCAACACGGGTTGCCTTCCAAGAGGCTGTGATAGCCACAAACAATAGGGATTCGGGAAGTACTCCCAAGTTCACCATTTCGGAGCAGACCAGAGGAAACATTCTATTGAAAGAATGGGAACATGGTATCTCGAAAGGCAAGCTGCAAGCCAAGAGAGTAACGAAATCCTTAGAAGAGTCTTTTAGCTCTATAGATAGTAATCTACTAGGCATTGATAGCGGAGGTAATGCTGAGGCACTGATTCAGATGAATATGGCAAAAATCTCACTTGATTTAAATGAAAAAGAGGAAAGAGATTCAGCTGAGATCTCCCAAGAGACTATGGCGGACATAGTCCAAATAGACAAGTGTATGATTAAACCAAGCGCGTAATTATGCGCTATCGACATCATAGATAGACAAATGGAGGACAAATTACCATAACTAGCCCGAGATTGTTACTCTTTTGAAGCCAATTGTCAAGCAGAACCGTCAAGGCTGATATCTCGGTTGGTTGAAAGATGTGTCACCTGTACCGAGCACACACGAGGACAAGCTTCTGGCACCAAGTAAAAATAGAGAAGAAGAAATAGAGTGATTGCTCTCCTCCCTATCATAACTGAAAATTTTGCAACGATTGAGATTCCCTCTTATTGTAAAACTGTATAAATATACCATAGAAAGAAAGAACCAGGGCTGGACCTTTTTGTGTCGATTGTAACAGAGGTTTTACATTTTGAGAGTTAATATAAAGAAAATCTGAAGATTCTCAATTCTGTCACGACTGTGTTATGAGTTTGTTTTCTTATATCTCATATTTCGTTTCATTTCATATTCATAACTGATGAATATTTCGTTATAATTTAGTACAGCCTCTACTATAGCGAATGAATGTTGGTTTTCTATATTGTTTACTGTTTTTCCTCTGTACCAGCTATCAGCAGGTATAAGACCAGTCAACACTTTCAGAATTCTATATATATTTTCTGCTTCATCGGGTTACTTCTTTACATTTTTCTTCTTTTGTTTATACGTGAGATTCTCCCTTGATAGGAGCCTTACTCAATAGACAGCTAAATGTTTTCTCCCACCTCATACATTTTATTAAGATATAACCCAGTTACGAGAAAGAGCCTTTGATTTGCATTCCTTTTATTCCTGAAACCGTAAACTCTCTTTTATACGACCGAATTGAGACAGCACTTAATTCTCCCTTTGAGGTTTCCTTATTTTATTATTCCTCCATGACTGTCCCTATACCAACACAGCCCAATATCGAACCTAGATTATCAAACCAAACGCACATTGCCATAAATCTTTTCGATACTATCCTTCAAACAACCACTACAGGGGTTGAACTTGAACGTTCATGGGTAGCGATTGAATAGGATATAAACTTCCAGGAACAGTTGGAAGCTACACAATGCCAACGTAGAAATATTCCTCAATTTCCCTTGTCAAGGTTTACATTTCTCTCTTCTCTACCTTTTACCCACTTTCGGATGCCTAGACACTGTACTTCTAAGCCTTAAGTACAAACTCTGGAACAACATCTTTTTGGCATCGTTGTCGGGGATTGAAGTTACGAAATCTTTTTCCCTAGGAAAATGACATTTTCTTTCGTTGAAAGTGTTACCCTTTGATAGTGAACAAAGAGTACACACCTTTTTTAAGGCTTTCCAATCTTTCACTTGGTGACTCCACAAATAATAAACTGGCATCTAGTTGAAGGAATACCAGACAAAACCCGAATGGTAAGTAGATTACGCCCGTTACTAATCCCGAGAAGATTCTAAAAGCGAGAGGCTCTCTTAAGCCAACTGCTACAGTCTATAAGCTTAAACACCCACAAATGAATACTAAGAGTTATTCAGAACCTTCAACTTCACACAGTCCTCTCTTTGATACTAAAGATCTAACGTCAAACTGCTCTGAAGTTAGGAGTGAGATTCATCCGACAATACTCGTAGTACACAAAGGAAAGGGCCCTTTTGAAAGTTCGTCAGCAGTTGACATACCATCTTTTCTTCAGTTAAATTTCCCGAACTCACCGAATCTCGAAGAGTGTCTTACACATTCAGTTTCCACACCCGCCGGTTCTCCTGATTTCATCTCTTGCAAATCTGAGGAACCAAGCCCTCGCGTTCCTTATTATTCATCGCTGGATTTTCCTCTTCACGAAGAAAATAAAGATTCACTCTTAATTTTCCAAAACCCCCTTTATGACTTTCCACTAATAACGATGGCAGCCGCCGGAGGAGGAGGTGGAGGGTTTATCGTAGGAGGAGGAGGAGGAGTTGGAGGCCAAGGGCCTGCCCCCCCTCCCAGAGTGTTTGTGAAAGTTGCAGCTAGATATGCTCCCTTGGTATTGTCTGTTCCTCTACACGACCTTCCCGAAAATTACATAAAAAAATTTCCTAAATTCACCGGGGAAGGGGATCTGACCACAGTCGAACACATTAATTTCTTTGATCAATTCACAGACATCCTAGGTATCGAACATGAGGACGTATATTTGAGGCTTCTTATCCAAACCTTCGAAGGCCAAGTCTGAACTTGGTTTCGGAGCCTACCTGCAGCATCTATCTTGTCTTATTGTAAATTCTAACCTTGTACAATACCTACTGCAAACTGATATTCCGAAAAGAACAGAAAAGATACAAAGGCAAATACAAACATTACACAGAGATTTTTCACCTGGAAACCCAAATCGGGAAAAAGAGCATATATTATATTCATACATTGTGTTACATTGTTTACAATACAATATACATATAGGAGCCAGCGGCATCCAAAACCCTAACTCAATGACTTGGATTAGTCCAAAACCCTAATTCCTTAACCGGAAATAGAAAACCATCAACAAAAACCATGTGCTGAAAAACCACCTAATATCATGTGGTCCCAGAAATATGTCGTCCCGGTAATATGTTGTCCAGGAAATATGTTGTCCC
>ML802992.1:85240-101268 GCA_009831015.1 Picea engelmannii
AAAGTATTTAATCAAATTAACTTTTCCTAATTATAAATTTTACATATTATTTTACTTTTAATGTATGTATTGGTAAATCATTTTATACTAAATTATCATTATAAACTATCATATTATCTTTGTATTATAATTAAAATTTTCCTAAAATTACTTAAGAGGAATAATAATATATAGTTTGTGTGGTTAGATACATATTTTTATTTTTATATAGACTTAAAAACATGCACAAAATAAAATAAAAAGAATCCTTAAAAAAACAATATATTTTGAATTTGAATTTAATTTCCAACAATTGTTCAAATCACTAAACACATTATTCCAAAATAGCATCGTTGTGGTTTTGAACCTTGAAGATGATGTTGGATATTTTGATCATGTTAAAAAGTGTACATTTGAATAACTATGAAAATGGTAGTTTTAGTTTCACTTTATTTGTAAATATGGTTGAACATCTGCTTGATAATGTATTTCTTGTTTTATTTGTAAATACAAATGGTAGTTTTAGTTTCACTTTATTTGTAAATATGGTTGAACATCTAAGCAATTGATAATGTATTTATTGTTTTATTTGTAAATACAATTATAACCATATAAATGGTAGTTTTACTTTCACTTTATTTGTAAATATAGTTGAACATCCAAGCAAGTGATAATTTATGTTTTGTAAATAAAATAAGTGCTCACTTTCATTGTATACATTTGGGATTTCTTAATAGGTTGTGAAATTGAAATATTTTCTTTTAGTATTTATGCTAATTTTATTTTTATATAGATGATTAACCATATCCTGTAAAGAATTTATCTTTATGACATTGTTTTTTAATATGGCATTTTATCTTTTGGGGATGAACCTAAATATTAAAATATTTGATAGGTTGATTATCATAAACAATTTATTTTTGTGGTGGTGTATAATTTTTTGTTAGGTTTATTTTCTTATCATCAGTATTGTTCAAGAAATTAAGTTCTAAAAGTTAGTGAGAAATCAAAGATGTCAAGTTTTAAGATTCTAACATATAGTGTTAGGTTTAAGGGTTATCCATTCCTATGAACAATATGAAGAATTCATTGTTAGAATTGTCAATGTGAAAAACACAATTCACAATGATAATTAATAATCACACAAAGAGTCCCCGAGGTGTAGGAAAGTCGGTGATGGAGTGTGTTGTTAAGGCGCTCCGTGATGTTAAAATCATCAGTTCGAAACCTGCGGGGACAAAAAATCCAGCCATGTTAAGGGTTGGTGTGGCTCAGGCCTGGTGCGATCCCCGGGTGATTTTGATGGCTTAGTGACGCAACCTGCACTCCTCGGAGCACGATCGCCTCACCTCAGGACCTTCTTTCCCCTCTCCTTCGGCCCTAAGAACTCAATGGTTCTTCTAATTCCCACTCGGGAATTCTGCACCCCACAGGTTCTCTCAGCTTCGACCCTCTCTACTTCCTCTCGGAGGATCGGTGCTCGTGACTTCACGAGTCCAATAGTCGAGCACTACCCCTTCGGATCCCCGAGATCTGATGCCTCAGTCAATGCTGACCTTCCTTTCGTCTATCGGCTTTGTTTCGGTCGCAGCCTCGCCATGTCGCAACTTCGCTACTCGCGACCTTCAACAATACTTCCTCTGTCTTCAATGTCTCGATGTTCCGAGACGCCGAGACTCCGATGAGCTCGCTACCTCATCTTTTCGCGACCTCGTCACTCACGAGATCAATCGTTTGGCCTTTCAACTCCCGGAATCCGATATCCAAGGTCACCTATCACGTCACCAACTTGTGTTGTCTCCACGGTTTACAAAATTCCTAGGAACTTCGCACCTCGCGATCTCGCGTTTTCCGCGGCCAATTCTCCAATCGCTTCCACGCGAAACTCCGATATGCCCGATCCACGAGTAGAGTCACGCTCCTCGTGATCCTGATCGATGGCTCATGTTCACCTGAGCTTCGATCCTTTACTATCCTTGCACTGTAGCCTCCCTGAAACACCGAGAGATCCAACGATTCACCGAAGCTCGCAGATTCTCCACGAAGAGTATCGACCGTCCACTCTTCTCCTTGTGCAAACCACGGACCAGAAGTGTCTCTCCATGAGACGGCCTCGTCAACCTGCAACTTTTATGTTTACTCTGCTCACGGAACTTTCCTCTGCTTCCCTTCGAAAACTCAAAGGCCAATTTCTTCTGAGCTTGTCCTCGACTTCTTAAGTCCTTCCAGGAAGAAACTCTTGCATGCACTCCTTGTGGCAAATCTTCAACAACGACTAAGTGTTGAAGCCTTCTCGACTCTGAGCACACCTGCAGTAGCATTCTTTCAATCCCTTGGCTCAGAATCGCAACTCTGAATCTTCGTCCATCCTGCGCACGCCTTGCACGGCTCTAGTGTCAAATCTTCACTTCTGGGAACTTAGAACAAAAGATTTCTCTAATTGAACCCTGCAGTCACGCACTCCTTGCGGACAAATTCCATTGCACTCCTTGCAGGAATTCTCTGGTTCAAGATAGAGAAACAATTGAAACTAACTCCTTGTTCTCCCATACTTCACTCAACCATGAAATCACATACACAGCATATAAAAGTAAGTGTATAGCAAGAAGCAAACATTCAATGAGCAGAATATCAACAATACACAAAGAATGACACAACCATGGAATTGAATCAAAGATTTCTTCTATTAATTCAATATCTATACATGGAGGTTCTTCATACACTTCTTTGTATGCTCTTCTCTTTTGCTTCAATGAATCATACAATGTACAGAGGAGGGTGTCTATATTTTGTTTCCCTCTCGAGCTCTAAAACTATCAAATCTAGAATTAAATGTTCTATCTACTTACATTAAATCTATTAAATGCCTCATCTACCTAAGGACGTGAATTATCCGCTCAAAGTCCATTACAATCTACAAATGCGCTTTCATAAATGTATTCACATTAATGTTTGGTGCAACAGTTTCAAGGTGCAATCAAAAAGAAAATCGCGCTGGCTTGTCCAGCTGTCTCCTGCTTTCGCGTTGGCTCGCTTGACGTGGGCGATGCTCCTGCATCATACTCCCTCGCTTGAAAAAAAAAAGCATGGGCTCCTGTCCATGAGCTCCTGCATGGTCTGTCCATGCTTTTGTATTATCGCTTCACTTTTCCAACTGGCATCCTCCACTGGGTGATTCTTCCATTTGACCAGATATTCAAAATATTGCTTTCACCTGGTCTTCTTACCCACTCGCTTGTCCAGTATGCACTCCATATGCGGATTCTCTGCAATTGGCAATCGTTTCATCCACTGGATTACTGGTTCCTTGGTTCCAATCTCTGCTTCTCCAGCTTTGTATGGGTACAAATCTGCAATGTTGAATATCGTAGATATCCCGATGCCATCCGGCAACTCAATTTCATAAGCGTTCTCTCTGAATTTCTTCAGGACTCTACACAGTTCGATTTTCTTCATTTTTAATTTGTTGTATGTTCCCCTCGGGAACCTTTCCTTCCTCAGGTGTGCCAGAACAAGATCCCCAACTTTGAACTGAAGTTGTCTCTGATGCTGATCTGCTCTGCGCTTATACTCCTGATTTGAATCGATCAGTCGTTGCTTCACCATGCTGTGAAGTTCCTGCATTGCTTCAGCGAATTCTTCTGCGCTAGCACTGCTAGTTGCAGTCTGTTCTGAATCTCGCAATTCAGAAAATTCTCTCGGCTGTGTCCCATACACAATATGAAATGAACTTTTACCTGTACTCCAATTCACTGAATCATTGTACGCGAACTCTGCCTGTGGCAATACATTGTCCCAGCTGCTATGGTGCTCTGTCACCAGGCTCCTCAACAAATCTCCCAGACTCATGTTTACAACTTCTGTCTGTCCATCCTTCTGAGGATGATAAGCAGAACTAAACGCTAAGTTAGTTCCTAGCTTCTTCCATAGCGTCCTCCAAAAATGGCCTATGAATTTGGTGTCTCTGTCCGAAACAATACTTTCGACAATCCATGAAGTCTAACGATCTCTTTAAAAAACAAGTTTGCGATGTGCGTCGCATCGCTGGTCTTCTGGCATGGTATGAAATGTGCCATCTTCTAAAACCTATCCACGACCACAAAGATGGAATAAACTCCTCTTTGCGTCCTCGGCAATCCTAATACAAAATCCATGTTGATCGCCTCCCACGGCCTCTCTGGTATGGGCAATGGCTGATAAAAACCTGCATTCTGCTTTCTTCCCTTTGAATGCTGACAAATCCGACATTTGTCAACAAACCTTTTGACATCCGCTCACATGCCTGGCCAAAAATATGATTCGCTCAGCTTCGCAAATGTTTTGTCTTGGCCAAAATGCCCTGCCAAGCCTCCACTGTGCTTTTCTTTTAGCAAATTCTCCCTCATTGAGCAATTTGGAATACACAGTTGGTTGCCTCTAAACAACAATCCCTCCTGGATCACATAGTCTATCCATGGGCTCCGATCTCTGAGAACGGGATTCTCAGCTGCCTCGTATGCTTCAGTAAAATCTACATCACCTGCATGTATGTCCTTGAGGTTTTCGAAACCCAAGGTTTTGACTCGGAACTCCTGCAACACCAAACATTTCCTGCTCAAAGCATCAGCCACTTTGTTAGCAGTCCCTGAAATGTGTTTGATCACAAACGTGAAATTCTGCATATACTCTACCCATTTTGCATGCTTATGATTCAACTTCTCTTGTTGACTTACAAACTGCAATGCATGATTATCGTTGTACAATACAAATTCTTTTGGGATCAAGTAATGCCTCCACTTCTTCAACGCCTGTATGATAGCATAAAATTCCTTATCATACGTGGAGTACTTCAGCTTTGCTTCATCCAGCTTCTCGCTGAAATATGCGACCGGTCTGTCCTCCTGACTCAAGACCACTTCTATGGCATATCTGCTTGCATCACATTTCACTTGAAATGTTTTCTGGAAATCTGGCAACACCAACACTGGTTGCTCCGTTATCTTCCACTTCAACAAATTGAAGCTCTTCTTAGCCTTTGTTGTCCAATGAAAAGACTTATGCCGCTTCTTCACTGTGTCCATCATAGCTGTGCTAATCCCACTGAAATTCCTGATGAATTTTCTGTAGAAACTAGCCAAACCATGGAAACTTCTCACCTCGAAAATATTTCTCGGTGATGGCCAATTCTTGATCACATCCACCTTCTCTGGATCCATCCTCAACTCATTCGCTGAAATAACAAAACCCAAATAAATGAGTTTTGTCTTCATAAATGAAGACTTCTTCATGTTAATCAACAGCTTCTCCTGTTGTAGCTTCCTCATCACAATGGATAAATGTTTCAAATGTTCAGCATTTGTCTTACTGTAGATCAATATATCATCCAGATATACGACTACAAATTTCCCGATGAATTCCCTCAGGACTTCATTCATCAGTCTCATGAATGTGCTCGGCGCGTTTGTCAAACCAAATGGCATGACCAGCCATTCGTACAAACCTTCGTTTGTTTTGAATGTTGTTTTCCATTCATCACCTTCCCTCATGCGAATCTAATGATATCCGCTCTTCAGATCAATTTTTGAAAAATAATTTGCCCCGCTCAAGCAATATATCAGATCATCCATTCTCGGCAGTGGAAATCTATACATGATGGTGATTTTGTTGATCGCTCTGGAGTCTGTACACATTCTCCAGCCTCCATCTTTCTTCGGACTAAGCACGGTCACGGAACAGCACATGGACTTAGACTCTCCCTGACCAGTCCTTTATCCAGCAACTCCTACACTTGCCTTTTGACTTCCTCATTTTCCTGTGGTGTCAATCTGTACGCAGCCTTATTCGGTAAACTGGCTCCTGGTATGATATCGATGTGATGACTCACACTCCTCATCGGTGGCAACGAATGAGGTAATTCATCCACGACGATGTCAGCGAACTCTTCCAGCAGTTCCTGAATCTCAACTGGTAAGTCGTCCACTCTTGTGCTAGTCAGAACAATTCTCGGTTTCCTGACCACAAAGAATTGTGGGTCTTCCTTCTTCTCCATATCTGTGAGAAGCTCCTTCCCACTCATGAGAAGTATGGTATTGATTACTTCCGGCTTCATTTCCTTATCCTTTATCGGAAGCAACCTGTGTGTCCTCCCATCCTTTTCTAAAGTATATGTGTTCATCCTCCCATCATGAATCACATTTCTGTCATATTTCCATGGTCTACCCAGGAATAAATGACATACATCCATGGGAATAACATCACACAAGATTTTATCATTATATCCCCCTATCTTGAATTCAACTAGACACTGTTTAGTAACACTCACTTGATGCCCCTTCTGTAGCCATGAAACTTTGTATGGACTCGGGTGATCAATTGTCTCCAGCTCCAGTTTTTCCACCATCTCGGTTGAAACGATATTATCGGTGCTTCCACTGTCTACAATGACCTTGCATTTCCTCTCCTTGGCTATGAAAGTTGTTCTGAACAGTCTGGTCCTCTGCACTGAGCTTTCCACCTCCTTCTCAGGTGTCAAAAGGACTTTATGCATCCCAATCAATCTTCCGATGTCTGAATCTTCTGTCTCAGCATCACACCTCTGCACTTCGGCGATGTGAGATTCCCCTGCATCTTTCTTTTTCTCAGGACACTCGTATGACTTGTGCCCACTTTTCCCACATGTGAAACATGTGATAACTCCCCCTCTTCCTCTACCTCGACCTCTAGTATGAGGAAGATCGTTTGCATCAGTGTAATCTCCTCGCAGATCAGTTTGATGTCCTCTCTGTTCAACATATGGTTGCCTCTGCTGTGAGGTTCCACCTCTTTCAACCTTACCCTGAGGTTTCTTCCATTCCTCCTTGGGCTTCTGGTATTTCTCCTGGGCAACTGCCTTACCCCTCAGCTGACTTTTGCCTCACCCTCGCTGACCTTGCTTACGGCCCAGCTTCTCCTCGGCTTTCAGAGCCAATTGGTAAGCATCTTCCACCGTTCTGATGGTTAGCATGCTTAATTCATCCTGAATGTCATATCTCAAGCCATTCAGATACCTCGCAACCTTCTCATCATCGCTCTCCCGATGACCTGCTCTGATGTTCAGTCTATAGAACTCCTCAGTATATTCCCTGACTGTCATCAGCTTCTGTCTCAGGTTTTGCATTCGCCTGAACAGAGTAATTTGATAATCCCTTGGGATGAATTTCGCCTTCATCTTCGCGATCATCCGATCCCAGCTTTTAATCTTTTGCTTTCCTTTGCAGCGTCTGTCAGCTTGTAGCTCGTCCCACCACAATGTTGCATGTCCTTTCAAGCACGTAACTGCATGCTTGACTTTCTTATCTTCTTCCACATCTTCATAATCGAAATATGTGTCAAGAGATCGGATCCAGTCCAATAGCTCTTCTGCATCCAGATTCCCCTCATAGACTGGAATATCCATTTTCTCTTTCGCACCCATCCTAGCAATGGCTTTGATCAACCGAGCGGTTGACGCGTCTTCTGTTGTGACCTCTTCTTCATGCCCAGCTTCT
This sequence comes from Picea engelmannii, assembly GCA_009831015.1. Taxonomy (NCBI): domain Eukaryota; kingdom Viridiplantae; phylum Streptophyta; class Pinopsida; order Pinales; family Pinaceae; genus Picea; species Picea engelmannii. The sequence goes on from ML802992.1 coordinate 92,725, forward strand.
TCTTCAACCTCGGAATTGCTAAGATCCCTAGCACCAACTCCGCGTCTTTATGTTGTCTCCATCTCCTCGAGCCTTACTCGGAGATCCCTCATCTGCCGCTCCATTTCTGGATTTCCTGTTGGCCTACCTCTTCTCCTCACCTCCCTGTCTTCTGGGTCTGGTGACTGCCTCTCCCTTCTCGACGACATGATGAAATATTCTTCTCTGCTATAGAAAGAAAAGAACTCCTTCTCTGATACCACTCTGACACAACCCGCACTCCTCGGAGCACGATCACCTCACCTCAGGACCTTCTTTCCCCTCTCCTTCGGCCCTAAGAACTCAATGGTTCTTCTAATTCCCACTCGGGAATTCTGCACCCCACAGGTTCTCTTAGCTTTGACCCTCTCTACTTCCTCTCGGAGGATCGGCGCTCGTGACTTCGCGAGTCCAATAGTCGAGCACTACCCCTTCGGATCCCCGAGATCTGATGCCTCGGTCAATGCTGACCTTCCTTTCGTCTATCGGCTTTGTTTCAGTCGCAGCCTCGCTATGTCGCAACTTCACTACTCGCGACCTTCAACAATACTTCCTCCGTCTTCTGAGTCCCGATGTTCCAAGACGCCGAGACTCCGATGAGCTCGCTACCTCGTCTTTTCGCGACCTTGTCACTCGCGAGATCAATTGTTTGGCCTTTCAACTCCCGGAATCCAATATCCGAGGTCACCTTTCATGTCACCAACTTTTGTTGTCTCCACGGTTTACAAAATTCCTCGGAACTTCGCACCTCGCGATCTCGCATTTTCCACAACCAATTCTCCAATCGCTTCCACGCGAAACTCCGATATGCCCGATCCACGAGTAGAGTCACGCTCCTCGTGATCCCGATCGACGGCTCCTGTTCACCTGAGCTTCGATCCTTTACTATCCTTGCACTGTAGCCTCCCTGCAAATCCGAGAGATCCAACGATTCACTGAAGCTCGCAGATTCTCCACGAAGAGTATCGACCGTCCACTCTTCTCCTTATGCAAACCACAGACCAGAAGTGTCTCTCCGTGAGACGGCCTCGTCAACCTGCAACTTTTTCGTTTACTCTGCTCACGGAGCTTTCCTCCGCTTCCCTTCAACAACTCAAAGGCCAATTTCTTCTGAGCTTGTCCTCGACTTCTTAAGTCCTTCCGGGAAGAAACTCTTGCACGCACTCCTTGTGGAAAATATTCAACAACGACTAAGTGTTGAAGCCTTCTCGACTCTGAGCACACTTGCAGCAGCAGTCTTTCAATCCCTTGGCTCAGAATCGCAACTCTGAATCTTCGTCCAGCCTGCGCATGCCTTGCACGGCTCTAGTGCCAAATCTTCACTTCTGGGAACTTAGAACAAAAGCTTTCTCTAATTGAACCCTGCAGTCACGCACTCCTTGCGGACAAATTCCACTGCACTCCTTGAAGGAATTCTCTGGTTCAAGATAGAGAAACAATTGAAACTAACTCCTTGTTCTCCCAGACTTCACTCAACCATGAAATCACATACACAGCATATAAAAGCAAGTGTATAACAAGAAGCAAACATTCAATGAGCAAAATATCAACAATACACAGAGAATGACACAACCATGGAATTGAATCAAAGCTTTCTTCTATTAATTCAATATCTGTACATGGAGGTTCTTCATACACTTCTCTGCATGCTCTTCTCTTTTGCTTCAATGAATCATACAATGTACAAAGGAGGGTGTCTATATTTCATTTCCCTCTCGAGCTCTAAAACTATCAAATCTAGAATTAAATGTTCTATCTACTTACATTAAATCTATTAAATGCCTCATCTACCTAAGGACGTGAGCTATCCACTCAAATTCCATTACAATCTACAAATTCTCTTTCATAAATGTCTTCACATTAATGTTTGGCGCAACAGTTTCAAGGTGCAATCAAAAAGAAAATCGCGCTGGCTTGTCCAGCTGTCTCCTGCTTTCGCACTGGCTCGCTTGACGTGGGCGATGCTCTTGCATCACTTAGATGCCCCTGAGTCATGGTTTCTTAGCCCCGGGTTATTCCCACATGTCATAGACAAACTAACAAACAAACCAAAAAAACAATCACACACAGATAATAGACACAGGGATTTCACGTGGTTCACCCAAACATTGGGCTACGTCCACCAAGCATAGGCATCGGTTGTCTTATTATTCAGATCGTGGAGATTATATCAGCTCACTCACACTCAGTCATTTTTTGCCTCTACGGGATTACATGTATTTATATACATTTACAAGAAACTAAATAATAAATGCAATCCCTATCCATATTCTAACTTGGTCTATTTGGTTGTAACCAACGCAGAATGATAGGATCTAAATCTATTCTTGAGAATTCGTTGTCACCAAATCCCAACAATCTCCACCTTGACAATAACTAACCTGATATGTTGCTCCTTCCTTTTGTTCATCATCTTTTCTGCAAGCCAAGAGAAGCCAAGCACCACTGCAGCTTCTCTAATAAAAATGGTTTCATGATCTCTCCTGTGTGACTTGCACGAGTTTGGATTTCTTGAGGGGTCACTCCACCTCCAACATGTCTTTCACAACAGTTGTGTTGTGAGACATATTTAGTGATAGATATCCTCCTATCCAAAACACCTGTAAAATATACATTACAGTTATCACAGACCATCTCAATGTAACCATTATAGGTGTCATTTGTGCTTCTCAAACGCTGAAGCACCCATTTCACTGCAACACTTGAATTTGTCATGTATCTGACAGGATCATTAGCATGTGAAACATCTCATCTTAACCATTTCATCACATACAATAGAACTCCTACTGAACTTACATGAGACGTAACCTTTTTTTCTTTATAGACAGGCCCTATGCTTGAAGAAAACTTATAATGAAAAGAAAGAGGGATAAAAACTGGTGTTTCAATTTTCATACTGAACTCCAACCATAGCTTACCATTACCATCTCTGTGTACTTCCATGCCCTTAATTTTTTTTGCTGCTCCTTGATCCCTCATATGAATTGTCCTGACCACCTGAGTCATTTTCTTACTGATTTTATCCTTGCTTCGGCTTGCATCGAGCATATCATCAACAAAGAACATCAAGACTGTGAATGTACTATAAACTGTATAGTCATTCCTACCCTTTGAAAAATTCTGAGTCACTGTGAAGGATTCAAAACTCTTGTATATTTTCCTGGGTATTAATAGGCCATACAATGAATTACCTAGCATGCAAACAAATTTACCATTGCGATCTTGAATCAACCCTTTTGGTTGTTCCATTCATACTATATCTTTGTCAATGATGACTTTGTGAGAAGTAGGATCCCACACACAAAATCCCTTTGTACCATCATCGTAACTTTCAGAGATATAAAACAAGCAGGAATTCAACAACAAAGATTTTAAGCCTGAAACTGATTTACCTCTTACGAATATCTGCAATTAATTCTTTCTCTTATGACTTTGATGCTTTTTCCATAAACAAGAAGATACATATGTCACTTCATATGCCACTTCAGTACTCCGTTCCAACTTATAAAGGTTATCAACCTTTGTTTCCTTCATCACTACTAAACTACCTTTCGACAATGTGAGAGCTCCACCTTGAGCTGTATACTTATATCCACGGGAATCCAACACTCCCAATGAAATCAAATTTGATTTAAGATCAAGTACATATCTAACATCCGTTAATTCCCTAACAATACCATTGAACATCCTAATTCTAATACTACCAACCCCAACATTTTTTACAGCAAATACCATTTCCCATAAACACTACACCCTCATCAACAGATTGGTAAGAAATGAACCAATTTCTATGTGAGCACATGTGGTGGCAGGCACCTGAGTCTAACTGTCATTCTTCTTGATATTGTAAATTACTAGAAATGGATAAAACTTGATCAATTATACCTGAATTTGTTACAGCCAAATTTGCTTTCTTCGTAGAGTTCTTCTCGGATTCCTTTCTCTTCCAGCAATCTTTCTTGAGATGTCTTGTTTTGCCATAGTACCAGCATTTTGCTTTACCCTTTTTGTGTCTTAACTTAGATCGGAAATAAATTCTCTAATTCTTCTCTATGGTTCGACCTCTGATCAACATCGCCTCTGAAGTTGAGGTTTCTTTACTATATTTTCTCCTCATCTCCTCAGCCAACAAAGCTCCCACAACAGAGTCATAATCTAAAACTTATGTTGAGCTAAAGCTAATAGAGGTGACTAGATTATCCCAAGACTCCAGCAACAAACACAAATAGTGTAATAGATTTATCCTCATCTTCGAATTTAACTTCCATACTAGTCAATTGAACTATAAGGGTATTGAAAGTATTTAAATGGTTAGCAATTTTCGTACCTTCTTTCATCCGCAAACTGTACAGTTGTCTCTTCAAGTAGATTCTTCTCGTCAAGGATTTCATCATATATAGACTTTCCAACTTCGTCCACAAACCAGTTGTTGTCTTCTCTGAGACAATATTGAATAGAATATTGTCGGCCAAACACAGGAGTATGGCACTTAGTGCTCTCACATCCATCTCATCTCAGTCACCATTAGTTACGGTCGTGGGTTGCTTTATTTTTCCCAAAAGCACCTTCACCACACCTTGTTGCACAAGCAAATTGTGCATCTTGAGCTTCTAGAGTTCAAAGTTGTTTTTACCACTGAACTTTTCAACTTCAAACTTCAAACTCTGCATCTTAACCATTAACACAAAAAACTCCTAATATCCACTGCTTATAAAACCCAAAGACCTTTCAAAAAATATGTGGAACAATGATTAATAAAAATTTCAATTAAAAAACATTTTAATAATATATAAAAAGGTTTAAAAACTCTTTTATAAAAAAAAAAAAATCACCTAAAAAAACATCCACGTTTACATTTAAATTCCTCCACCTTCTTTACTTTAAGCATTAATAAAAATTACCTTTTAATCATCTTCCTTTAACTCACCCACGTGACTTGGCTTGACACTTTTTAATTAATAAAAATTACCTTTTAAGCATCTTCCTTTAACTCACCCACCTGACTTGGCTTTTTTAATTAATAAAAAATATCTTTTAAAAAATTATGCATCCTTCAAGGGATGTATAAATTTACGTATTCTAACACAGATTTCATTTTTGACTTCTTTGAGAAGTTGATGTTTTTTTAACCAGTTATGATACCACTTGTTAAAATTGTCAATGCGGAAAACACAATTCATAATGATAATTAACAATCACACATAGATAATAGACACAGGGATTTCATGTGGTTCACCCAAACGTTGGGCTACGTCCACCAAGCATAGGCATCGGTTGTCTTATTATTCATATCATGGAGATTACATCAGCTCACTCAAAGTCAATGGTTTTTGTCTCTACGGGCTTACATGTATTTATATACATTTACAAGAAACTGAATAATAAATGCAATCCCTATCCATATTCTAATTTGGTTTATTTGGTTGTAACCAATGCATAATGATAAGATCTAAATCTATTCTTGAGAATTTGTTGTCACCAAATCCCAACATTCATTGATAGCTTATAGCATAATGTGATCGTATATTCCACAATGTATGTTATATAAGGTATTAAAGAAACAAGCATAATAGGATTATAAATGCAATTCATGTTTCTTTTTTGTTAATTATTAAAAAATTGTTTTTATCAAAACAATGTTAAGTAACTTTTGTGATTATAAATGCAATTCATGTTTCTCTTTTGTTAATTATTAAAAAATTATTTTTATCAAAACAATGCTAAGTAACATTTTGTTTTTCATAAAGCTAGTTATATATATAAATGTGTTTAGTAAACAACTTACTAAGTATTTGATTCTTGTTTAACAACTTTTAAATCATGGATGGGTTTTATAGTCTCTCAAATGCACTGGAAAATGGATGTTTGATTCTTGCATTAACATTCTTCAATGAAATGACTTTTATTAATAAAAACATATTAATTATTTGGTTTATAATCTCTAACATGTATTGGAAATGCTTGAGCTTTCACTAACAACATTAGCAAAAACAAGATATGTAATATGTGTTCATATCTTGAATTTTTACTAAATGAATGTCCCATAAAATGTAAAATGACACTCATATAAACATAATACAAGCTAGATAATTGCTTATATCTCAATACATAATACATGACATCCAAAAGTAAAATTTAATTTCTTTCAATTTAAGAGCATGTGCATGTCTAAATAATAGACATAGAAACCAGAATCTAGAGATTAGTTTAATTGATTGTGGCTAGTTTTAGGAATTTGATTAGTTTTAGTTTAATTGATTGTGGCTAGTTTTCTTTAGAAAATATAAATTATTTTAATGGAAATAAGAATAAAAAAAAACATGCCACCAATTAGGTATTTAGTAAGTTTAATTTTCAATCAATTCTTTATTAAATTTTGCATTATAAACACTTACACAAACCATTCTCATTTTCTATATTCAACAAAAGGCCACCGAATTCAACTAATTAAGAATTAAGCCAAATTCATTTCTTATTACTTAAGAAGAGGGTAATGTGCAGAGAAAGTAGGCTTAAACATGTATCAACACAAAATACTTTTTTAATATATTTATCTCTAAAGTGAAGTCAAAGAAAAACTACATAGACTGGATTTTAAACATTACAAAAATACAATTTGCTACTAAATGATCCATTCTTTTATAAAATTCAATATACTTATACTAGCATAGTGGCAAACGTTGGCTGGTGAATGCCGAAAGGTTTTGGCTGGCCCAAAAAAGAAAATGTGATGCAGGAGCATCTACAACTCAATCAAGCGAGCCAGCATGGAGCGGAGAACAGCTGGACAACGCCAGCATATATTACTTTTGAAAATACTTTGGAAAGTTGTTGCGCCGCCATTTAAATGAAGGCATTCATATGAAGCGCACTTGTATTGTATTATAGATAGGAATGCATTTAATAGTCATAATGCTAGTAGATAGGAATTCATTGTAGATTAGACAGTTTTGCTTTTGAGAGGGAAAACGGAATATAGGCACCCTCCTTTGTGTTGTTGTAATACATTCAGATTATTGAGGTATTCAGCATTAGCATTCAGGAGCAAGAAGAGAGCAACTCAGAGAACTGTTGAAGGATCCCCATGTACAGATATTGAATTAATAGGAAAGCTTTGATTCAATTCCATGGCTGTGATTATTCTCTGTGTGTTGTTGATATTATGTTGTTGCATATTTGCTTCTTTTTTTGCCTATTGTCTATATGTTGCATATGTGATTGCATGGCAGGTTCGAAACCTGAGGGAATGAGAGAATGAGTCTCAATCGTTTCTCTGTCTAAGCCAGGAGATTCCTTCATAGAGTGCAGTGGAATTCCTCCGCATAGAGTGCGTTGAGGAGGCTGGACAGTTAAACTCTCATTTTCGTTTGCCCAGAAGTGGTGTTGAGTTATTCGAACCGTGCAGGTGAAGAGTAGGTTGAATTGAAGTCTCAGAGACAAACCTGGGAAGAGGAGAACAGGAAATCCTTGATTCAACTCCATGGATGTGTTTATCCTCTATGTGTTGTTGGCATTATGCCTTTGCCTTGTTTCTTCTTGCTACGTATTTCTTTCATATGCTGCGTATGTGATTTTATGGAAGAATTGAAATCAGAGTGATTTTGAGTGGAAAGTTGGTGAAAGCTCAGGAGGGAGAGTTCCTTACAAGTATTGTGGAACAGACCCAGGAGAAACCCCGAATGGAAGAAGCTTCGGAGTAAGAGGACTCGTCAAGAGGAAGAGAATCGACGACTTGAACTTCTGGGAGAGATTTAACCTTCAAGCGCAGGTAGAACCCATTCGGCATCACATATCGGCATATCGGGGTTGGCGAGTGCAAGAGTCACATCCACGTCGATATCGCGAGTAGCGATTCCCAGTTCCGTGGGAAATACCGATTTTTCAGAATGGGACAGGTGGCACGTGATCTCGGGACATCGGGCCTCGGGAGTTGAAGAGCCAAGCGACCGGTCTCATAAGTCGCGAGTTCGCGAAGAGACGAGGTAGCAATACTCGGGTATCGGCGATTCGAACCTCGGAAGTCGAAGTGAAGTTAATCCGACTCGCGAGAAGCGAAACCGTGAGGTCGCGAGATCGTGAGTCTCGGCACCTCGGCGCATCGGGTATTGGGAGTTGAAATCCCAAGTGGTTGATAGCGCGAGAGGCAAAGTCCCGATTCCCTGAGCAGAGGAAAGAGAGGATATAGAAGAGTGATTCGTGGGTTGCAAACTTCCTATAAGGAGGGAGAAGAGACTTAGAACTCTTCGGGCTTGTGAAAGAGTAAGAAGGTCCTGGTGAGAGCAGCTTGCCGTCGAGGGCAGGGTTGCGTCAGAGTGGTATCAGAGCGGGGAAAGGAGTTCTCTTTGTTCTGGTAGCAGAGAGAAGCAGATTCATTATGTCGCCCAGAAGAGAGAGGCAGTCACCTGATCGTGAAGACAGGGATGCCCGAAGAAGGGGTAGGCTGGCAGGAAATCCAGAAATGGAGCGTCAGATACGAGATCTCAGGGCGAGACTCGAAGAAATGGAGACCACCCAAAGGTGTGGAGT
>ML802992.1:126813-140963 GCA_009831015.1 Picea engelmannii
AATGGTAAAACAAAGTACCTAAAGTAAAAGTTGCAACTAAATCAACAGTTGGAATATAGAAGGGTGTAAATGATCCTAAATATGCTTCATAACCAACACCTAAACCAACTATGCATTCCTCATAACAATTTTGTTAATGAATTGCTCGAATAACGCAGTTTTGTAGCAATCAAACAGTGAACATGCACTCTTGGGATACTCACAACAAGTGATAGGTGGCATTTTTGTTGACTCCAATTCACAACCACGATCTTGATGGTTGGGAGTCTTGGCACTTCTTTTGACAACTTGGATTCGTAGCTCCCATGTTGCAACATGAATATACGTGGATCTGTAACAAATAGTATTACTCGTAGATCTATAGAAAACAATGTAAATCGTAGATATGTAGCATCATGTCTCTTATGCAACATACTTCTTCTTTTTTACTTCTATAGCAAGCATCGAATCTTTAGAAACTCATCCACAAGTTAGGCACAAAAGATACCATTCCTACCCAGATGTACTTACCAAATTCATTAAAACACCAATTAAATAGAACAATGTATACTTGAGTGGGTTTTGAGTTGAAATAAGCATAATTATGGTTACAAGAAGGTCAAAAGGAACAATGAGATATAGAAACAAAAGGAAAAGGCTAATATAATCATGTCAGAACACACTTCCATCATAGAGATTTTTAAATTTACCTCCTTTCCAAGGTTGATTTATGATCAACAAAATGAAGCTCAATATGCAAAAGTATCTAAGGAGGAATTAAAATTAGTTTTACAATCCTTTAAAAAGAAAAGAGCCCAAGCCTGGATAGTTGGGCACCAAATTTTCCCTAGGTTTCTATGAATTTCTAGAAGAGGAATTGTTAAGAGTGATTGAAGAATCTAAAACATCAAGAAAATTCCTCGGTGATTAATAAAATTTTGAAGACTATAATCCTATTTCTATTATTAATAAACTTTTGAAGACTATAAGCCTATTTCTATGTGCAATTCAATGTACAAAATCAATAAAAATATCGTAGCTAACAAGGTTAAAGGTATCTTCTCAAACTTTATTTCAAAAAATGAGATTGGCTTTCTTAATGAGAGGGAAATTCGTGATGTTGTGGAAACAACACAAGAAATTCTTCATTCTATAAAGGTGAAAAAAAATCCAACATTAGTGATAAAACTAGATTTTGTTAAGCTCTATGATAAGGTTGGTTGTCTTTTAGGTTTTGTTGATTCATATAGGGATGAGAATTCAAGAAATGGATTGGATAATGGGATTCATCTCTTATTCATCATTTGCAGTATTGTTAATTGACCTGGATTTATGAGCGGAACAAAATGAAATACGGGATATTACAATTAAACAGACATAAATGTTTCTAGAAACAAAGAACTACAATAATACATGAATTCTATTAATGAAACAATTGAAGAGAGGATGTGAAAATATAGAGTGAAAGACTTGCTAGAATGGTGGAAGCTTATCTCTGAGAAGAAATGCGACGGCTACGCTCATTCACAATAATATGAGTACAATGAGGCTCTGAAGGCCTTTTTATAATAAACATGAATGTCAAAACCCTAGACATCCAAAAACCTAACCCTAGGAGATGAAACGCCAAAAGTCATGTGGGCCTCGGTTGGGTAAGTTAGTACATCAACTTACCGAGGTCGTAAATTTTGCATATGATCTCTGTATTAGGCATGTGATAGCCCGTTGGAAAGGTATTTTCAATAAATACACATTGTGTCATCAAAAATTGACTTCGTCTACAGTTTGACTGTGGAAATCCCAAAAATTGTCATTTAGGGGCCTCAAAATGGCCCCAGAAATACAGAAAGATGTACTTATATGAAAACTACCAAATAGGTCAGTTGGAATAGATGGGTGGCCACTAATATCCACCTAGATGTTGTGTAGTGTATCAAGACAACCTCAGAAGTGCAGAACCCATAATTACAAAGAAATGTCCCCATTACAGAGAAATGTGCTAAACTGAAAACTGTCAAGATGAGCCAGTTGGAATTTGGAATAGGTGGGTGCCCACCAATATCCACTTGGATCAATAAATGGATCATCATACAAATTTCATATGATAAACGAGACTTAGGAAAGGCTATCAAATGTCACCCTTTTTTTTATTTATCACAAAAGGATTAAGTAGTGTAAGCAACAAAAGGAGAAGGCATTATCAAAGGATCAAAATAAGAAATTATTTCTTTGTCTCACTTACTATTTTTGGATGATGTGTTTCTGTTTGGTATATGAACAGTAAAGGAAGAAAAAATGTTCAAGGAAATCCTTGATTTATAAAGAAAATCTATAGATGTGGAGGTAATGAAAATAAGTGTTGGACCTTGACCAAGTTTTGAGGAAACATTGGTCAGGTTTGACCACCTTTTTGGACTTCGACAGGATGGTTGAAGATGGAGCACCCAGGCATAGCTGATATTGTGGGATCTCACTTGATTTGTGGACCCAACTAGTGGTTCATTAGGGTTTTTGTATTAGGGTTTATGGGATGTCGGCCCATGGGTTTACCCATGATTAGGTCTTTTTGTAAACGATTGTAAAAGTATAAATAAGAAAGAATGTAATATAGTAAGGGGGATGTAATTGGCTAAGTGCAAGAGGCAAGAAGTTCTAAGTTGCTTTGTGCAAAAGAATGTGTATGTAAGGCTCTGTGCTTGATAGAGGAGTTGGCTCTATGCCTTGACCTAATTTTTGGAAGGTGGATCTGGTGATTAGCGCACATATCACCTGTCTGATGTGAAGCTTGGATATGTGGCTTAGTGCACAACAGCAGATGAATGTAAGATATTGAAGACTAATAAAGAAGAAGAACTCATTGGTGGACGTAGCCCCACACTAGGGTGAACCACGTATATCATGTGTTGATGGTTTTCTTTGTGCTATGATGTTTATGTTGTGGATTTGCTTAGTGCATTGATTTTTATGTATGATATATATATCTATGAATTCTTAGTGATTTATTTATTTTGAACGTGTTAGATCTCACTTATGATGTTAAGTGTGATGTGTATTTTGTTATTATTACTACGTTGATATACCCTTAGGTTTTTTTCTGCGATGTGAATGAAGTTCATAACTAATGCATGTTGTTCTTAAGTACTCTGCGAAGTGTGGTAATCACAGATCTTTGTCCCAACTTGGTTACAGACACCTGAGTCATGTACCCCCCCTGCTTCTACCTCATATGAGACTTTTCCTGCTTCGCAAGTGTTGTCGAAAGGGTCGGTATTTAGGGTTTTTTTGGTGTGATGTTGAAGCATTGAACCCTGGGTCTACCCCTGTGCCAACAAATGGTTCCATTGTCAGGACCTAAAACTGTGATTGTTGGGAACTGAAAGAAAAGAGACGCTTTGTGCATAGATCTGATGTTGTAGTGCGTGGTACTCTACATGACTTGTGAATATTTGTGTTAAGAAATAAACCAGAACTGAAGAAAAGAGGTAAAGCTTTGTCATTTGTAAGAGTAAGATAAGTGAAAAATTTTATTTCGAAAGCATGAATCTAGGTATGTTTGATAGATTATGTCCTAGTCTGAAGGATAGTGCGTGGTTGCAAGAAAGAGTTTATCTGAATAAATTTGATAAAATTAAAGAAAGATATGTTATTCCTATGCATAGAGAGAATTTTTGAACTAACAAGTGGATTCGGGAACTTAGAAAGAATTTTTGCAGATTGTAGGTCAAGCACTGTGATCCCAGTGCGTAGTACATAAGAGGTTGGGGAACGTATAGAAGAAAAAGAGGATTGACACTATGTTATAACTGTAGAAGAAAGGGACATCTTGCTAAGGAATGCCCTAGTACATGTCCTATCTGTCTTTGTTGTAAAATTGTTGGTCATGAAGTTGAGGATTTCCCAAGGATGATTGTTAAAGTTGAACAAATGAGAATGAATCAAGAGAATAAGAGCATGTTAGAGAAACAAAAGGACAAAGGATCAAAGGAAGTTCGGACTACATTAGTATAGTTAAAAAAAGTAATGAATGATCACAAAGATGTCAGTTTACCAAAGATCATGAAAGGAAAACAACACATAGATACAAGAATAGGAAACTTCGACATAGACTGTGTCTTGGATGAGGAAACACAAGTGAATATTATGACAGAAAGCACTTGGGAAATTTTGGGAAAGCCTACTATAGTATGTTCATTGGGAAGAATAGGTTTATTCAAAGGAAAGATGATAACCTTATGTGGAAGAATTACTAATGTACCTGTTATTATTCATGGAACATCGACTAAAGAGGAATTTGAATTCATTAAGTTTGTTGAGAACAATGCCCCTTTCCCTCTTTTGTTAGGAAAGACTTGGATTGAGAAGGATCAGATCCTAAGGAAAGTAGAGGAAGAAGCTATAGAAAAGAAAAATCAAGAACTAAGGGATTTTATAGCTAGAAATATAGATCAACTGATAGAAGAACGAGAAGTTAAGTCGAAACAACAGAACACAAGAGAATTAGTTGTCAAAGTTGAAAGACAGAAAGAAGGTTTGAAGGACCTATCCATGAAAGAAGAAAGTAAATCCTTCCAGAAAGTAGTAATATCGGGGATATTAAACCCTTTGAGAGCACATCAGCAGTGTGAAGTCACTACGTTATGAGAAGATAAGAATAAGAATGGAAAGTGGATTCTAGAAACAGTTAGAGAGACTCAGATCACAGAAAAGAAGGCAAGGAAGCTCGGTAAGAATAAATCCAAATTAGAAAAACTACATGAAGTTATAGAGAAGACTTCACAGAAGGCAGGCTTGCAGGCTCTGAACTTCCTCGGAACAACGGAACTGCACAGAATGGGAATTTTCCCTAGAGAAGATATATGACTGTTAGAGGCACCCCGACCATTAGAAAAACACTCTGGAACGGCTAGAAGACAAATTTATGGGTGAATGGACCACGTTTGGGACGTTGGGACCATGCCATAATGGACGGATTCACATTGATGGAATCATTCCTACCCATTGGTAGAATCTATTATGACACTCACTTATTTAACCCGTCAGACGCTGCATCGGGACCACTTTTTTCCATTCGTGATTAACTGAGCTATTAGAGATTTGACTGTGTGTTAAGCTTTCAAAAAAAAAAAGTGTTTCCCACTTGTCTACCCCGCTATTCATTCTCCCACCCCGACCCATATAATTAAAATTTTGAATGTCGGGCGAACCTAGTGAGTTGGAGAAATTCGTTGAGGAATTCCTAAGAAAGCTAATGGCTAAAANAAAAAAAAAAAGTGTTTCCCACTTGTCTACCCCGCTATTCATTCTCCCACCCCGACCCATATAATTAAAATTTTGAATGTCGGGCGAACCTAGTGAGTTGGAGAAATTCGTTGAGGAATTCCTAAGAAAGCTAATGGCTAAAAAACAATTGTCTGAAGGAGTACATGCATCATCGACTAGGGGACTGCAGGCTTCCCCTTCGACTGAATAATGTTCAGGTCATGCTAACCCTGCGACTGAGAAGTGAAGTAAGCATCACGATGGTATGGATAATGCGAAGCAGATCCCGTTGATCTTACCAAATTATATCATGCCTTTGGCTGGTGAAGTTAACTGCGACAGCATCCCATGGGACTATGAGTAAATTTTCATCATTGCGTACATCCCGAAGGGGATACATGTAGTTGCAAGCTTGTTGGGATAGATCCCATCCCTGAAGAACAGTGACTTTAACCTTGGAGATAGAAATAACTATGCCATGCTCGCACCTCATAGATACTTGACAAATACCACAGGGAATAAGCCTCACCTAGTCTTCCAGCCATGGATTAAGGAGCTGGTGCAGTCCATGATACTGAATGTCATGAATATTCCCCATTTTGGCCGACACCAGGAGGTTAACGCTTACATTAAACTCCTATTGTCATGTTATCATGGTGGATACATGTGGCTCGACAGGTGGATTACATTGGATCTGGCATTGATCCACTTGATCATAGGATTGAGCAAGCAGGGACCCGACCCTCAGTAGTTCTACCTAATGAAGACCTCGGACCACTCCCTAGAAAAGCGCATAAAGGAGGAATACGAAGAAGTAGAAAAGGGAAATCGAGGCTACAAGGTAGCCTCTATCCAGGATGGCGCAGTGCACCTCGCTTTCCAACTCATAGCTGGCAAGCGGTGTTGCAAGGACAATGTTTGCAACTAGACCAAGTGGTTGCGACAGTGGAACAACACATGGAAGGGCATGTTACAGAGAAAATGATCGAGGAGTTCGCTGAGAGGAAGCTCAGGTGAAGAAACAAGTCGAGGCATCTCGAGCAAAGCTCAAGGCCTTCGAAGCAGCATTTCCCAGATCTGAGTGACTTGGGATGAGTCACAGGTGAGTGTTGGGGCCTTGTTGGCCCTCGACCAAGTTTTGAGGAAACATTGGTCATGTTTGACCACCTTTTTGGACTTTGACAGGCTGTTCGAAGATGGAGTGCCCAGGCAGAGCTGAGATCGCGAGATCTCACTTGATTTGTGGACCCATCTAAGGGTTCATTAGAATTTTTGTATTAGGGTTTATGGGATGTCATCCCATGGGTTTACCCATGATTAGGCATTTTTGTAAGTGATTGTAAAAGTGTAAATAAGAAAGAATGTAATATAGTAAGGGTTATTTAATTGGCTAAATGAAAGAGGCAAGTAGTTCTGAGTTGCTTTGTGCAACAGAATGTGTATCTAAGGCTATGTGCTTGATAAAGGAGTTGGCTATGTGTCTTGACCTAATTTTGGGAAGGTGGATCGGGTGCTTAGTGCACAGATCACCTGTCTGATGTGAAGCTTGGCTCTATGGATTAGTGCAGGGGAGAAGATGAATGTAATAGATTAAATACTAATAAAGCAGAAGAATTCATTGGTGGAAGTAGCCCCACACTGGGGTGAACCACGTATATCATGTGTTGATGGTTTTCTTTGTGCTATGATGTTTATGTTGTGGATATGCTTAGTGAATTGATTTTTATGTTAATCAATCTTGTTTGGATTTAATTTTTGTAATTATGTGGTGTCATTTATTGATTGTGTTCTCTATCTTCAATTTCATGACTGTAAAGCATGAAATTAAAGCCCCTTTTTCATACAGATCGTTGATTGAATTATTGTAGTAATCTCCCTTTGCATTGAGTTAAAGGTGATTGCTTGTTTCCTTTAATCGAAGGTCTAAATTAAAAGGCCATGGACTATGTTTTTATTAGAAACCATATGAATTATGTTCAAAACAAAAAACAAAACAAAACAAAAAAAACTAAACATGTCTCATGACCTAAAGAAAAACAACTAAACCCGATATGAAATATGTGAGACCAATTCAATTAAATCAAGCCTAAAACTACAACCTATCTAAAACCCATGGTTAAACATGTTTCTATTAGAATCTACCCTCTCCTAATGGCCTAAATACAACTCCCAATACCTTCCACTAGAATATCATTTTATGTCATTAAGTAATGCTCACTTAATGGACTAATCGATCAGTTGTCATATGAATTATTACCCTCAAATGTATTGATGTACTCAATTTCGAGTTAGTTATTTGTGGCAAGTAGAGAGGTTTCCATCAGTTTGGTGGCTTTGAACGATTTTTTCCTCTAGATTCTCGGAGATAATAAAAAATCAGAGTGGGTAATAATGGTAGCACCTCCCCATTTCCCTAAACGTCGGTTTATCATTAGGTATGCGAAATTGGTCTCTTCAACTGTTTATGGGTTTGTCTTGTTGAGAACACATGGTTCTCATGTTGATGAACATTATTTATGTGCCTTCTGGTTCACCGCCTATGAATTCATGGCCTCGTAGTTAGGATAGAGTTGAATGGCTCACAAACTTTGTTGTCTCATGACGACGCTATGGATATCCTGGTTCAGTTCGGTTGGGTGAATTTTATACAATCATTTGATGGCTTTAACGAAGAGGTTGTCGAGAATTTTTCCAAGACGCTTGATGGAACCAGAGCCAAAATAAGAGATATTCAGTTACAGGTTACCGAAGAATTCATAGATAAGGCGACCGGTTTGTCTCAGGAGGGTGACTGGTGGTTTAAGAACATGAAAGTAATCAACATTCTGTGGCAGTCTCTGTTGGTGTCTAGGAAATCACACTACCAAGTAAAAGGTATGTCAATGGAACTATTTAAAACATGTTGGTGTAGTTTATTATTAATCATAAAGCAATTTATCACCTATGAAGGATGCTACAGATTAGTGTTCCTATTTCACATACATTTGTTAATGGTTTTTCAAGGATTTAGTTTGAACTTTCCCTTTTACTTGCTTACATGCTTGCGAAAAATGTCAAATTTTTACTAAAGGTCGAACCCCAATCCTGAGTCTAGTTTATTTCACCATGGTTTAATTTGCATATTGGTCAATTTCCATTTGGCTAGCACAGGGGCCACCTGGCAAGGTTTTCTACTAAGGAATGGATTCTTTCTCCCATGAATTGATCCCACCATCGACTTAACACAGGTTGTTGAAGAACCTGTTTCTCCAAAAACTTTGTCTCATTCGCTCTGTGATTTTAGAATCGAAGTTTAAATCCAAAATGACTCTGTCATTTCTCTCGGTGATCAAACCGAGGTTGTTTCTATGACCAAAATGGCATCCAAAAAACTTGAATTTATCCCAAAGAAATCCTTAGAAGAGGTCCTTAGTCATTTGAGAAATGAGTTGTTAAATGTTGTTGTCCATTCACAGCATCTGACACTTGCGGTTAATGGAAAATTTAAAGGGCAGGGAAAACAAATTAGGCAGGAGTTATGTGATGTTGATTTTAAAAACAAAAGAAGTGGTTGGATCCTGTCAAGAAAGATAAGGAATAAACATAAACAGAAGAATGATCATGTTCCAATCATTATAATAGAATATTTAAACTCTATTGAGAGTGTAAGCCCAGAATCAGCAATTGATAGTCATCCATGGTATGATTTCATTTCAAAATTACCTCTGCTCCTTCAAAAATGTGAGGGATTTGCAGGAATTCTGACCGATTTAAAGGCTATGACGGCATAGGAAAAGACCCCAGACTCAGACTACCAGCAACCGCTCCCAAATATGGAACTTGTATGTTGTGATGAATGTTTAGCATGGATTCAGAGATACTAGATAGACATGTCATACTTGCATATGCGTCTTAACTAGACATTGGTGGAAAATATAAATCTTGAAGGAGCAAATCGGGATTTGAGAGATGAATTACAACAGTCGCTTCCTCGAGAAAATAAAATATTCAAAACATCTAGGGACATCATCATTAAGAATTCAACTAATATCAATGTTGTTATGAGTTCAGATATGTACGAGTCTTCTTTTTCAAATGTCTAATTTGGTAAATAAAGTTGTGGTTTATTTTCATTTTTGATTGGTTTGTTAAAGCATTAGTTGTTACATTGTTTTTAGACTAGCTACAGAATCAAACATTATGTAGCTTGTCTTAAATTAGCTTATGAGATTTTTAATTAGAATTTTTTTATTTTATTTTCATCTCTCAAGAAAGAACGTAAAAAATGTCCTATACACTAATGGCTTATTGGAGGATCGTGAAGTATTTCTGATTTGAAAATAGTTTATGTTTCAAACAATGAAGAAAGTATTTTTGAAAATTGTTATAACAAACTTTTTCTAATTTGTTATAAACATTATTGTTATAAACTCAAGTTAGGAAGTGGTTTTTAATATACTCTATTTTGGAAGATCGATCCATGCCCTGTGGATTTGGGAAGTAGATCAATGTAGTGTTTAAATACTCTATTAAGTTTTGATATAGAGGAGGAAACAATTTTGGGAGAGAGACTCCTCAATATTTTTAATGAAGAATATAGAATCCTGCTTTAATTAAGGCTTGCGTCCTATGGATTAAATAATTTAGTTTTCATTATGATTCATGTTCTCTAGAGTAATCAATTGTGTATTGATTTAAATTAGCTTTTGTGTGTTTCATCAATTCATGATTAATTATTATCATATCTATATTAATTCTCTCAATCTTTCGGCAATCCATTATTCCAAATTGTATAGTTTCAGGGCATTGTATTATCTTGATGTAAATCTCGACATGTATTGAGTTAATTCATATATTTTGAGTTTGAACAGATCCATTTTTTCCACAGAAATTTATTTCTTATTGCAAATAATCATTTATATCTTCACTTGGAATTATTAAACATGAAAATTGTTCTTTATGTAGTTTAAATGAGATTTGAATTGTTTGAGTGAAGTGACTTTCACTTGATATTTTCATAATATTATAATTGTACAATCTATTTGTTATAGATTTATCTTAACAAGTAGGTTGTAGGAGTAGCTTAGCACATGAAGACACAGAAACATTCTTCTTCTTTAAACACTGGTCAGTTCTAGGTTAGTTTCTTTCCTTCTCCCTTATTTTTTATTTGTGAATGTAGATCCACCTTTAGACTTAATACTTTTCCTGTCTGAGTCATATCATTATTATTTCCATTCATTCTTTTCTTTTTTGATTTGTAAAAGTAGACTAGTAATTAATTTTAGATATCTTTATGTTTTGCCTGAGATTTGGTTCTATTCTATAAATTTAGCTTTTCAAGGTTTTCATTAAATCTTGCAGTTTGTATATTTTGAACCCTTTGTATATATTTGGCATATATTATTATATAATAGGTAATTAGTTAGATTCATATCCCAGTATCGGCTAATGGAGCCGTAAAACCTGTCAGGGTGAGTCATCCCAAATGGCTTGGGTTAAATAGACAACTTCGGATCGGGCTTACCCTCACATTTTATGGTGTGTTTACATATGCCAGTGAAAAAATGGCACTAGAAGGAGGGAAAACTGGATATTAGTGGCACGAGGGGGTCGAAAGACACCTCCTAATAATCATTCCCTAGTTATAACTTGTGTTCATTTAGACTCCACTGTTATACCAGAGATATCCACTACATCTGAAGCCCATCTTGTTATCCCTATTGAACATGCAACACCGCTTCGTCAGGGAATTGATGTACAACAGATTATCCAAAGTTATCATCAATCAATAATAAGAACCCAAGGCACATTGGCTAGAATTAGACAGTTTGGTTGAAAATCACACCGACCCCTTGATTTTCCCAATCAACAAGAAGATACTCTTGCCACTGGTACACCAAATTACACATTGTGAGATATCTCGGTTGATCCATCCAAAGAACTCATTCTAGGTGTTGGGGGATCTGGCTTCCTCCTTCACCACCTCACCCTTCTCCACCTCCCTTAGGAGGAGAGTCTTCTGACGAGGATAGTTCATCTTCTGAATCTTCTCAAACCTCTAACACTTCACAGAATCTATCTTTGATTGTTAATAAAAATAATTATGCTAGGCCTTGTCTTGACCAAGATGTTGTGGTAGTACTAGGACCCCAACATCCTCTACCCAAACATCCTTAAAAATGGTTACCAAAGTTCAATCATGATTCTAAGCAATCAGTTGAAGATCATATAAAAAAATCCATGGTTTTTGTTAGGCTTAGAAATGTTGAACATGAAGATGTTGTTAGTAGATTGTTTCCCTATAACTTCAAAGTAAATGCCTCCACATGGTACTTCGCACAACAACCTCAAACTGTTGTTTCCTAGGATAGATTTGAAACCTTTTTCTTAGAAAAGTTGAGGGATGACAAATATCTGGAAGTTCTAGTTATGGAATTATCCAGCATGAAGATGAATCCCAAAGAGAAGGTTGAGGACTTTAATCACAGATTCCTTACACTCAAAAATAAGATCCCTGTAGAGTCCATGCCTGCTGAAAAATTGATTATTTCTTACTATGTTAAAGCTATACATCATAATACATCTATGTGGGTTAAAAGGTCTAAGAAAAATACTATATTAGAAGATTTTGAATAGGTAGTCCTCATTAAAAAGGACATACTCGGCGTAAAATATAACACAAGCCCTGAAGTTGAATCAACTTCTTCCTCCAAGAAGAAGATAGAAATTATTACCAAGCCTCCTTCAAATAAGAAAGAGCAAGAACCCTTAGATATGGATAGCTTACAAAAAGATTTTCAAAATTCATCTAATCAAGTTATAGATTTGAAAAGGTCTGTAGATGAAGGATCTTCAACTAAAGGAAATTATCGACCACCTTTTAGAAGACTGCTTCCAAATCCTCTCAATAGATCAAACCTTCTAGTTGAAGGTCTGAGTTTAGAAGGATTACATCATGCTATACAAGCCATATTGGATGGAGCTGATATTTTTGTTGTTGTCGCACCTGAAAATCAAAATGATGCAGAAAATGAGGATGAAGAAACACCTGATGAGGGAGACTCATCTCCCCCAGTTTTTGGGAATATTTCAGACAGTATTTTTCAAGATAATTTTGAAATTGTCCTTAATAACCAACATCCCTACAATACTCGTAGTAAAATTCAAAAAAAATATGTACTTGAGGTAAATAAGAATACAGTATCAAAACAATCAAGACGGGTTGAAACATCAAACAATCTCTCTTTCTTTGATTTAGACTAGGACCCTATTGAGGATCTTAAGAGATTAAAAGAAAATAAATTGATTTACGAGTTGCTTAAATTTCCTCCCATCCTACAAAAAATGTTATGAAGCATAGCTGATAATGGTAAAAAGAAAGATCTTCTACACAAAAAATATGCAGAAAATGGCATTAATAAAACAAAAGATATTGTGGAAAAAAGGTACCTGAAGACTATAATAAAAATAAGGATGCTCTGGATAAAAGCATAGGAAATCTAGATAAAATTGCCTCAGATACAACAGATAAAAATCAGCAGACTTCTTCTCCCACACCAAGAAAGAATGTACCACTATTTATGTTAACATTTGAAATATTTAATAGAAACATGCATAATTGTATGGTGGATTCTGGGGCTTCATCAAATGTAATGCCTTTGTCGGTTTTCCAAAAGGTCAATGCCAAAGTTAAACCTTCTGATTCGAAAATCATTCAGTTAGATAGAACTAATGTCACATTTTTTGGTGAACTTAAATATGTATTTATCAGATTATCATATAACCCAAAAGTGCATTGGGTAATCGACATAGTAGTCGCAGATATTCCTAAGGTATATGCATGTTCCTAAGCAGAGATTGGTATGAACAAATCCATGGTGATTTTACCACATATTGGTCTCACTTATGGTTACCAGTAAATGGTCAGCCAAATAAACTTAGAATCAATAGGGAACACTATCTGAAATATACAGTTACAGATCTAAATGATTCAAATGAATCGTTTGTCCCAAGTGTGAATGCATTAGAAATCCAAGGTATGAAATCTTTATTTGGGAATTTTGTGGCTGAAGTATATACTATTGCAGACTCGAATCAACAATCTGAAATATCAGTCTGCACTCAGGTATTAACCTCTAAACATGATGTAAATATTGTAAATAGTTGCGAGAATGATGAAATTTGGCCTTTATACTTTGATGGGTGGTCAAAATCACGTGAAGAAGATGGTGTCGGATATTTATTGATAGAACCTAAAGGTAATCAGACATTTATTTCCTATATATTAGAATTCGATTGTACAAATAATACGGTGAAATATGAAGCTCTCCTACAGGGACTCAAGAAAGCCATTGACATGGATGTCCAATGCCTAGTTGTATTCGACAATTCTGAAATTGTCATCAAACATGTAAAAAATGATATTCAATGTCTATTTGTTCACCTAAAACACTACCAGACTGAGGTATGGAACTTGATTAATAAATTTCTCTCTTTTAACATAAGTCCCATTCCTAGATCTAGTAATTCTAAAGAAAATTTGTTGGCAAATGTAACATCAAAATTATTACCTATTGAAGGCTTCTCTCCTAACTCATTGTTGTCCCTTGGTGATGCAGGAGCATCCCTCACGACAAGCAAAACCAACGTGGAAGTAGAAGACAGTTGGAAGACGTCCAGCGCAAGTTTTTGAATTTTTAAATTTTCCCTTGAAGTTGATGCGTTGAATATAAATGAGACCATTTAATTTAGGCGTCTTGGTAAGAATGTAATCAGACCTCGAACCATACGCTCTCTTCTGAGATAGACAGAGGCATTTATAGTAGTAGTTGTAGGTAGATAGAATTGAATTCTTAGATTAGACAGTTTTTAGAGTGCAGGAGGGAAACCGGATATAGACACCCTCATTTGTATCATTGTAAGATAAGCAA
>ML802992.1:151898-179874 GCA_009831015.1 Picea engelmannii
GATAATGATATAGAAGTATTGTGTTTGTAAAGCATTTTGTATTGTAAGATCTTCATTTGGGTGTGAATATCAATCCCACAGTTGGGTGCGCAGGTAGGGGAGATATAGAGAGAGAGAAAGAGAGAAATATGCAGCTGGGTGCAGAATTAGAACTATATTTTTTCATTTAATATATCAAGAAACACAATTCTTTGGGAATAGCCCTAGAGAGAGGGTGAACCATGTACATCTTGTTGTTCTTTATGATTGACGATGTGTATTTTATATATGTTATACTTTTATTGCATTATTGTGTTAAAGAGAAGAGATATAGTTAACTTCATGAAGCTGATTAGAAGACTGTAAATAATCTCTAGGTTGTATTGTGTGCTTGATCTGGATTCATCTTACATTTTCTCTGGTTGTAAACACTTGTGTCCTGCAACCCCCCTATTGCTACTTTGGGTGAGACTTCATCTACTTCATAGGTGTTGTCGAAAGGCCCAGTAGCTAGGGTTTGTTGGTGTATTGTTAGATTTGAACCCTAGATCTACCCCTGTGCCAACAAATGGTTCTATTGTCGGGATTGGGATCTTCTTGAGGGAATATCAAGGTGGTTTCCATCGAAGACCGAGATTCAGAAGTGGATAGAATAACAAGAAAGGGACTTTGTCAAATCTTAGAACAAGAACCCTAGCATTAGTATAGAAGACTGGTTGGGAAGGTACATTTTTATCGACATACACGAGATTTTATTTGGAGGAGTTCATAAGGAGTTATACGAGTGGTTAGCGAGATTAGCAGACACCCAGTTTGAGATTATATCTAGACCACATGTGGTTTGGACAGCAGAGTTGATCAATAAAGTCAAGAGAGTCGATAACATTGTATCAAGAGCAATAGATCTCTGGTTTGATAGCATTATTGGAGGGTACATTACTGAGTTTGCTATTGATAAAGTAGAATCATATAGTCAAGCAGAGAGGTATATATTTGAGGGACATAGAGGGAAGTTTCTACACTTTTTGAAGCTAAATATTAAGATGTTATTGCATGAGAAGAATATCCTGAAGATACAATAATCAGTTGGTTTTTTAAAGCTATTGTTCAAGAATTCAGACAGCACAGTGACACCGAAGCTGGACACATGCACAATGGGAGATCGTTCAGAGAGGTTCCTCTTGTGAACTTGTTTAAGCAGAATTATGGAGATGAGGTATTATATAGTGGAGAAGAAGCAGATCGAACAGATGAAGAGTATTCAAAGTCTGCAAGGGAAGAGGAAGTAAAGACTGAAGAACTTCATCGAGGAGAACCAGAAACTTCAGGAACTGAGCCTATTGTTGAAGTAAGTACTATTACTCCTCCTCTTGTTTTAGCATCATTAATCAATCAGAGTAACCAGAGTAACTACAGTAGTCAGAGCAATTAGAGTATTGTTACAAGCAATGTAGTACATACTCAGTCAAGAAACCAAGGAATTTCTATGGAAAATGAAATCAGGTTACCCATTGTCAGAGGAGATGGATCTTAAGATCCTAACCAGCATTGGTTCTTCTTATGAGAAGTTGTATGGAGCATCAAGAAAGTTATCAATGAATATATCAAGAGAGATCAGTTTAGTACTACCTTGAGGGATCGCACACTGAGCTGCTATATGAAGTTTGCTTCAAGACCTGGACAGCCTAAACCACTGAACAACATTAATACTACATTGAGTGTAGATTTCAAGAAACCTAAGTTGGAGTCGCAATGTATTACAAATATGAAGGAGATCAAGCATAAGGTAATTGAACCTATTTGGGAGTTTTATCATAGGTTTAAAACCTTAACAGGCCATTTAAGTTTTCAGATTCTAGATGAACAACAGAAGGAATGGTTCATCGTTGCCCTCCTGCCACACATCAGAGTTCCTCTGATGCAACAGAAGGTCGCTTCGCAAGGTGAAGCATTGGAGATCGCCATGAAACTAGAAGCATCCCCTGTAGGAGAAACAACCTCAGGTCTGAGTCAGATCTTGAATCAGATAACTATTTTATCTTTACAGGTCGAAGACATGAAGAAGGATAAAGGAAAAGAGAAAAGAGAAGATATATGGTGTATCATATGTAAATCAGAGGGCCATGCAAAAGAGCATTGTCCCCTATTTAAAGAATACTTAGACTTTGGAGCACCTAATCCTTTGAAGCAGGGTATTGTACCCTGGTGCGAGGTATGTAGAACTAGACATCGCCCTAGTGAATGTTATTTTATGAAAAAATATGTCCAGACACCTACCAATCTTTATTGTACATTCTGCAAATCTATGGGCATGATGAGAAGGATTGTAGGGATTATGATCTCATGTATGAAATATCAAGGGATGCATATATAATTCAAGGAGAAGTATAGCAAGAAGGAAATAATGCACATTTCAACTCCCTAGGAAGAGGAAACTTCAACCCTCGTGGTGGATTCAGAGGAAGAGGAGGAGGAGGAGGAGGCATAGGTCGAGGTCAAGGTTAGATTATTTTCTATAATTGTGCCCAGCTAGGTCATTTTGCGAGGGATTTTCAGAACCCTTGTACTACTTGCAACTATTGTAAATCGTTTTCTCATGTTATTGAAGAATGTCCAGTATTGTTAGCCAAACTTCAGGAGAGACAGGGAGGAAACCAACAAGTCCAATTAATATCAGCAAAACCTCGCGGTGAGGACCCCATAGTTATTTTTATTACTATAGAAGGTGATGTTACAGGAGAATATAGGGTGATTCCAAAAAAGACTACAGAGGGATCAGAAATTAGAAGAGTTGTAGAGAAGGCACAGTTGTTTGATCCAAGGAGGGAGAGGCATACTTTTGAATAAGCCAGGAAATAATTTGTAGGAGAAAAGGCTTCTTCATATAAGGCACAACCAAAAGTAAAGGAATGTGAAATTCCACCATCATTTGATCATTCTGCCCGAGATGCACAAGGAAAAGAGGTAAGCAAGCTCATGGACTTCCTATATAATTGCATCAATTTGATTAAAGATGAGAAAGTTGTGCAGTAGCTACAACACCTGGTAAGACAGTATAAAATTGGGAGAATAGATCCTCTACTGAGTAGATTTTTGAATTAAGTATCTAGGAAAATAAGGACAAACAAGGAATTGCACCTTAGTGCTCAAATTAGAGACTACGACGTGGACTATGTGGTCCTCAACTTGGGATCAGAAGTAAACATTATGATGAAGAAGACTTGGGCACGGATGGGAAAACCTATATTCATTTACTCTCTTGTCAGGCTCAGGATGGCTAATCAGCAGGCGGTGAGCCCCTTTGGAAGACTATAGCATGTCCCTATAGACATCGATGGGGTAAGGACATTTACAAACTTCGAAGTGATTGAGATTGTTGATGATAGTTGTCCCTATCCTGTGTTGTTATAAATTGATTGGGCTTTCAACAATTCAAATTTTGTTGACCTAAAGAAGAGAAGAATGGCATTTGAATGTAATGGCCTTAATTTCATTTCATCTTCATACCTGGATGAAGTTCGTAGATACACAGAACCTATCAGAGAAGAAGATTGTGCCTATGAGCTATAGAACATATATAAACTAATATAAAGATAGTAGGATTACATTAATCCTACCAACCAAGTTCACATACATGAAGGGAATTAAAGGGCCCATGGGAGAAATGAAGATTCCTTTGAGAGCATATGTCAGACCTATCAAGAAGATACCCTACTGACTAAATCCCAAACACAAGCAGGAAGTTAAGATTGAATTGGATAGAATTATGGAATAAGTAGTACCTATGGAATACTTGGTTCCTAGTTTAAGAATTGCAGCATTTTCAGGTATGGATGACACCGGCGTTGTTCAAGACAGGCTTGCAGAGTTTCTAGAATTGGAGGAAGATAGGTTCATTGTAGGATTTCATCAGCAGGTACAAAAAGAACAAGAGAAGGATTATCATGACAGACATATCAAGAAGAAATCATTTAAGCAAGCAGATTTGGTACTTTTATATGACATCAAGTTCATGAAGCATCTAGGGAAGTTTAGGACACATTGGCTCAGGCCATTTGAAGTTGCTTATATTACTGAAGGAGGATCTACGCAGTTGAAGACCCTTAATGGAGAATGGAAAGAAGGTTTGGTAAATGGGAGCAGGTTGAAGCTATATTATGACGACTAGCTACCTCGTATCTCTTAGTAAAATCAAAGGAAGAAGGGTCTAGGTACCAAGTGCAGTTGAAAATGGTTACCAGATGCAGAAATGATAGTCTACACATGATGCGGAGGGATGGAGTAGAAAGCACAGGCTGCTCCATGCAGTCTGCAGTCAAAGCGATAAAGAAGGTTCAGTGACTCAGGACGAGTCACATGTGAGTGTTGGGGGCTTGTTGGTCCTTGGTTATGTAAGAAAGTGAAAATTAACGAAGGAAGGAAAAGTATGAACTGTGCAGAAGGCACATAAATCGAGGAAGGGTCGAAGTGGTTAAAGAAGAAGAAAATAGAGAATGAAGTAATGAAAAGCAATTCATTGAAAGAGAAGGTCAAGGAAGATAAAGAAGCAAAGAATATGGATCGTGGACAACTCAGCAAGAAGAAAAAGACACCAACAGGTGCTTTGGAGAACTTCACGGAAAAGAAGGAAGGACATGCTAGCGAAGCCCTGAAAATGTGGGTCAAGTGGACCAGGGTTTTGGACCTAGGGTTTTGGATCTAGGGTTTTGACACCTAGAATTCGGTCTAAGGTTGTCCGAGAGTCATGTAATGTATAAATAAAGGTCTATAAGAGTCAAGAGGGTTGGTCATTGGTTACTACTATCGTTGATGAGAGTGATATTGATATAGAATTATTGTGGTTGTAAATCATTTTGTATTGTAATATATTCAGCTGGCTGTGAAGATCAATCCTCCAGCTGGGTGCGCAGGGGGGAAGATAGAGAGAGAGAGAAAGAGAGAAATCTACAACTAAGTGCGTAGATAGAACTGTATGTTTTCATATAATATATCAAGAAACATGGTTCTGTTGGCTTAGCCATAAGGAGAGGGTGAACCACGTACATATTGTTGTTATTTTTTATTGATGTTGTGTATTTGCTATATGTTATATGTTGTAATTTTATTGCATTGTTGTGTTAAAGAGAAGAGATATAGTTAAATTTGTGAAGTTGAGTAGAAGACTGTAAATAATCTCTAGGTTGTATTGTGTGGTTGATATGGATTATCCTTGCATTTCCTCTGGTTGTAGACACTTGTGTCCTGCAACCCCACTATTGCTACTTCGGGTGAGACTGCATTTGCTTCCCAGGTGTTTCTGAAAGGGCCAATAGTTAGGGCTTGTTGGTGCGTTGTTAGAGTTGAACCCTGGGTCTTCCCCTGTGCCAACACTCATTTTCCGTTGAATTATTGTTCAGGCCATCAATTCCAGATAATATAACCAATTGGCAGGTGTTTGACAATGACCAACAAATCATAATTTTTATGAATATGGAAGACACTTTTCAAGGTGTTGTAATTGATGAAAATGTTAAGAACCAAATGTTATGGGACTTATTGGTAAATGTGAACATAAACAGATCTCCCTAGATCCACCTAGATCTAGAACAAAACATAACAGGAAATGGCACTTTCCCTAAGCCCTAATCATTGAGTTTACTATCAAACGAAAGATAAGAGACATATTGTTTAAATATCGCTTCCCCTTATTTTCATTGTCTTAGCTCCACTCCAGTGCTCCTGTGATATCAGTTCTGCAAGAAGACACAAGACAACCAAAGTGAAAGAAATATAGCATACTCAAAGAGAACCTATGTATGTGATTAAGGAATCATACAATAAAATGAGATGAATTTTATGGGAAAGAAACATATCATTGTATTATAAATAATGAAAGTGGAGATTGCAACCGAAGCCTTGATGTTGCAAGGTCCCCTTCTGATGACCCTTTGCTCCAACACACACTTTCTCCAAACTTGAATGAATAATGTCCATAATGGCTTGTTGAACTGAAATGAAGCTCTCAAGAATGACCCAATGCATAATTCTCCATACAATCCTAGCCAATTCAACCTTCATTAACCTTAATTATTTCTTAACTTTTCTTAACCTTTTCCATGAGAAATCCCTATTTATATAGGGGAAAGAGAGATGGTTAAAGAGATTAGGATGATCCCACCAAATTAGAGAAGCCAATAGAATCTCAACCATACAGATGCCACCCAATATTCTAGAAGATCCCCTTCTAGAACTTTCGTGAAGGTCGACATTTTCTTAGCCTTTTGGCATTGCCTCACCCCAGCGATAGGACAGCCTGTGGAGATATCGCAAACCAGATTTAGGGCAGCCTGCGATGACTATGCATCATCTCACCCTATTTATGATGCAGCCTGCGATGACCTTCCTTAATAAGGTTTTCTGGAAGAGAAATCCATTCACCTTTCTCATGAAGATAGGTTCTTTTGGGAACATCAATACATGTCTGTCAATGGATCATTAAGGTGACCAAAATAATGCATAACATAATTCCCCCCAAAGTATGTACTTTGTAAAATGTGTGTGTGTCGAAAACAAAGAGCGCACCAGTAAGGAACCTGCAAACAGTCAAGCATCAGCATAATAATATACCATTATCCGAGGTAGGCATTCCCATACTCATATTACAAAGTGTCAAATGAGTCATGGCTTCTAAACATACACTATGGATGCATGTCATCCTAAATCGGCATAGCCACCTAGAATACATTGTGGATCCATGCTTTAAAGATTTCAAATTCAGACATAGCCATGAGACATACAAAGTGAATCTATGTGTCAATACAAATCATGAATACTCTGTTGCATCCTGGAACGGAATGATATGATCCAGGGTCTTCATCTCCATCATCCCTAAGTACGAATCTATCCATGCGATTACAGGTGTTGAAGTCGAACATGGTAGAAACCACTTGACTACTGGTCAATGATGAGAACCATTAACAAGTGTGAGGAAAATCACCATTGATGTCAATGACCCCCAAGGTACCCCAGTGCAATCCAATGAGTGTGAATAAAGGAGTTGAATTTGAACACTCGAGGGAATCTCCCAATCGGGGGCCAATGATGTAAACCCACTGTTGAAAGTGAATAAACCTACCATTGAGGCATGTAGGCTCTAAGGCACTGAATGATTTCTAATTCTTGTTCCTGGATAATGAGTTGAATTCGATAGGAAAAGACTTGTCATAGGAGGGCCTTGATGTATCTCCCATCAATGATTCAAAACTAACACAGGGAAGGTCGACACAGTAGAAAATTTATAAATGCAGATGGCCAACTCGATAAGAGGCTTATTAAGGATAGACTTCTCTTGAACATATGAACGACATGAAAATGGTCTTGGCAGCATTGACTCAAGGAGGACCCAACATATGGACATGTGAGTGGTCAAATGAGAGACAAATGGATTTCCCAACCCATATTCAAATGACAAAGGGGGGTGTCATGTTCAAGAGCAACTATTACTACCACTAACACATATACAAAGACACATTTCTTTCCCAAATTTTCCCCCACCATTTTTGGCGAGTACCTCTTTATTTTTACGCAACCTTGAGGAGGATAACATATGTTTGTTGATGTAAGCTCATCCTTCGAACGAGTCCCTCGGAGTACTTTTAATGAACCCTAAGAAGGAGTGGTTCGGTCCCATATGGGTATGTCGATATTTGTTTAACGAGTCCAAAGAGAGAAAACTCAGGGGTTTTCATGTTTAGAGAGTCTAAAAAACACTTAAAGCGAACTCTCTCAATTATTTTTTTGTAAATTAGTTTGATGAGACCGAAAAAGTGATAACCTACTGCCCATCAAATGTTTTCTTCAAATACTTTTACGAGCATGAAAAAAACAAGGTCGCTCGGCGATCTTTTCTCTTTTATTGAGCGTGAAAAGAGCTTAAAGGATACTCCATAGTTGTCGTTTTTCGTGTGACCATCACGAATACGAAAAAGATGACAAAAGTATACTAAGTTACGTTTTCATTGATTTAAGAGCATGATAAGGAACAAAACCTAAGCTCAGAGTTTTTCCTGAAAAAACTCTAAAAGGATATGTACACATGACAAATGTATAAAAACAAACCTAAAATATGTATCCTTGTTCAAATTCCACTCTTAGATTTCTCATCTGTGAAAAATCAAACACTTGTAACGCAATTAGAATTCTAGGGTTTAGGTGAAATACAATAAAATAATATAAAAAATGAAATGGAAAAGTGAAAAGTGAATAAATATGAGTAAAAACTCTTTTTACCATTTCATTGTTATTCCACCCAAATTTCATTCAAAAAAAACACTTTTTGCCTCAAACTTACACTGCAGATTGTAGGAGACACGGTGGACCATTTGACGAACGGACTCCGCAGGACAGGTAATATTCTCCTCCTTCAACTTTTCATGGATTCATTTTCACTTTTTATTGGTTAGAAATAGAATTTTAGGTTGCATTTTTTAATTTACTTGCACCCGGAGGTCGTCGCAGGCGACCTATATCGTGCCTTGGATTGAACCAGGGTCATCGCAGGTGACCTTTAAGATACCATGCGATGAGTCTGCACTGTATGGGCTAGCTATCCTGTGACGGGCGCAAAGTAAAAAACAATTTAAGATGTTTCAACCAATAAAACTTGTCCAGGAGAAAGATGAAGATGTTAATGACTCTGTTATGCTCCATTTCATGTTTTCTACAGTAAAGATGTTGGAATGGAGAGAAAGGGAACATGAGGATGATGATTATTTTGTCAGGAATGACCCAGGAATAGTAAATTCCCTCCGACAGTGTGGAATGCTAAAAAATTTCAAGATCTGGGGCATGAGGGCCCAATTGAGATTACTGGAATACTTAATCCATATGTGGGACATAGACCAGCAAGTATTCCGAGTGGGGGCTCACATCCTCAAGATAGATATTGAGGACATCTATTTCTTGATCGAGTTGTCTCATCGAGGGGCTCGAGTCACACTGACAGGTATCAAAGGAGGTGGAAAACCTATGAGCCATTACGTCAGTGCATATTGTGTGTTAGGTGTTGAGAGACATAGCGGTAAGGTCACTATATGAGATTTCCAGGACTTACCTGTATGGACTATCCTATACACCATTGCATGTATGGTGGGGATCGTAGCTCCACATATGACCCTTCAGAAATACTTCCAGTACACACTGGGATGCATGGAGCTTCGGGTTTTCAATTGGAATGATGGGGTTCTTTGAAGCATGAAAAAACAGTTGACCAAGTGTAGGAGGGGTGACTTGAAGCAATTGGGATACGGGTCAATTTTGGTGTCCTTCTTCCTAGAGAGGGTTCCACACTTGTGCCTACAGGTAGAGTGGTGCATACCTGACCCATAGGATCCAATAATGAATAGGTGGTTTGACCTCATGGCTCAGCATATGATTGGTCTTGTCGTCAAGTATAATGACATTTTCTTTGATTAGTTGAGGCTCCAGATGCTCATGGTAGATGACTATGCATATGTCAGCTTGGACATTAGAGGTGACCCAAACTTTGTTCTACCTGAACATTCTTAGTGGGGGAATGTCACATACCCACCATGTGAAATCGAAATTTTCATCGATTTCTCAATGGTCAGACCCCCGAAATGTCTAAAGAGGTCTAGCGTAAGCTATCTCTTCCCTCGTCTGTTCCCATAGGATCGTGGGTCACGGCCACAGGTCGAACAAATAAGACGTTCTTTCACTCATCATGACTCAGCGCTCATCGTGACTCAGCGCTACCAGAGCGTCGAGTCCTTCGACTCTGCAAACCCCGACACAGCGAAGCACCAAACCCCAAAAGGGCTAGCGAGTACAAGTTTCTTGTTTGGGTCTTGTCCTCATGACCACGTGCTTAAATCGGAAAATCCCTTACCAGCCTTTCGTGATTCGGGAAATCACGATGCAGGACTTCTTCATTTCCCATTCAAATCCGCGAAAACCATGAAGTCTCCCAAGTTTCCCTCCAAGGGGAGATCAACAGCGGTAAGCCTCCCTTGATCCGACGGTATGGATGCTTTCGGGCTTTCGGTACTCTGGAGTTCGAAATGCGATGATTCCAAGACTCCTTGTCATTTAAATCTCTGAATTCCGATATGGAAGTTCGTGTAAGAGATCGACGGCTCTTAAGAGTGTGGATCCAACGGTCCATGGGATTTCGTGACTTTTCCCAAATCTCTGACCGCTCACCACGCGTCTCCTCTGATGGACGGTCCCGATTCTTTCAGCACTTCTCCTCTCCACTACAGCGCGTATTGAGATTTTAGGCATCAGGATTTCGCGAATCGCGGGGGAAAGTTTTTCTAGCCCTCTGGTTTCTCGGATGCCAAAACGTCGAAGCGCCAACTAGAAGCCACGTGTCCCTCCGATCGATGGCAGCAACCTTCAGCCAATATCAATGGTCGTGATCTTTTCAGGATGATCAATGGTCACGATTAAATCCCACCTTTCTCAAACTTATTCACACCTCACGCTATTTCGGGGTTTTGATGATCAGGATTTCGCGACTCACGAAGACAAGGGTTCTTTGCCCTTTTATTTCTTGGGTGCCGAAATGTCGAAGCGTTTACCAGTGGCCACGTGTTCTCTGTAGATGGATGGTCCAGGTACTGCCATGGACCATGGGGTCTACGGTCCTGATTCCTTCATCTCTTGCAAGGGAAAAAGGGGTCGTGGCATTAATGCCTGTGTCTCTTTCTTAAATCTAACGGTCATTACAGACCATGGGATCCTCCGAAGGGATCATGTTTGTGCATTGCTTGCAAAGGCAGAGAGGGGTCGAGGAAATATCATCCATGTATCCTCCCTCAGATGGACGGTCCTCATTATTTCTCGATTTCACGACTTGCAACCCCCAGTGACGCAAATCCTTTGTCAACTCGAATCCCCGGTATCTGAAATACTGATGGAATCTCGATCTCCACCACGTGTCCTTCACGAATGGACGGTCTAGATCTATATCGGGATTTTCACCATGGAGTGTCCCGATCTCTTGTCATCGGGACTCCCAAAACCCCAAACTATGAATCCCCAATACTGACTCCTCTCTCGGAACTTTCGCTCTTGTTCACGAGGGCTTAACCCTCATGCATCTCCTAGCATATCCAACAGCTATCGGGTTTTCTAGATAAGATCTGACGACTCAGATCAATCCCATGCCATGTGCCGACTCCTATTTCGGGACCTTCGCCCCTGTTTACGAGGGCTTAACCCTCCTACATCTCCTAACAGATCCAACGGCTATTGGGTTTTCTAGCTAAGATCCAATGGCTCAGACCTGTCCTACACCGTGCACTCTCCCACTGCTCTCTGGACGGGGAAAAACCAACGGTCCAGATACTCCTATAGACCTTGGGTATCTACGGTCTCGATTTCCTCCCTACTCATGAAGATAAAAGAAAAGGGGTAAGGCATGTAACACCCTTGTTTCTTCCGCCAATCTAATGGTCGTGAACGACCACAGATCTTCCGATGGGATCTCGTCCATCAATCGATACTTATCCCTACGCTGCTACTTCGGGATTTCAAGAGGATCATTCTTCCTCGTACAGGGTTGCTAAGACTTGCACATTCAGTTCCTTTTTCCAGGTTCTTGGTAAACTTTTCCAAGAGGGGTAACTCTATGGAGAGTTCTATTCCAKGGCATTCCTAGAGACAGATAAGGGGAAACAAATTCCCGAGAACGGACTGGAAGTCTAACTTGGTTCAACTTTCGCATAATTAAATTTATCTATCAACATAAGCAATGCATGGTTTTTCTGTTACAAGCATACATCTACCCTTTCTTATCAAAACACTGCACGGACAGTCTTTATACTGTAATCATTCACAATTTCACAATTTATGAGAATATATGTCAACATATGAATTTCAAGGTGTAAGATGTAAAACACTTATCAGCAATAAAACCAGAAGTAAGTGAAACTGCTGAGAGGGGTGCTCATTTCCACCCAACTGTAGGCTCAGCGATTCCGATAGGATTTACCACTAGCCAGCCCCGAGCTGAGACCACGATGTTGTGAGACTGTGTCTCGGTTTACCAGTGACCGAGAAAAAGGGTTACTCTCCCCCTTCTCTGTTATCACTCACTCTGCATATCTCCAGAGTTCTCTTCCTCCCCTTGCCTCTACCCCCCAATCTCTTCTCCCTCACGCCTTATCCTCTTGTGAGGTTGTGTGTGGCATGATTTCCCTCACACTGGTCAAACCTGACAGCTCTACGGATGGGTGGTTCACCCCCCCCATCCCTCATTAATTCCTGAGGAGCCATCTACCTACCAGCTTGTGAGACATTTAATTCGAGGCCAGCAAGCCGCTCTTGGTTCTTCGGGCCAGTGAAGTCCAAATACAGTATTGTTCTTGGTGGAAGTTAACGTCACCATTCTAGGTGCCTTCCACCACCTTTCTCCAACCATCATGGTCTCTTTTTCAGCATATCCCCTCTCAGCAGTCCTGCAATATATATATATATATATATATATATATATATATATATATATATATATATATATATATATATATAATATTATTCACATTTCTGAATTTGCCACAGTTCTTAGCCAGTCCAGTTATTTTTACAAACTGGGGGAAGCAGGGTGTTACAATTCCCTCCCCGTTAAAGGAACATCGTCCTCGATGTTCTTATCTATTAACATGAAATGCATGTATAGAAGTAAACAAAATCGGATATGCATGTTTCATGGCATCCTACATTTCCCATGTAGCCTCATCTGGGCCAAAATGTTTCCACTGCACCTTGACCTGTGCAATGGTTCGGTTCTGGAGCGGGGTTTCCTTTATGTCTAGTATGCATTGGGGTTCTGGTAGAAATTCTCCCTCCAGTTCCACTTGGATCATAGACCAGTCAATTATATGGTTAGCATCATGTACATATTTCTTCAATAATGAAACATGGAAAACATTATGTGCTTTTACTGTGGGAGGAAGTGCTAGCCTATAGGCTACATGTCCCACTCTATCTAGAACCTCAAAGTGTCCACAATATCAAGGTGCCAACTTGGCACAAGATCCCATTTTCAGGGAACTCTTCCTGGGCCTAACTCTAAGATATACATGATCTCCCGCTTTGAACTCTCTTGGAGTTCTCTTTTGGTCGACATAACTTTTCTGTCAGTTTTGAGCGACCTTCAGGTTTTGTTTTATCTGAGTCACCTGTTGTTCCATTTCTTTCAACATGTCAGGTCCAAAATAAATCCTGTTTACAGGATTACTCCAGCTGACTGGAGTATTACACGATCTACCATAGAGGACTTCGAAGAGACTCATCTTTAAGGATGTTTGGTAGCCATTGTTGTAGGCGAATTCTACCAGTGGAAGATAGTCTTCCCACTTCTTGGGTTGATGCATTACATGCATTCTTAACATGTATTTAAGTAATTGGTTCACTCTTTCCATCTTTCCGTCGGTTTGAGGGTGATAGGTGGTGCTAAATAGAAATTTGGTCTCTAAACCATCCATTAATGATTTCCAAAAGTTAGAGGTAAATTTTGTGTCTCTGTCAGACACAATCTCTTTCAGCATACCATGCAGTCTGAATATCTCCTTCATAAACACCTGGGCGATATCGATTGCTTTGCAGGTTGATCTAACAAGGATGAAATGAGCAGACTTTCTCAATTTATCCACCACTACCATAATGGAATCGTTCTATTTGGTTGAGGTTGGTAATCCAGTGATGAAATCCATGGAGATGGTTTCCCATTTCCATTATGGGATTGGTAAAGGTTGCAATAATCCTGTTGGATGTCGATGTTCTGCTTTAACCTGCTGGCACTCTATGCATTTGGCTAAGTACTCGGCTATGTCTTTCTTCATTCCAGGCCAATAAAATTGTCTCCTGGTGGCAGTGATCATTTTATGGTATCCTGGATGACCGGAATAGGGTCTTTTATGTAGTTCATCCAGTATGAACCTCTTCAAGTCGTCACAATTTGGAATATACAGTCTATCTCTGTAAGTGAGCATACCTCCTTCAGTCATCTGCTAGCCTTCATATTTTACTCTGGTGGGTTCTTGCTGTAGGTACATGGCCACGGTCTAGACAAAGGGATCTAATTCTTGTGCATTTTTTATTCTTTCCTTGACTTCTCTTTCACAGGTGCTCACCGCTGCCAGGTGATTTTTTTTCATACTTCTGCTAAGGGTATCAGACACCCTATTTTCTTTTCCTTTAATGTGTTTGATTTCAAAATCAAACTCGCTAAGGAGGGCCATCCACCTAGCTTGTCTAGCATTGAGCTTTGGTTGATCAAACAGGTATCGCAATCCACAGTGAACTGTCATAAGCACAAATTTTCTTCCCAGGAGGTAATGCCTCCACATTTTCAAGGCATGCACTATGACAGTCAGTTCTAGATCATGGGTCACATAGTTGACTTCATGCTCATTCAATTTTTGGGATTCATAGCAGATCACACTTCCTTCCTGCATAAGGAATCCTCCGAGCCCTTCCTTACAGGTATCTGTGCACACGAGGAAGTCAGCTTCTGGATCGGCGATCTTTAGTATGGGTGCATGGGTCAGTAGATGTTTCAGAGTTTGAAATATTTCTTCACATTTCTGTGTCCACAAGAATTTTGTCCCCTTCTTCTGGAGGGCAGTGATTGGACAACCAATCTTGAAGTATCCTTTTATAAATCTCCTATAGTATCCTACTAATCCCATAAAGGATCTGATATCTAAAACATCCTTCGGGGTAGGCGATTCCATGATAGACCTGATTTTGTCAGGGTCTACCGCTACTCCTTCTTCGAAGAGAACATGGCCTAAGTAATGTATTTCCTTCTGGAAGAATTCACATTTGTTGAATTTGGCATAGAGCTGATGTTCTCTTAGCACTTTCAGCACAAGTCTAAGATGCTCTTCATGCTCTTATCTATTCTTAGAGTAGATTAATATGTCATCAATGAAAACTAGCACAAATTTATCTAGAAATTTACTGAGTACATTGTTCATCAAGCACATAAAGGTGGCAGGGGCATTGGTTAACCCAAATGGCACTACCACAAACTCATAGTGATCATACCGTGTCCGGAAGGCATTTTTATGGATGTCTTCATTCTTGATTCAGACTTGATGGTATCCCAACCTCAAGTCGATCTTTGAGAAAATAGATGCACCTCCCAATTGATCGAACAGATCATCGATCCTGGACAAAAGGTACTTGTTTTTTATGGTTACTTTATTGAGTTGTCTATAATCTATACACAGTCTAAGGGTGTCATCCTTCTCTTTCACAAACAGGACTGGTGCTCCCCATGGAGACACGCTGGGTCGAATGTATCCTTTATCCATCATTTCTTTTAATTGCAATTTGAGTTCAACTAACTCAGGTGTGCTCATCCGGTAGAGTGTCCTAGACACCAGCACCGCTCCTGGTGCAAGTTCTATCGAGACGTCTATGTCCCTTCTCGAAGGTAGACTCAGTACCTCTTTCGAAAACACATCTTTGTATTCTCTCAGGATAGGATGATCGTCAGGGCTTGGTTTATTACCTTCGATTGTTTTCAACACCTGTATTGCATATAGGGGACATCCCTTTTGGCAATACTTTCTCATTTGCAGGGCTAATATTTGTCTCACCAAGACGGGTTTTCAGATCCCTTAAAGGGTTATTCTTCTCCCTTCTTTACTTACACACCCTAAGGTTTTATGGTAACAGTCCAGTCTGGCTTTATGGGCGGCTAGCCAATCCATACCGAGCAACAGATCATATGATCCCAGGGGTAATATGTTAAGGGTTGCTTGGGTGGGGAATTCACCCAACAGTAATTGGCAGGATGGTATAACCTCTTTTATCTTCCTTTTGGTGCTAGTGGCTAACTGTACCAACCATGGCTTGGTATGTTTTTGTGGTTGTAGTTTACACTTATCAACAGCTTTAGGGGATATATAACTCAAATTTGAACTAGGGTCAATCAAAAAAGATACTAGATGGTTGAAAATCATACCTTCTATTTCCACTACTGAAGCTTGACGGTCAGCTTGGTTATTATCCAAGGCTACATAAATTTGTGGCACACTCCTGGCCACATCATTGACGGTAGTAGTTTCCTGGATGTTATAAATCCTCCGACTATTCTATTGTCGGTGTGGACAGTCTCTCAGGAGATGTTCCTCTCCACAACCCCAACATTTCAGAGGTTCTCTCTTGGTGTTATCCACCTTCACTGGTATAGGTCTAGAAGTTTTATTTCCACCCGACGAGGGAAATTTCTGCTGGTGTACACTCCGAGCTGGAAATTCCATTCTTGGGTTCTTCTTGTAGTTCTTAAATCTTGGGGATTTGATCCCCTTTTTCTGAAATCTTGAACTATTCTTCGGTTTCCATCCTTCACGAGGTTCTGCTCGATGCCTGAACTGTTCATGACAATAGGTTTCCTTTCGAATGGTGCCTTATAGGGTCTTTGGCTCATCAAATTCAATTATGTTATGATATTCCTTGGGTAGCCCATTGATGAAGTGTTGCACCTTTGCCTTTTCTACTTTTATATAAGGTACATACCTCAACAAGTCGAGGAATCTGTTAACATATTCTTCTATAGTAAGTTGTCCTAGTTTGAGTTCATAAAACTCTTTAGTCTTTTCGTCGAAATATTTTTTCGACAGATACTTCTTCCAGAAATACTTCTCAAATCGTTTCCAAGACAGGTCCTCTTCACGAACCCCTTTCACATTCTTAAGGTCTTCCCACCAAATGGAATCTTTTCCGTTCAAGTTGAAGGTGGCCACTCAAGCCTTCATATTTCCTGAAAAATCATGGACTCTAAAATTGTTTTTAGTCCAAGCAGTCAGGCCTCTACTTCCTCTCCCTTCTTTGTTTCACCGTCGAAGGAGGGTGGTTTGGAATTTCTGAATTCTTCAAATTTTCAACCTTTGGAAGGCTTTTGCTTCTTTTGTTTTCTTCGGGAATAGGAACTGGTTCTACTGCTAGAAGAAACCCTCTGAATCGCCAACTTCCTTCTCAGAGGAATCATCTGACACTTGTCCTTTACCTATAGGGTGGACCCTTTTCGAGGTGTTCCTCTCAGTGTGGCCACTGATATGACCATGTTTCTGAGTTTCAGGTTCATGCTTCATTTGTCTTTGTTGATCGGATAAACTCTGCAGTAAAATTGCGTTAATTTCTGTTTGTTTTTCTTGTTCTTTCATCATCCTTTCATTGTCAGCTTTGCAGCTTTGTAATTCGACCATGAGACTCCTCACAGTCTTGGATAGATCTAGAGGGGTCCCTACTTCCCTTCTTTCATCAGACTCTTCGTCTCTATTGTGGGATCCCTCTCCCACTTCATAGTGAGTCACCATACTATGTGTTGATAACTTCCCGCGGTTGATCTTTCGCTTGTGTGCAAAGACAAATGCTGGTTGTTAGTCAATAATTAGATACATTTTTATAACCCGCACAAAATTCATATTTCTTTCACATGCATACACAGTCAGGTTTTCATTTCGGACTTTGACCTTTTTTAATTAAGAGGGTTAAGATAGAGGGTTACTCTTTTTAAGAGTGTTCCGAACAGAGCTTCTGCGCAACTCGTTCATGAGCCCAAGCAGGTCGAGTGTTGTAACCATGCTCTGATACTAATTTGTCACATACCCACCATGTGAAATCGAAATTTTCGTTGATTTCTCAATGGTCAGACCCCCAAAATGTCTACGGAGGTCTAGCGTAAGCTAGCTCTTCCCTCGTCTATTCCCATAGGATCGCGGGTCACGGCCATAGGTCGAACAAATAAGGCATTCCTTTGCTCATCGCAACTCAGCGCTACCAAAGCATCGAGTCCTTCGACTTTGCAAACCCTGAAACAGCAAAGCACCGAACCCCGAAAGGGCTGGCGAGTACAAGTTTCCTATTTGGGTCTTGTCCTCGTGACCACGCGCTTAAACCGACAAATCCCTTATCGGCGTTTCGTGATTCAAGAAATCACGATGCAGGACTTCTTCCTTTCCCATTCAAATCCCCGAAAACCACGAAGTCTCCCAAGTTTCCCTCCAAGGGGAGATCAATGGCGGTAAGCCTCCCTTGATCCGATGGTATGGATGCTTTCGGGGTTTCGGTACTCGGGAATTTGAAATGCAATGATTCCAAGACTCCTTGTCATTTAAATCTCTGAATTTTGATATGGAAGTTTGTGTAAGAGATCAACGGCTCTTAAGAGTGTGCATCCAACAGTCCACGGGATTTCGGGGATTTTCCCAAATCTGTGACCGCTCACCATGTGTCTCCTCTAATGGATGGTCCTGATTCTTTCGGCACTTCTCCTCTCCACTATAGCGTGTATCGGGATTTCGTGAATCGCGGGGGCAAGGTTTTTTAGCCCTCTGGTTTCTCTAATGCCGAAACGTCGAAGCGCCAACCGGCAGCCACGTGTCCCTTCAATGGACGGCGGCGACCTTCAGCCAAGATCAATAGTCGTGATCTTTTCAGGATGATCAACGGTCACGATTAAATCCCACCTTTCTCAAACTTATTCACACCTCACGTTATTTCGGGGTTTCGGTGATCGGGATTTCGCGACTCGTGAAGACAAGGGTTCTTTGCCCTTTTATTTCTCAGGTGACGAAACGTCGAAGCACTTACCAGCGGCCACATGTGCTCTATAGATGGACGGTCCAGGTACTTCCATGGACCATGGGATCTACGGTCCCGATTCCTTCATCTCTTGCAAGGGAAAAAGGGGTCGTGGCATTAATTCCTACGTCTCTTTCTTAAATCTAACGGTCATTACAGACCCTGGGATCCTCCGAAGGGATCATGTTCATGCATTGCTTGCAAAGGCAGAGAGGATTTGAGGAACTATCATCCACGTATCCTCCCTCAGATGGATGGTCCTCATTGTTTCGCGATTTCGCAACTTGCGACCCCGAGTGACGCAAATCCTTTGTCAACTCGAATCCCTGGTATCCGAAATACCGATGAACTCTCGATCTCTGCCACGTGTCCTTCATGGATGGACGATCTAGATCTATATCGGGATTTTCACCATGGAGTGTCTCGATCTCTTGTCATCGGGACTCCCAAAATCCTGAACTCCGAATCCCCGATACCGACTCCTCTCTCGAGACTTTTTCCCTTGTTCACGAGGGCTTAACCCTCATGAATCTCCTAGAAGATCCAACGGCTATCAAGTTTTCTAGATAAGATTTGAGGACTCAGATCAGTCCCACGTCGTGTACCGACTCCTCTTTCGAGACCTTCGCCCCTGTTTATGAGGGCTTAAATCTCCTACATCTCCTAACAGATCCAATGGCTATCGGGTTTTCTAGCTAAGATCCAACAACTCAGACCTGTCCTACACCGTGCACTCTCCCACTGCTCTCTGGATGGGGAAAAACCAACGATCCAGATACTCCCATAGACCTTGGGGATCTACGGTCCTGATTTCCTCCCTACTCATGAAGATAAAAGAAAAGGGGTAAGGCATGTAACACCCTTGTTTCTTCCGCCAATCTAACGGTCGTGAACGATCGCAGATATTCTGATGGGATATCGTCCGTCGATCAATACTTATCCCTACGCTGCTACTTTGGGATTTCAAGAGGATCATTCTTCCTCATACAGGGTTGCTAAGACTTGTGCATTCAGGTCCTTTTTCCAGATTCTTGGTAAACTTTTCCAAGAGGGGTAACTCTGTGGATAGTTATATTCTGGGGCATTCCTGGATACAGATAAGGGGAAACAAATTCCCGAGAACGGAATGGAAGTCTAACTTGGTTCAAATTTTGCATAATTAAATTTATCTATCAACATAATAAATGCATGGTTTTTCTGTTACAAGCATACATCTACCCTTTCTTATCAAAACACTGCACAGACAGTCTTATACTGTAATCATTCACAATTTCACAGTTTATGAGCATATATGTCAGCATATGAATTTCAATGTGTAATATGTAAAACAATTATCAGCAATAACACCAAAAGTAAGTGCAACTGTTGAGAGGGGTGCTCGTTTCCACCCAACCGTAGGCTCAGCGATTCCGATAGGTTTACCACTAGCCACCCCCGAGATGAGACCACGATGTTGCGAGACTGTGTCTCGGTTTACCAGTGACCGAGAACAAGGGTTACTCTCCCCCTTCTCTGCTATCACTCACACTGCATATCTCTAGAGTTCTCTTCCTTCCCTCGCCTCTGCCCCCCAATCGCTTCTCCCTCACGCCATATCCTCTTGCGAGGTTGCATGTGGCACGATTTCCCTCGCACTAGTCAGGCCTGACGGCTCTACGGATGGGAGGTTCACCCCCCCCATCCCTCATTAATTCCTGAGGAGCCATCTACCTACCAGCTTGCGAGACATTTAATTCGGGGCCAGCGAGCCACTCTTGGTTCTCCGAGCCAATGAAGTCCAAATACAGTATTGTTCTCGGTGGAAGTTAACGCCACCATTCTAGGTGCCTTCCACCACCTTTCTCCAGCCATCGTGGTCTCTTTTTCAGCATATCCCCTCTCAGTAGTCGTTCAATATATATATATATATATATATATATATATATATATATATATATATATTCATAATATTATTTACATTTCTGAGTTTGCCACAGTTCTTGGCCAGTCCAGTTATTTTTACAAACTGGGGGAAACAGGGTGTTACAGGGAACATCGGTAAGAAGTACATTTTGTTTTTATAATGTTTTGTAATTTTTTAAATATGAAATGTTTTTTATGTCTTTTATCAAGTGACTAATCAAAAATCTCTTTGAAGATGCAAATGTGGGACCTCATCGGCCTCCAGGTTCTTCTCCCATTCAAAGGCAAAGAGAGAGATTCAAGACAGTAGGATTAGCCACTGCTGACTACGAGGCTATAAAGAAAAACCTAGAGGGGTTTACAGTGGATGTCTCAAATGCCTCTATTGATGAGATTCTGAGGCAGTATCAGTGCCACA
The DNA here is from genome assembly GCA_009831015.1 of Picea engelmannii. Classification (NCBI taxonomy): domain Eukaryota; kingdom Viridiplantae; phylum Streptophyta; class Pinopsida; order Pinales; family Pinaceae; genus Picea; species Picea engelmannii. Next base: position 172,798 of record ML802992.1, read on the forward strand.
TGGTGGGCGTATATGCATCTATCGGTCAAATGCTTCGTAGAGTATCACGGGCAGTCGCATGCTATCATGAGTATCATCCTTGATGCTATAGTTATATATGAAGCCATGTGCTTCACATTTTTGACATTTTTGTCTTCGGACAAAGACACTTTCTGTAAAAAAAATTATCGTTATATATATATATATATATATATATATATATATATATGATGCTTATATCGGCTTACTTGTTGTATGTATAAGTTGTGATTGGATTTTATAAATTTCTCAAATGTTTTTCTAACACATAATTAGCCAATGCATCTATTAATGTATTTAGACATTTAGGAATGTGTTGATATTTAATGTAATCAAAATGATGTTCCAAGAGGCGAATTTGTAAATATACCCTTAATAGCGTAGGACTTTGAATGGAGTAGATGTTACTCAATTGCAGGACTACTAACTGTGAATCGAGGTGTACAACAAGATGACGGATTCCAAGAGACACAACATCGGTCAATAATTCAATGACTACACTGTATTCCACAATATTGTTAGTTGCATGACCAAGGAAAACACCATGAAGACTAATCAACTCATCCGTAGGTGCATAGATTGCCCAAACAGCACATGCTAAGTTCTAAGTATTGTGACTAGCGCCATCAACGAAGCCAATGTAGTGTAGCAAAGACACTGACATCTGGAAAGCAAGAACAAGTCAAGGTAAGTAGGTGAAGGTCAAAACAAAACAAAGAAAAAAAACGCAAGAGTATAATACACTAAAAGTACAAGCACTCATGAAAAGAAGACTTAAGCATAGTACGTCTTTAAGTAAAGCTCGTTTTAGGGCTCACTCAAAGGGATTCCATCATAATCGACTAGCTCATAAACTCCCTTCTCCAACACACGTTTGACAATGTAAGGACCTCGCCACATAACCTCGAATTTATCGGCCCCTAGAAAATCATAATCCTACTTGTAAAGGAGAACAAGATCACCTTCAGAAAAAACACGTGGCTTGACATGTTTGTCATATTAGAATTTAACACATTTCTTCTGAGTTTCAACAACTAGGGCGGCATCACGACGTGTTTCGTCTAATTGTATTAAATACAAAAGACGCTCTTGTTCGATGGAGGTATTGGGAAGAAGTTCAACGGCCAATTTCAAATATGGAATTTCACATTCAATCAAAAGGATAGCTTCAATACCATAAACTAGCTTGAATGGTGTAAATCCCATGGTAGACTTGACAGATGTCTGATAGGCCCATAATGCAGATAAAATCATCGTGTTCCATGTTGTCTTATGAATTCCTATCATCCATTGAAGCATAGTAATGAGAACTTTGTTGATTGTTTCAACTTGGCCATTGGCCTGTGGGTAATAGGGGGTTGAGTTTTCATGGCGAAGACCCAACTTTTCAGTAAGTTTGGACATCATGAAGTTCCGAAAATAGCTACCATGATCTGTAATGATAGCTTGAGGGACACCAAATCGAGTATATATATGATTGAATATGAACAATGTTGCAATTTTCTTGATGTTATCAAATGTAGGCATTGCCTCGACCCATTTAATGAAATAATCCATAGCTACAATGATGTATAAATGCCCCTCAACCGAGTGAGAGTTACATGTCAAGAAGTAAATGCCCCATTTGGTGAATGTACCAATGGAAACGACAGGATGTAAAGGAGCAGGATGAGATCTTATCATGTTATTATAAGTTTGGAAAGCATGGCATTTATGGACAGCGGTAATGCAATCCTTAAATAAAGAAGGCCAAAAATAACCCACTTGTAAGATCTTTTGAGCAGTGGCATACCCATACATATGACAGGCTCTGGAGTGACAATCATTCAAAGCTTTCTCAGCTTATTCATAAGTGAGACATCGTCAGAATATGGATTCAATATCGCGGTGATAAAGGGTATCACCGAGAATGATGTATTGTCGAGCTTGATAGCATATGCAATGACAATCTTTACTAGAGAGATCTGGCTGGAAAGTTTGAGTTTGGAGATATATAATGATATATTTGTACCATATATCATCATAATTGATCATAAAAATGGGTTCATCAGGTAAGGAATCCTCTGCCACATTTTCTGTCTCGGTGGAGGGAAGGTCATATATCAATTCGGCGAAAACCAAAGATTTATTGGACTTAGCGTGTTCGAATTCCAAGTCAAACTCCTGGAGAATCATTATCCATTTGGAGTACTTTCCCCCTACCAATTTTCAATTAGGGATATGTTGCATAGGGTTGCAATCGGAAATGTGGTTTTGTGTAATAGGATATAATGATGAAAACGTTGAACAGCTTGAATAACTGCCAAGGTCAGTTTCTCCACATGGAGGTATTTGGTCTCTTATGGTCGTGAGACTCCGACTCAAATAGTATATCACATGTTTGTCATGTGAATCATCCTCTTGGACTAATACCATGGTGATGGTAGATTCTGAAGAATCTAAGTAGAGGAAGTAATCATGGCTATAGTCAGGGGGGAACAGTAAGGGTGTACAGGTTAGTGCAAGTTTCAAAGGTTCAAAATATTTATTCATGGTATCGTCCCATACAAGCTCGTAACCTTTCTTAAGTACCTGAGTGAATCCTTTCATAAGTACGGCGTAATTCAGGATGAAACGACGTAAAAAAATTTCCTTCCCTTGCAAACTTTGGTGTTGGCATAAAGTGGAAGGAGAAGGTAGATTAAGGATATCCTCAACCTTCAAAGGATCTACACAAATCTCATGTATTGACACAATAAAACCAAGTAGTCGATCAGACTCCACACCAAAGACACATTTGTGTGGGTTTAATCGAATGCGGTAATAAAGCCAATGTGTGAATATGGCCCATAAATGCGTCGGGTGATCTTGGCGACGAATGGAGTGTGTCGGTAGATCATCAAGATAAGGTTGCATGATGTGCTTAATATAATGGAAATAATAAGACATAGCATGTTGAAAAGTCAGGCCAACGTTCTTGAGATCGAAGGGTAATTTTCGATAAGAAAAGGTCCCCCAAGGGAAAATAAAAGTGGTCTTGTGTTGGTCCATGGGTAAGATGTTAATTTGATTATAGTCAGAGAAACCATCCATCAAATAGAAGATTTCATTGTTTCCATAGTCGTCGATGATCTGGTCAACGAAGGGGGTTGGGTAATTGTCCTTAGGACAAGCCTTATTTATGTTCCTATAATCTACACAGACGCGAATGGTACATTGTTTCTTATTCACCGGAACTAGATTGGATAACCAATCAGTCAATGCCACAGGATAGATAAAGTCAGCTTAAAGAGGTTTTTCAACTTCAAGCTTGCTAGCAGCGGCTTTACATGGGTGCATTGGGTGAAGTCTCTGTCGAACAAGTTTAGTGTCCGAGTATGTCTTAATCTCATGTACAACGATATCAGGATCGATACCTAGCATCTCTTTGTAACTCCAAGCGAAAACTTCATGGAATTCTTGGAAAAGGGATTTATATTCGTGAACCTCGTTGGTAGAATAAGAGGCTCCAATGTGAACATTCTCCATGACTCCGGGTTTAATAGATATGTCGAGAGGGACGGTAGGGGAAATGTTTCTCAAGTTCCCTTCGTACAAAATATCATGTGAGGATTCAAGAATGGAGGAACTGACAATAACAGTCGATGGAGTCAAAATCCGTTGGTAACTCTCTATGGTGTCATGTTCTAGGAAGAGAATGGATCGATGATTTCCATCGTCCCGGGGGGTTTCTTCCATAGACATGACTGACATGATCATCTCATCAGTAGGAAATATCACATGAAATGGATCAGGAGATGAATCATAGAGAGAAGGAGAGGAGGGTGTTGTTGATTGAATAGCTTGGTAAGCACATTCGACTGGACTTAACGACATCTCTTTTCCATAACGAGAGTAATCACCAGGGCTAGGTACCACCCATGGGTCGTATGACTCAAGGGATTCGCGAATGGTGGTGGATATCATGTTAATAAGTCAACAAAAGGAGGGGGAATATCGAGTGGTGGGATTGGAAATGTACCCATCAAAGTTGAATCTTTCAAAAGACCCACTCTGACATTCTCGTAACCAGGATGTGTCTTCAAAATGAAAGGAATGTTGCTAGTATGGAATCGGAATTAAAAAATTCCAGTTGGTCAACAATAATGAATTTTCCTTGGTGTGGGAAACGTAACACATGGAAAAGTGTAGAAACAATTGCACTCATGGAGTCAATCCAGCTACGTCCAAGTAAAATATTATAATCAAGAGGTGCATCGAAGACCTAAACCTCAATATTGACCAATTTACCTTCCAATGTAATAGACAATGACGGAAGAACATTGTAGGATTTAAAACCTATACCATTGAAATCCTTAAGTGTATTGTGTGATTCGGTGAGGGTAGGAGAGCCAATGGATTTCCAACAAGTGACGAACATGATGCAAGTCGAGGCTCCTTCGTCAATAACAGTTCTACAGATGTTCTTGTTTTCAACAACAACTTGTATCTGGAATTCTAACTGGCGAGGAATCCTTGGAACATGATCTTCCAAGTCAAATATTATGATATTAATATATGTGGGATCAATTCCATTGATGGCCTTTAATAGTTCCTTTCGTTGAGCTGGGAAACTTTGAAAGACTTTAAGAGTTGACATCGGGGAGGGTGCTTGCGCAAGATCTTCTACAATGTTGTAGTTTTGTGCAGCATGGGCGTGAGGGTTAAACGCAAACTTTCGAACAACGCCCTTAGGAGGAGAGTGAAGGACTGTATTGAGACCCGGTCATTCAAGATGAAGAGGACCATTGGGAGGTGAAGTTGGGGGAGAAGGTTGAACCTACGAAGGTGGTATATCATTAACTTTCTCTTTGGATGGAGAGTAATCCTTGGCTCGAGTTGTGAATGCAACTTCATTCTTTTTTGAGTCACCAGTACACATAAAGACATAGGATGAAGTAGAAGGGGTATCTTGGTCGTGAATGACCAATTGGGCTTGTTGTTGAGAAGGGAAAGGTTGTGAAAAAACTACAGGTGTAGAAGGTTTTTCGGATCCTTGGACGAACTTAGTAACTTCAGAACATCTTGGACAATATTTCGTATAATGGTCATCACCACAGATAAGGTAGGGGTAACGAGGCTTATATTTGTATTTCTCATTGATGGTTTGTGTTTTGGCTTTATCAGATTATAGATTATTATTCTTTTCTTCCCTTTTCTTACCCTTTCCTTTTTTTTTATTTTGGTTTTTCCCAACAGGCATGGATTGAACAGAATTAACTTCAACAGTTTTACCAGTCGAAGGAGTAGGAGTAGGAGTAATTTGTGCATTGGAATTATTAGGTTTGGGATTGGTGTGACTAGCGGGCGAAGACTGGGTATCAGCGTGAAAAGTGTCAATCACACCATCAGCAGCATGGGAAGATGTTGGAGGTTTTGGGGTAGGGTTTGTGGAAGGACGAGGAGCGTCAGGGATCAAATCATAAAGCGTTCTTGTTTGTGAATAAACGAGATTGAGATATTGAGCATGACTAATCGTCTGCTCTTCAGTGACAACAGCACCCATGGAGACATCATGAGAAATAGGTTCAATGAGCGATTTGGTAAACCACTCGGCCAATAGTTGGTCAAGAAGAGGAACTTTGATTAAACCTCTTTGCCTCCTCCACTCATGGATGTGATCGGAAATATGAGTGGACGAGGATTGCTTGAAAGAACTCAAAATTTTGGTTCCCATCTCGTTTCGGATTGGTAACTGGTAATGTGTCAGAAAGGCCATGGCTAGGGTGTTAAATTCATTGAGGATACCTCGAGGTAACTCGATGTACCATTTTGTTGTCGAACCCATGAGAGTTCGTTGGAAAATTCATAGTATGATGGAGTCATCCATCAAGGAGTTGGATGAACACCATAGATGAAAATTCATGAAATGATTGTTAGGGTCCTCCCCTGCTCGACCATCAAATTTAGGAATGTCGGACAGTAACTTGGTTAGTATGATGGGCCAATGAGGAGAGTGTAAGATATGATCATTTAGAATCCTAGACAAATCAGGTAAATCCAAAGTGGCCACAAAAGGCAATTGTCGGTTCACTTGTGGAAACTGGTAGTTTTGAGAAGGAAGTACTGTAGGTATACCAATAGGACCGTAACCAGCCTGCAAATAATTAGACAGTCCTGACAGACTCAGTTGTGGAGGATTTTGGGACATATAGCCCGCAAGGTTGGGTTGGGTAGAGGGATTCCCTTGGTAAGGGGCACTAGATTGAACGCCCTGACCTCAAGTGGGATTCAAGGAACTTGGATATGGTTGACTGAAGCTAGGGGGTACAAAAGTGATGCAGGAGCATCGCCAACAGCAAGCAAGTGTGGGAGCGAAAGACAGTTGGGATGAGTGCCAGCACATTTTAGCATGTTGCAAAAGTGTTTTGGAATGTTTTTGAAATATTAATGTAATAAGGCGTACCTTGCATTTATATTTTGGAAGATGTAAACAGATCATGAGCGATTTTCTCTCATCTGTAGTAGGTAGAGGCATTTATGCATAGTTAATGTAAGTAGGTAGATTTAAATTCCAGATTAGACAGTTTAGACCATAGGAGGGAAAACCGACTATAGACACCCTCACCTTTGTATCATTGGAACATTAACAATAAGAGATCATTGAGAATAGAGAAGAAGAGAGTTGTAGCAGAGAGTTGAGAAGAAGAACTCAGGTACAGGAACTTTGAATTAATGAAGCTTTAATTCAGATTATTGTGTTATAATGATTTTTGTGTATACATGTTGAATGGTATGCTTATGGTTGTTTATTCTCTCTGTTATGCATTTGCTTTAAGATTGTGTGAATGTATGATTTCATGTTGAATGTTTGAATTATGTGAGAGAGAGAAAGAATGAGTTTCAATTGTTTCTCAACCTGAGTGAAAAGTTCCTACAAGGAATGCAGTGGAATCGTCTGCAAGGAGTGCATTGACGAAGGTTCATAGTTATCTCTAAAAGTTCAGGAGAGATACCATTGTTCTCATTCCCGCAGAAGTGCAGGTGAGGCACAGAAGTCATGCAAGGTGTGTGCAGGCTGATTGGAAGTTCATAACTTAG
>ML802992.1:180725-192005 GCA_009831015.1 Picea engelmannii
GAAATTTTCGAGGACAAGGGATCGAGGTTCTTTGTTCCAAGATTCCCGAAAATCGTGAAACGCGATAAGAATTTCGACGAATCGGCATTTCGGGTTTCGGCAGTTGAAGGGTCGAGAAACTCAGAAGGAGAAGTCATGAAGTCCAAAATCTCGATGAAGTGAGAATCCCGTTGAAAATTCACCTTTTTCGAGTGCATCGAAGTTCAGAAATTTGGGTTTCGGCAGTTGTAGAGATAAGAACCCTCGACAACAGGAATCGCGAAATTGTGAAACCTGAAGTCCCGAACTTGCGAAGGGCGCGATCCTATTTCGCTTAAGGAGGTTTGGGTTGATGCTTCGTGTTTGATCACGCGGGCACACCCATAAGGACCTGTGGATACACTGTTGAGTGTGAAGGGTATTTCCCGAGGGGAAACCAAAGAGTCAATTAGACTCAAAGGACAGATTAGAACGATCCTGCGCGAACCTTGGACCGGAGGGTTTGGGGTTCTTCATCATTTAGTATCAAAGCACAGAAAAAGTTCTTTTTTTTCGATAGCAGAGGAAAGAAGAATATTTCTCAGCCATGCCGCCGAGAAGAAGAGATAGACCAATGCCTGATCCAGCAGTGGAAAGGGAAATGCGCGAACTACGTGCCAGGCTTGATGCCATGGAGACAGCACAGAGGCACACAGTCGACACTGGAGATATCAGTGAGGCTGACAGTGAAAATGAAGCTGGGCATGGAAAAGAAGTCGCAGTCGAAGATGTTGTAGACGAATGCCTATGGATATTCCCATGTATGAGGGAAACATGGATGTTGAAGAGCTTCTAGATTGCATTAGAGCTCTGGATAAATATTTTGACTATGAAGATGTCGAGGAAGATAGGAAAGTCAAACATGTTGTCACCAGACTTAAAGGGCATAGAGCATTATAGTGGGATGAACTGCAGGCTGATAGACACTGCAAAGGCAAGCATTAAATCAAGTATTGGGATAGAATGGTTGCGAAGATGAAGGCAAAATTCATACCCAAGAATTATCAAATTACTCTGTTTCGGAGAATGCAAAACTTGAGACAGAAGTTGATGTCATTGAAAGAATACACCAAAGAATTCTACAAAGTAAACATCAAGGCAGGTCATCGAAAAAGTGATGATGAAAAGGTTGTCAGATACATGAATGGTCTGAGATATGGCATCCAATATGAGATGAGCATGATGATCATTCGGACAGTGTAAGATGCTTATCAGATGGCTCTGAAAGCTGAAGAAAAGTTGAGCCAAAAACAAGGTCAAAGAGGCCGAGGAAGAAGTCAAGCCAGAGGCAAGACAATTGCCCAAGATAGGAATCAGAAACCTCAAGAAGAGGGAAAGAAACCTCAAACTCAACATGAGAGAGGGGGAATCTCACAGAGAGGACAGTATGCTGACAAGAATACTTTTCCTCGTACCAAAGGAAGAGGAAGAGGCAGAGGTGGAGAAATAAAATGTTTTACCTGTGGAAAAAATGGACACAAATCCTATGAATGTCCAAATAGAAAGAAAGAAGGAGGTGAAACTCACATTGCCGAAGCACAAGGACGGAATGTTGAGGCAGAAGATGCTCAGGGCAGAAGATCCTTGATGATGAGAAAAATTTTCTTAATGCCGGAGAAAGAGGCAGAGAACCCAGTCCAAAGGAATAGACTTTTTCGGACTTCTTTCAAGACCAAAGACAAGGTATGCAAAGTCATCATGGATAGTGGTAGCACAGACAATGTCGTTTCTACAGAGATGGTAGAAAAGTTGGAGATGAAGACTATCATACATCCAAGCCCATACAGAGTTTCGTGGCTACAAAAATGACATTGGGTAAATGTCACTAAACAATGTTTAGTTGAATTTAAAGTAGGAGGATATAAGGATGAAATATTATGTGATGTCATTCCCATGGATGTTTGTCATCTATTGTTGGGTAGACCATGGCAATATGATAGAAATGTGATTCATGATGGGAGAAAGAATACATACACCATGGAGAAGAATGGGAAACTGACATGTTGTTGCCAATTAAGGATAAAGAAGTGAAACCAGAGGTAAGAAACATTGTACTTCTCATGAGTGGGAAGGAACTTCTTAAAGAGGTTAAGCAGAAGGAAGATACACAATTCATTTTGGTTAGGAAGCCTAGAATTTTTTTGACAAGTACAAGAGTGGATGATTTACCAGAGGAAATCCAGAAGTTACTGGAAGAGTTTGTTGATATAGTAGTGGACGAACTACCTCATTCGTTACCACCTATCATAAGTATAAACCATCATATTGATCTTATACCTGGAGCTAGTTTACCAAACAAAGTAGTGTACAGATTGATGCCGCAGCAGAATGAAGAGGTCAAGAGTCAGGTCCATGATTTAATGGACAAAGGATTAATTAGAGAGAGCTTGAGTCAGTGCGTTGTTACGACAGTGCTCAGCCCAAAGAAAGATGGAGGTTGGAGAATGTGTACAGACTTGAAGGCGATCAATAAGATTACTGTCAGGTATAGATTTCCATTGCCAAGGATGGATGACTTGATGGATTGCTTGAATGGAGCAAGAATCTTTTCAAAGATTGATTGAAAAGCGGATATCATCAAATCCGAATGAGAGAAGGTGATGAATGGAAGACGGCATTCAAGACAAATGAAGGGTTGTATGAATGGCTTGTTATGTCATTTGGCTTAACAAATGTGCCTAGTACTTTCATGAGATTGATGAACGAAGTCTTGAAGGAGTTCATAGGAAAATTCATCATTGTATATCTTGACGATATACTGATTTTCAGTAGATCAGAAACAGAGCACTTGAATCATTTGGCTACAATGATGAAGAGATTACAGCAAGAGAAGTTGTTGATAAATATGAAGAAATCATCATTCATGAAAACAGAGCTCATTTATTTGGGGTTCGTTATCTCTGCAGATAAGATGAAAATGGATCTAGATAAAGTGGAGGTGATTAAGAATTGGCCATTGCCGAAGAGTGTGTTTGAAGTTCGAAGCTTCCATGGATTAGCTAGTTTCTACAGGAAATTCATCCAAAATTTCAGTGGAATTAGCGCACCAATGATGGACATGGTGAAGAAAAGACACGAGGCTTTTCATTGGACAGAAGAAGCAAAGAAAAGTTTCAACTTGCTGAAGAGAAAGATTACTGAACAGCCAATTCTGGTGTTGCCAAATTTCAGTAAGACATTTCAGGTCAAATGTGACGCTAGTGGATTTGCAATTGGAGCGGTCTTGAGCCAAGACGACAGACCGGTCGCATACTTCAGTGAGAAACTGAATGAAGTGAAAGTTAAGTACTCCACATATGACAAATAATTTTATGTTGTCATGCAAGCGTTGAAGAAGTGGAGACACTATTTGGTCCCTAAAGAGTTTGTTTTGTACAACAATAATCATGCTTTGCAATTCGTGACTCAACAGGAAAAGTTGAACCAAAAGCATGCAAAATGGGTTGAATACATGCAGAATTTTACTTTTGTAATTAAACATATTTCTGGAACTGTTAACAAATTTGTTGATGCTTTGAGCAGGAAATGTTTGTTGATACAGGAATTCAGAGTCAAAACATTGGCTTTTGATAATATCCAAGAAATGTACAGAGACGATCCAGATTTTAAAGAGGCGTATGAGGCATCTGAGAATCCAATTCTCAGGGACAGAAGTCAATGAACTGATATATGATCCAGGATGGATTATTATTCAGAGGCAATCAATTATGTATTCCAAAATGCTCCATGAGGGAGAATCTGCTGAAAGAAAAACACAGTGGAGGATTGGTCGGACATTTCGGTCATGATAAAACGTTCTCAAAGTTGAATGGCTCATATTTTTGGCTAGGGATGAGGATAGATGTAAAAATATTTGTGGACAGATGTAGAATTTGTCAGCACACAAAGGGAAAAAGGAAGATCGTAGGGTTATACCAGCCATTACCCATCCCTGAGAGGCCATGGGATGCAGTGAGCATGGATTTTATATTGGGGTTGTCGAGAACACAAAGAGGATTTGATTCAATATTTGTTGTGGTAGACGGATTTTCAAAGATGGCACATTTTATACCATGCTAGAAAACCAGCAACACAACTCATATTGCGAACCTATTTTTCAAATAAGTTGTCAGACTTCACGGATTGCCAAGTAGTATCGTGTCAGATCGAGACACCAAGTTCATGGGACATTTCTGGAGGACTTTATGGAAGAATCTAGGGACAAGTTTGTCACTTAGCTCAGCTTATCATCCTCAGACGGATGGGAAAATAGAAGTTGTCAACCGGAGCTTGGAAGATTTGTTGAGGAGCCTAGTGACTGAACACCACAGTCAATGGGATCACATTCTGCCACAGGTGGAATTTGCTTATAATAATTCGATTAACAGAAGCACAGGGAAGAGTCCATTTCAGATTTTATATGGAATGTAGTTGAATTCAGAAGTGCCAGTGTAGATGATTTTGCAGAGGTAACGAAGGAACTTCACAGCCAAGTGAAGGAGCGATTGCAGAATTCGAATCAAGAGTACAAGCACAGAGCAGATCAACATAGGCGAGAACTTCAGTTTGAAGTTGGTGATCTGGTTCTTGAACATCTAAGAAATGAAAGGTTCCCAAGGGGAACATATAACAAACTGAAAATGAAAAAGATTGGACCATGCAAGGTCTTGAATAAATTTGGGGCAAACGCATATGAGATTGAATTACCCAATGGGATCGGAATTTCACCGATATTCAATATCTCAAATTTGTACCCTTATAAAGTTGGAAAAGAAGGAGCAGAGAATGGATAGACAGAGGTTCAATGGACTAAAAAAATGCCTGTAGTTGAAAAGCCACAGATGGAAAGTATACTTTACAAGAAGATCAACAAGAAGACCAGGAGGAAAGAGTATTTTGAATACTTGGTCAAATGGAAGGAACATCCAGTTTAAGACGCCAGCTGGGAAAATGAAGCAGAAATTCATAATCATGGACAGACTCTACAAGAGCTCGTGAATAGGAGTCCATGAAAATTTTCACGCGAGGGAGTATGATGCAGGAGCATCGCCAGCAGCAAGCAAGCGCAGGGGCGGAAGATAGCTGGGATGAGCGCCAGCACATTTCAGCACGTTGCAAAAGTGTTTTGGAATGTTTTTGAAATATTAATGTAATAAGGAATACCTTTCATTTATATTTTGGAGGATGTAAACAGATCATGAGAGATTTTCTCTCATCTGCAGTAGGTAGAGGCATTTATGCATAGTTAATGTAAGTAGGTAGATTTAAATTCCAGATTAAACAGTTTAGAGCATAGGAGGGAAAACCGACTATAAACACCCTCACCTTTGTATCGTTGGAACATTAACAATCAGAGATCATTGAGAATAGAGAAGAAGAGAGTTGTAGCAGAGAGTTGAGAAGAAGAACTCAGGTACAGGAGCTTTGAATTAATGAAGCTTTAATTTAGATTATGGTGTTATGGTGCTTTCTTTGTATACATGTTGAATGGTATGCTTATGGTTGTTTATTCTCTCTGTTATGCATTTGCTTTAACATTGTGTGAATGTATGATTTCATGTTGAATGTTTGAAGTCTGAGAGAGAGAGAAAGAATTAGTTTCAATTGTTTCTCAACCTGAGTGAAAAATCCCTACAAGGAGTGCAGTGGAATCGTCCGCAAGGAGTGCGTTGACGAAGGTTCAGAGTTATCTCTGAAAGTTCAGGAGAGATACCATTGTTCTCATTCCCGCAGAAGTGTAGGTGAGGCACAGAATCCATGCAAGGTGTGTGCAGACTGGTTGGAAGTTCATATCTTAGCAACCAAGAGAAGGGTTGAAGGACTATTGTTGCAGAAAAGTACACAGAGTCGAAAGAGAGTTCAAATACTTAGAAGTATTTGAAGGGTTGTTGCAAGGAGTGCGTGCAGGAGTCTTTTTAAAGACTCGAGTTTGTAAGAAAATATCAGGAGGGTTAGTTCCTTTGAGATAATCAAAGGGGATCCAAAGCAAAGTCACTTTGCAGGAATCAAGTCCAGGCAAAGGAACCTTGGTTTATTTCGTAGGAGTTATCAATTAGCCACGAGCGGCAAGAATTCTCTGTGGAGAATCCCCGAAACAGCGAGGAATGTAGGATCTTGAGAAGTTTCATGGGTGGTTAAAGGCGAGCAAGATTTCCACTCTAGGATCCAGAATCAACGTGGACCGTTGATCGTGATTTGCACCAGCCGTCGGATCATTTCGGCATTTCGGGAGTCGGGAAACGGAGGAGACAGCACTTTGGGAGCGAGAGTCCTGAAAACCCGAAAGAGTGACAAGTGGAAGGAGTCTGTGTCAGAGATAGGAAGTGGTTGAGTGGACAGGTGGCGTGTCCTTGTCAAATTGGCAAAGTCAAACCTATTGACCATTTCATGGTTCGGAGGTCGAAGGACTGGGAGCCTTACATTTGGATTCACGAAACCGCGAAGTCCAAAATTCTGAAAAGGCAGAAAGTTCCGTTGTGGGACCAGCATTTGATAATGTGTCGGAATTCAGCATTTCATCATTTTCAAGGACAAGGGATCGGGGTTCTTTTTTCTGAGATTCCTAAAAATCGTGAAACACGATAAGAATTTCGGAGAATCGGTATTTCGGGTTTCATCAGTTGAAGGGTCCAGAAACTCGGAAGGAGAAGTCGTGAAGTCCGAAATCCTGATGAAGTGAGAAGCCCGTTGAAAATTCAACCTTTTTCGAGTGCATCATAGTTCGGCAATTTGGGTTTCGGCAGTTGTAGAGATAAGAACCCTCGACAACAGGAATCGCAAAATCGTGAAACCCGAAGTCCCGAACTTGCGAAGGGCGCGATCCTATTTTGCTTAAGGAGGTTTGGGTTGATGCTTTGTGTTTGATCACACGAGCACACCCATAAGAACCTATGGATACACTGTTGAGTGTGAATGGTATTTCCCGAGGGGAAACCAAAGAGTCAATTAGACTCAAAGGGAATATTAGAACGATCCTACACGGACCTTGGACCGGAGGGTTTGGGGGTCTGCATCAAAAAGAGTTAACTCGAGGATGTTTCCCCCGATGCGATTGTGGATTTCCTTGGGAAATAAGGTTCCAAAGGTGGGATTGTAATCCAGGTGTGTTATGTCCATACAGTGGATGATGGACTCCAACCTGAGGTTTCCCCCCGAGTTGAGGTTGTGCTCCAATTTAAGTTTGACCCCCAAATTGAAGTTGCACCCCAACTTGTGGTTGACCTCCAATAGGAATCTGGTAACCAGAAGTGAACGAATGACTGGTGCCTCCAATTGGATTGGAGCCACTAGGGTCGGTTCCTCCAAGCAAAGGTGGAGGAGGAACATAAGACCCTCTAGAGAGAACCTAGGAATGCGTAGGAACAAAACCAGTAGCAACAATATACCCAAGAGGAACAAAAAGTCTGGATGGAACCTAGGTAGGGATAGAAATAAAAGAATTCAGAGCTCTATACCCGAGGGGAAGTGATGGATTAAGTCTATATGGAATGGGTGTCCCAATCGGATCTTGGGAGATAACCACATTTCCGGTAGGAATTGTGGTAGCTTGCGGGACCATAGTAGAATGAGTCATCTGAGTAGTAGGGATCGAGTCATAACCAATCAATATTTGGTCAGAAACAGTGGTGACACTACTAGTAGTACCAGTGAAGTGGTCCAAAGGTACCATGTAGGTGACAGACGTCTCAGGCACTTGTGATATTGTAGGTCGATCGGAACTCACTCCTAGGTTTTCGTACAGATCACGTACTATCAAAGGAACAAAACCAAGAATGGAAGTTCCAACATGGTGAGTTGGGGTCCTAAAAGATTCACTGTGAAAATGTGGATCCTCTACACCAGATCTTGTGTTAGGTCCAGTAGGCACCTCAAAATTTTTGTCAACAACAATTTCTCCTAATGATTTCATCTAGAGAATATGTGGATTTCGTACAACACTCAACAATGGATTGATAGGGAGTCAGAAAGCCTCTAAGGAGTCCAAAACAATTTGAAATCCTTCCAAAGAGTTTGTGCTTCCAACTTCTGAAGAAACTTGGTGATCGAATACTCCCTCTGGAGAGCCTTCTGGCGAATTAGGAAGCAAAGGTTGGTAGTCTTCCATATCTTTCGAGGGCATCCCTTGCATCCTACATGAAAGGAGAAGGTCGATGTTGGTTGAACCAAGTAAAGAACAGAAAACTCTATGGCCAACTAGAGAAAACAAACAGCGCTCACTAATAAAATCTAGGAATCAAACCAAGCAAACAAAACCTTCTTATTTCAAAGTCACTAGTTTCTAATGAAATCCAACGTTGTGAAATCAAGACAAGAAGGGGTTGGGATAAGCGGGTGGAAAAGTTACATTGGCGACCTGCTTAACGGACTTACACCCTAGTGCAAGCTCCCGCACATAATCATGGGTATACCCTCCAAGCAGCCCGAATGAGTTTGGAAAACGTCAATTCCAGGTACCATGAAGACTTKCCCCTCCACAGTCACCTCATGTAAAGACCCTAAAGATATAGGCTATTAAGGTTACCAACTACAATAGCGATTCCTGAGGAAATAGTCGACAGTTCAATCCATGCGCAAAGGTAGGGTATCTATCCTGAAATCAACTTGAAAGGMTTCCACTCATCATTGTGGGTATACCTTCAAGCRACCCCCATAATACACGCAATCTCTACATTAATACCAACAAAGCAGGGTGAGTAACTCTACCAGTCTCAATGTGACCTCGGGTTTGACCCTTGTGTGAGAAGGGCTTCCCAAGACAAAATGTAGCAATTGGATTTGAAACTCTCCCTATCACAATATATTATTGTGTGTTTTGATGCTTTGGAGAGTGTACCTCACAACCTATTCCAAAGCGTTATCCTAGCTAATGTTGGTGTAAAACATCCCTAGAAAATAAAATTTACTAATTAAATTTTAGATTTACGTTGTATTTTCAAAGGCTGTTGTTTACTCAAAAAGGAGATGGAAGTGAAACCGTTGATGTTATGACCTTGACCCAATAAATGCAAAAAGGCAAGAATGTGAAATTTTCAATTCAATAAACTCTAGTTACAGTAGGGAGATGAAATTTTTCTTTCAAAGTACAACAAGCTACTAATTGCAATTCCTTAATTCTGAAGGAACACTATTCCAAATAATCATGAACTACAAGTTTTCCAATTTCTTCGCTTTATAAATATTTTGAATGTAAAAACTTTTCTTATGGGGGATTACTAAAACAATAAGTGAATTCAGTTTTTCCTTTCCTAAATCAAATCATAGACATAAATATGAGAGGAAAATGTGATCCAATAAAATCAATACACTCATAAAACAATTCCCAAACCAAATTCACAATGTAAACAAAACAAAAAAGACAAGAAAAACTCTTGACATAAGCATGCAACAAATATCTTTAATCAGCAAACAATCTGACAAACAAAATTAATCCAAAACTCAAGACTAACCAAAGACCTTTTTTCGAACAAGCACTCAGATGAAGATCTGAGATTATATCCTTGTGACAATGAGTATGAGCAAAAACTTGTAAAAATCAAAGAAAGACTTTCAATCACTGAAAACGAACTATAAGTAAGCTCCAAACTCAAGAATCAATCAATCATGGGCATAGGAAGTTCACCCCAGGATTCTAAGACAAATCTGGGTGGTAAAAGGCAGAATGACTCACTCCACCAAAACCTACAGGGGTCATCGCAGGTTGGTCATAAGACACAATGTGATGAGAAGGGGTCGTCGCAGGCCACTAACAGAGCAGAGTGTGATGACTTCGCACTGGAATGGATAAGAAGAGGGTGACAAGAAAGGATTGTCGCAGGCTGTCAGTAAGGTACAATGCGATGATCTCTGTAAATTTTGAATTGGGAGAAAGACAAAAAATCCAAAAGAACTTCTAAACCCATGGAGTATAAATGGATCACCCACAAACTCAGAGAATGAAAATTATCAGAAGAAGGCAGGCTAAAGGAAAATGGGAAGAAAAAAATCAAAAGGAGGTCATACTCCCCAGTATGGTCGCCAATTTTTTTACGGGACTTGTCGGTAAATGCGGACATAAACAGATCTCCCTAGATCCACCTAGATCTAGAATAAAAAAGAACAGGAAATAGTGTTTTCCCTAAGCCCTAATCATTAAGTTTATTATCGAACAAAAGATAAGAGACATACCATTTAAATATCGCTTCCCCTTGTTGTCGTCTTCCTATCTCCACTCCAGTGCTCCTGCGATATCAGATCTGCAAGAAGATACAAGCCAACCAAAGTGAAACAAATATAGCATACCCAGAGAGAACCAATGTATGTGAACAAGGAATCATACAATAAAATGAAATGAACTTTATGGGAAAGAAACATATCATTGTATTATAAATAATGAAAGTGGAGATTACAACCAAAGCCTTGATGTTGCAAGGTCTCATTCCGATGACCCTTTGCTCCAACACACACTTGCTCCAAACTTGAATGAAGAAGATCCACAATGGCTTGTTGAACTGAAATGAAGCTCTCAAGAATGACCCAATGCAAAATTCTCCATACAATCTTAGCCAATTCAACCTTCATTATCCTTAATTCTTGCTTAACCTTGCTTAACCTTTTCCATGAAAAATCCCTCTTTATATAGGGGAAAGCAAGATGGTTAAAGAGATTAAGATGATCCCACCAAATCAGAGAAGGGAGTAGGATCCCAACCATATATAGGGGAAAGAAAGATGGTTAAAGAGATTAGGATGATCCCACCAAATTAGAGAAGGGAGTAGGATCCCAACCATACGGATGCCACCCCATATTCTAGAAGATCCTCTTCTAGAACTTTCGTGAAGGTCGACCTTTTCTTAACCTGTTAGCGATATTTCTTGCTAAGGGGGTCAGAAATCAAATGAATGGGTTAAAACCCACTTGTCCAAGGTTTTGGGCGACATAACGCCCGTGGTAAACAGTGAGCGAGATCGGGCGGTCAAGATGAGCGCGCCCGGATCAACGGCGCACAGCAAATTCCGGACCCCCCTTGCTTTCCGACCTTTAAGCAGTGGGGGGGGGTCCGGAATCAGGGGCGCATCTCTCCAACGGCTCAGATAAGCGCGCCCGGATCAACGGCGATAAAGGCCATTCCGGACCCCCCCCCGTCTTTCTCCCTTTAAGCTGAGGGGGGGGGTCCGGAATTATTGATGCAGCTCCCAGCGGCCACGATCATCGCGCCCGGATCAACGGCGCTCGTGCGGCCACGCTCTCCTCAGCTGCCCTGTGTTTAGCCATGGTGGACCCTCCTCCCGTCACTTCGCTCACCCT
>ML802992.1:213335-229784 GCA_009831015.1 Picea engelmannii
TACAAATAGAAGTTGTGTAGTTTGTCACAACCAAAAACAGTTGAGCACATTATGGGGAGACCTCGAGTCCAACTACCTGTGGGTATGGGTTCTTAATCAAAATGCCAAACCAGGGCATTCTGCAAGATGGCAAAATAATTATAGAAATTCATAAATTCAACATATGCAAGATACCCAGACAATTATAGAAATTCATAAATTCAACATATGGAGCTGTAGGTGGAGTTGTAGCGATGCACCGGAACCACGGGGGATCGGACCCAGACCAATTACTTGCCGATATGGAACATTACCCAAAATGTCAAACCGAGGCATTCAGCAAGGTACCGACATCATGGATTGCTACTCAAGACAATCCACCTTAAAAGGAAAGGGGTCCTTTATCGAGGATAAATGGATTATGTAATCTGACTTGAGAGGACAGGTAGAGTGATCTGGGTTTCAAAATATTGCAGTCCCAACTGAACATGGACCTGGGCTTACCATGAGTACCAGTTTACACAAAATTTGAAACTAAACCACCATCCAGCCTGCGGATAATTGTACTTTATCCTCCTAGAAACACAAAAAAACAGGCTTACCATCGTGCAGAAACGAATAACAGAAGGGGATAAGAAATGAACTTACTGTTCAAGGGCATCCTGCAAATTGGAGGCGGCCACCTGAACCTCTTTCTCAGCCGGGGCCGATCCAGAACTGGGGAGGCGATAGTGGCGTTGGTCTTCGTCCCCGGCCAATTCCCAGTCATCAAGTTGTGGGTCTAGCTGGTTGGCCGTTTGAGTGGCATCCGCCCTTCCTTCCTCACAAACAGATGTCGCCCCTTCATCGACACCCTTCACACCGATCCTTCTGCCAACACTTCTCAGCATTGACCATCCTGCCATCTTTTCACGGAAAAAAACCTCTCCTCCCTCTATTAAACTACCCAAACGAACACACAGAAGAATTCAATTATAAGTTGCAGATCAATTTTCATCTTACCCAGCATAGCAATGAATCTATCAGTTTAAATCAAAATTCGACCATAATGTGCCGAAAACTATCATACCCGCCTTCATACGAGGTCGAACTCCCGAACTCCCGCTATGCCGGACAAGTGGCCAGATATTTGTTCCAAATTCCTGACAAATCGTCGCCGGAATATAAAATTCAAGAAGAGCTCCCTGTGCGGAGATTAGCACACCTCCCCGCTGAACCAAGGCTTACTAATTTGGAAGGTAGATTAGAGAAGAAATCGAGAGAGATTGAAAAATAATTAAAAAGCAATATATACATATATATATATATATAATAATGCAATAAATATATATATATATATATATATTCTCGTCACGTCGGGTCTAAAGTCGGAAGGGTTGCTTTACATGGAAGGCATCTCAATTTTCAAGAGATGGGATGGCAAAAACTTTGTTAAAAATTATTATTTAAAAAAGTAAATTGGCTAGAGGATGTATATGCTTCTTCCTTGATTCTTGTCATGGATTGTTTGGGTTAGTAAAATTTAGGTTCATCCCCTTCCTTATAGAATATTGAGTAAGATAATACAACTTGACATAATATAATATTATAAATAAATAAAAATAACAACTTTTAGATGAGAAGTATAAAAGAAAATATCTGGAGGTTCAATAACTATTATGAAAGTTAAAAGTTGTTTGTCGTTATTTTCTATTACAAAAATATATTTTATAATATTTTGGGATGAAGTATATAAATAATATCTGTCGTAATACAAATGTTAAATTAATATTTTAAATGTGAAATTAAAGAATAAACAAGTATTATATGCAGTTTATTAATTAAACAAAATATTTCGTTTAATCAAAGAAGAAATAGAAAAAAGGGTTCCAAGGTTAAAATTAGGGAAGTTGTGAATGAGTCATAATAATCATGACTTAGACCTACACATTAATGGCGACCTGAGATCGTTTATCGCCACCACTACCCTCAACCTTACATGGTACACCTACACATCTTCATGACTTGTTGCACCTTTCAAATGATCCCTTTCTAACATATGATGGCAGAGATTTTAATGACTTCCCTGACATCACATCCCCTCTCCTTCAAAGGTCAACGTCAGATCTCTCATTGAAACCATCGTTGGGTCATCCCATCAAGTGCTCACATAATGACCATCTGCAATCTGCACAGACCAATTGTGAGCCTCTTAATTAGCGTACACATTGCCCGTTGGAAAAAACTCTCTTGGATTTCCTCCTAGCAAAGCAGGTGCACTCCCTGTCAAATTGGGATACACCATGAAAAGAAAAAACAATTATGGAGGTGAACAAGAGGGTGGAAAAATGGAAGAAGACAAAGGTGCAGTGCATCAAGCCAAGAACTAGAGAGATGTGTATTGAAGTTCCTCGGGAAGAGGTAAAGAATGTCATACGGCAATACTTGGCAAGGGTATTCATTGGAAAGTTTAGTGGGGGACTAGAGCTCTCAAAAAAAACTATGAAAGGTTGGGCGGCCACACAATGGGCCAAAACACTAAGATATGCTCAAAAAACCCATATGGGATCTAGGGGCAATGTGACTATTTTATTCAAGACGCAAGAGGATTGGGACAAAATAAAAGTCGAAGGACCCCACTGGCACAATGCAACATGTTTATATATCCATGAGTGGACCCTTGGATTTGACCTAGCAAAGAAGAGGATCACAAAAATTATGATTTGAACCAAGTTACCAAACCTACCACTGGAATACTGGATGTCAGCATTCTGAAGCAGATAGGAAACAGTTTTGGAAAAATATTGATGAGCATACAATGGAAATGGACAACCTTGTTGTAGCAAAAATTCACATTGAAATGGATCTGATCGAAGGCCTTCCTAAAGGAATAGGTTTAAGTTATGGAAGCACCTCACATTGGCAAAGGCTGGATTTTGTTAATGTACCATTTAGATGTGAATTTTGCAGAGAAATAGGCCACCTTCAATATACATGTCCAAGGTGTATCGTTGAAGGAAAACAACTAGAGGAACATGAAGAGGAGGAAAGGATAACAAGTAAGCAACATTTCCCTCTCCATTTGGCTAGTGAAACTTCAAAAGGGCATGACCTTGGAAAAAAACCTATGAAAAATGGCCCCTCCCTTCCTTCACCCTCTCTTTTCAAATCCCTCAACTCTATGGATCACTTGGAAGACTTATCCCTAATACTCAAAAATCTTAAGAAGATCCTGGCTTGGGAGGCTCTCATCTCTAAAACAGAGGTCAACCCCTCTCGACCACCCTCCCCTTATCTAAACTCCTCCCTACCCATACCCCCAATTGTAGACCCTCCTCCACAATAGACCCTTCCTCACACTACTCATCCCCATCTGGATCCCCCTATGACCTGTCAACCCATCGACCTCAACCCTCTCAACATGAAGATCCCTATTGAATCCACCATCCCACATCACCCAGCTTCTTTGTTTGTTTTCAAATTGGGGAAATCAACACATAGATATAGAACATGCTCCAAAGAAAAACGGCCTCCCCCACCCCTCCCTCATAGGTTTTATCAAGTGGGATAGAACTTGTCCCTTCCACGGGACAAGAAAAAAGGAAACTATGGAGAAACTCTAACATAACCAAGGCCATCTCACAGTGAAACATTGAGGTGTGGCAAGGACATCAACAAACTATCCCCGAGGCACTTAGAGCGGTGGAAACCCCCAAGGAGGTGAAGAAATGAAATTACTCTCAATAAATCACAGGGGCATGGGATCAACCCAGAAAATGAGATCCTTGAGAATATTACTACTTGTAGATAAGCATGTTATCTTTTTTATTCAAGAAACAATGATATCAGAAAATTCCTCCAATACTAAGTTGAGGAAGATGTTACCAAACTAGACCTTTGAATGTGTAAGCTCGGATAGGCTCTTAGGAGGAGTTGTCACGGCATCGAAAAATAATTTTCACCTAGTAAGTAGTGCAAAGTCAACACATTGTTTACATGTCACTATTTTTTTAAATGAATTGAATAGGAATATTGGTCTACTCAACATACATGGCCTCCATCGAGACCGACAATAGTTTTGGTAGGACATTGTGGATAGAGGTTTACTAAAATCCCCCTCACACATACTTGGAGGAGCCCTAAATTTAATTTTGAATAGTGCAGAAAAATGGGGCCCAAGTGGTATAAAGGACCACTGAGAGGAATTTTTCACAGATATGTTTGAGTAAGCAAAGATGGTAGTTATTGAACCAAACACACTTACAACCACCTAGAAAAATGAGAGATGTGGATTAGAAGTTATTGGAAAGAGGTTAGACCATTTCATGATCAAGGAATATCTCCTTGACTCCTTTCAACATTTCAAATATGGGGTTCAACCCATTGGGGGATCTGACAATGTAGTTATAGTTCTAGAGTTGGAGAAGGCCCCATCAAGACCTCCTCCACCTTTCAATTTCAACCCACATTAGCACACTCACCGGAAGTATGTACAAAATATCACAGAGGTCTAGCAACATATCTCATGGGACCAGGGAGACTCGATGACTCAACTACAAAGAAGCCTTAATTACAATTAAAAGAATTTCAAAGGAATGGAGTAAAGAAACATTTGGAAACTATGAACACCGACTAAAGCAACTTAAAGGACAGATCTAGGAAATGCATGAGCAAGCATGCACAAATTCCTTGAATATGCAAATGATGGAGGAATTGTCGGAACTTGAGAAAGAAAGGAACACCCTATTGGCATGGGAGGAAGCACATTAGCATATGAAGAGCTATGCAATATTGCTTGAAGGGGGTGACAAGAATATTGCATTTTTCCACAAATAAGAAGCTTCATGTAACACACCCGACCCCTTTATACTCTTAAGGGATGGGGCATCAAAGTTTCGCTTTCTCTCGGTTCATTTCCGGTCCCCTTAAAGTGAAAACCCTCGTCTTTTGTTCACTTGAAGTGTACATCTCACACTACATGCCTAAACCATCTAGCGGAGTCCTCCTCGTGACCTCGGGTTGAAAATCAAGAGCTAAAAGGTCTGTGTAGCGAAGGTTTCAGGACTTCATAACTATTGGACTTCAGGAGTTCCAAAGGTATTGCATGACGTTCCTCCCGAAGGCCAAATTCCCTGATCGTTGAACAACGCAAGGAATCAACGGTCCACGTCACTCACCAAAATCCTACAGTTGAAAAGAGGCTTTGGAGGTATTTCTCGCTCCATCATGTGATATCCCCGAAGTGTCAAATTGGCGAAGTTACAGAGGACCTCGATCAGTGACCCTGTGTCTCCAAAAGTCAACAGTCGTGATCTATTATGGAGCTCCAAGCTTCGAGAGCTCCAAAAGGTTAACACACTCACTCCTCCAGGGCGTCGGACTAGCAAAGTTGAAAAGGAGCCCGAGATTGCTCCACGTGGCCCTAGCCTCCGGGTCCTTACGCATATCTATGACACTACGCTCCAAACTTTCGAACTCCCAGAGTCCCAGACTGATGAAGGGTTCTCCTTGCACGAGGGGATGTAGAGATAAGGACAGGTTGGCCTCGACTACTCCACCTGCCAATAAACAACTGAACACGTGCCAAGGGGGAAAAGATAACACGTGGCCTCTTCAGTGGATGATACGTGTCACGAGATAGTGGGCTTATAGGGTCTATGAAACATACGAATTTAGTGGACACATGGCACGTCATACGTGGGTCCATGTCACCCTGGCAGACATCAGCACACCTCATCACCGCGGATAGATCGCCTTCCAAGTTCTTTGATCTTACGGTCACGGTGTGTCCACGTAACCCCTAGATCCACGACCTCCATTACTTCATAACTTTAGCGTTTCGGGAGTTCGTGGCGTGACTTCCTCCTTGCTCCTGAAGTGGTCAATGTCGGGCTAACCATGGTCGAGATCTAACAGTGGGGAGAGATCCCGAAGGGTCCTCGGATCTACGGTTCACGTTTATTCGCAGCTCTGACATTCAGGGATTTTACCCTCTCCACACTCCTTGTCTCTCGGAGTAGGACTTCGTCGAAGTGTCGAATACAGTCTAGATCCAACAATCAGAAGAGATCTCGAAGGGTCCTCGGATATATGGCTCCTATCGCTTTGTAACTTCGGCATTCGGAGGTTCCCTCACCTTGAACCATACTTCCTTCTGAAGTGTCGAACTCTCGAAGTCGCAGGTACTGCACCATCCTTTGGCCAAGCATTCATGCACTAGGGGAACGACACACGGCATAAGGCAGGAGTGACACATGTCCTCATCAGGTGGTGAAACATGTCGAGTTCTAATAGCATTTAGGGTCTGTGGGAAGCACAAATCTGGGTGACATGTGGCCTACATGACAGGGGTCCACGTCACCCTTGGTGATGTTGGCGTGCAACGTCAATCCGGGATTGGCAGCCTCCGGGGGTTCCTAGTTTCCCTACTTGTCGAACTTCTTGGATCTCTGAAGTTTGTAGTCCCCGCCAGCTATCTCCCAATACCTCTTAGATCCCACGGTCGAGGTGTGCCCACGTAGTTCCATGAATCTACAGTGAAGAGAAGTTGCATAGATCAGGGGAAAAATTAACATATATGTGGGTGTAACCTTCGCAATCCTCCTAGATCGTCGATCTGTAGGTTCGGCAGGATCAACAGTTGGCGTTGATCCCACCATAGGTGAGTAGTTTCCATTGCGGAACTCGGGGAAGGAGGTAAACGTCGTGCTAGTTAGGACTCTGCAATCGCCCCTAATCGTAGATCTCCACGCCGGTTAAAGCATGTCTGTCGATCCTCGATAGGAGGTTAGCACCTGAATAATTGAGCGAGGTCATAGCCTCGGTCATCTGGGTCGGATTTATAGGCCCTTAGGTCTATGGTTCTTAATACTTCATGGCTTCAGAATTCGAAGGTTTTGGCGTTAAACCGCTTCCATTCTCCCGAAGTGGGACTTTGTCAAAGTGCTTAGCGCTCTATCTTCACTCAATTCAATCTAACGATTGAGAGTGCTTTCCACTGGATTTCCATATCCACGGCTCTCATTACTTTGTGACTTCGACATCCAAAGGTTTTGGCATTAAACCACCTCCATTCTCCCGAAGAGGGACTTCACCGAAGTTGCCTCGATGTGGATCCAATAGCCAAGGGGCTCTCAATTACTCTCAGATCGACAGTTCTCTTTACTTCAAGATAACTGAGTGGTTCAAGGTTTAATAGTGGGCAAGTGTAACTCTCTCGGGTAAGGAAACCACTAGGTGTAGGTTAACCTGGTGGGTAACCATAACTATCAGTTACCTTCGGTCAATTTATAACCGGAAGGGTCGAAGCACTCCGGAGTTCTGAAACCAGAAGGCTTAACTTCTTTCGGGCCTAGCGAGGGTTCCCAAACCCTGGGTCACATGGGTCCTTTGGAAAATTTTGTGGGCTACACACTAATTCCTTTAGTCATAGTTGGGTTAAGGAAATGGGCATGAGCCCTCAGTCATGCGGGTGAAATATCTGAAGGAGGCATCCTCCTTTCATAGGGTTTGAACTTGGAGTTCTCGCGAGGGTAGAATTTAGAGATCGGCAAGACTTATACACTCTAGTAATTATTGCCCAAACATGATAGCAGACTTACATCTTACGACTCTCTAACTGCTCAATTGAGTCAACATATACCCATTTAACAACACAAGTTCACAGAGAGGTAGTGCATAATTTTACTTAACCATTCAACACAGAATTTAGTCATAGACATATATATAACTCGGTCATCATTTCCATTTCAATACATAGAGTATGAAGATACTTATCAGGAAACCAGAGTTCATGAAGCAACTGTTGAAAGGGTTGCTTGTTTCCACCCAACCATAGGCACAACCACTCCTGACGGATTTACCACTGGCCACCCCCGAGCTAGACCATGATGCTCTGAGATAGATTATGTCTTCTTGCTCAATGACAGTGAAGGACGGAGGTTACTCTCCTCCTCCTCCTACAGGATCTTGGCGACTGATTTTCTCTGTAACAAGCAAGGAAGACTTCTCTAGTACTCCCATAGTCCCTCGTTAGCCTCGTTTGTCAACTTGTAATGAGAGCCCTATCCATGGCTTTGTCCGTTGATCCGAAAAGATCTTTTAAATGACAATGGTTGAGTTATTAAGCATGTGTTGATTAACCAATTAGGAAGCTGAATGAAAGAGGAAGAATTATAGAAGAAACTTCACATCCATATGCATATATACAGATCTGAAATAAAGCAAGAATAACAGCAAATCATAGAACACCAAAGTGATAACAGAGTTCGACAATCTCGCCTACGTCTCCGAACCTTTGTCTCAGTGGGTGAGGCTTTCTTATTTCTATTCAAATCTTTAAAAATACATCATAGCAGTGCCAAAAGGTTAAAAATTTGATCTAGTCTTGTTCTACCAGATCTCTAGAACCCAACTAAAGAAACAACACTGAAATCGAATAATCGAAGCTCCTAGAAATGGCCCACAAAGGTGCACTCCTCAATAGCTTCCCTGCATAAAAATGGCTTTGGCTTGGAAAAAATTCAGCATAAATCTGCTATGAATGTCCTCCCATGGCCTCAAGAAGCCCTAGTTTATATATATATATATGAAGTTGGTAACCATCTCCCAACTTCCCCCCAAGATCTGGCTTAAAAAAGGGCCCAATATCCCCCAAAAATGACCAAAATCTCTCAATTATGCTGAATAAATCATTAAAATTCTTTTAATAAAGTTTAATAACCACTTTTTTTCCAAAAATATGTGGTGCATCCCCTTTAGAACATGCTTCTGGTCATATTAGGCACCTGAACATGGCCTCGGGCTAAGCTGGGCGCGCTGGCCCCTTGTATCTCGGCTCTTGGTCGTATTATGGTGTCCATATAGTCGCAACCTAGAAACTCCAAGCTTCACGCGCCAAGCATTGGATAGAGCCCCCGGTGACATAGCCCACGGTTAAGCCCCTTGGTCATTGGGCTAGCCCGACCGCTTAACCCTTAACCTCTGCACGCAAGCATTTAGGACTGGATCTTATGGACTGGAGATATGACCGAGATCCGGGACTGTCACATATCATAACCGCGCCAACCAATTAATACAACAGACATATGGATTGGTTGCATGACAATGTTAAGTCAGGGGTTGTACTCCACCATATGCGTGCTAAGCAACATACAAAGCGGTCACGTGGTAAGGTTTTATGGGTGCGTCGAGGGCTGGGGCTAGGCCCCAGCCCATACCTATGTTCGAAACCATACACATGCAAACTTAAATATAAAGTTTTCCCATAGTATAACAAGGACCACCACGAGGCGGGCTAGCAAGCCCGGCCTGCCCAAGACGTTAGCCCATACGAGACGTCACAGGTTCAAATCCACTGCACTCCAAACATTTTTGCAATGAACTTTAACCAATCAATGGGTGCCACGTGGCAGCCCATGTTTGGGCCACGTGGCACCTCACCACTCACTCAAACCAATGCCACATATCAGCACTTGATTCGACCAATTATCCACATATGCCATGTAAGTATCGTACGGATGTGCCATGTGTCACCCTTGCAGTGGTGATACGTGTCACTCCCTGATTGGCCCACCTATTTGTCAACGTCAGCAGTCTGTACGCCTAGTCACCCTTCCACATGTCACCTCCATATGCTTCCATGTCAGCACCAACTGTGCCTTGCCACATCAGTTGTATGACCTGTACAGTCAGTTGCCACGTGGCATTGTACGGACTGAACGGACTGTATAGTCATCATTTTTTGCTTGTTTGGAAAAACGAACATATCGCCATATCTGGAGCAAACGATGTTTGTTTGAGCCCATTCAAGTTGTGTTGGGTTCATATCGATGAGGCCTACGCACACGTCTGTTTTGAAGCCATTATGACAACTTTTATCTTTAGGCCTTTCTAAGCCCCGTCAAGCTCCTGGATCCAATTCTGGATCACACCTCCCCACTAAGGACCTTTTGGTCCCCAAAAGGTTATTGACCAGTCATTAATCTTGGGATAGGCCACCCTACTTGTTCCCTGTCTTTGAACTTTGTCCTGTGCACCTGTCTCATCAAAATCAACTGTAACACAATCATGATAATTGACAGCATATCGTTAGCCATTTGTTCCCTGTCACATCTTACTGAAGCCACTATCATCCATGTAGACAACATTACTAATGATATCATCAAAAATATGACTGCAAATGAGTTGATATACTTGTAATATTTGCACGAAATTAGCTTATCTTGAAGCAAACTGTGATTGATTTTCCATTCTACAATCATCTCATGTTCTTGCTTAAGATCGATTATTTGATTTGAAACAATTATAAGTGTGTTGCTTGCTTGAGCCACCTTTCTTAATTGTTCCATAGTTTGAAGAGTTTTATTTTCTTTTACATGATGAGATTGAACCACATATTATTGACATGCTTTGGTTAAATGATATTGATTCTTTGCCTTGTAGAAGATTGATTTACGATCAAACAAGTATGGACTGCCTAAGACCATTCCACATTCACTTAGTGGCACCACATCACATGTTACCTCGTCCACAAACTTATGTGAAATTGCAAATTTTAATGTGCATTGCTTGGTTATGTGCATTTGATGATTGTTGCGTATCCATTTAAGTGTGTAAGGCTTATGATGTTTCTAAGTGTTTAATCCCAACTATTTAACCAATTCCTTTGAAATTAAGTTAGATTGAGATCCACTATCTATCAATGTGTCAACCTTAGTGTTCCTCATGATGACCCTTATGTGAAACAAGTTACTTCTACAATTAAATCCTTCACCAATTTTACTTGTCATACCAACCAATGAGACTTTAGATTCATCACTTGAATCCAATCCCAAGTTTGTGGGTCGTGTTGTCGCTGCAACTGTTTGTCTCCCCTTCTTTTCCTTGAACCACTTCGGTCTCTTCTCAGGATGCAATTGCCAACAACGGTCCTCATCATGCCCCTCTTTCTTGCAATGCTTGCAAGAGGGCTTCTCCTCCTTTCTTGCCACTGAATTTTCCTTCTTTCCATGCCACTTCCTTTTGTCCTCTTTCCTTGAAGATGATTCCCCTGATACACCAACACCTATTTTCCCTACTTCAATGTATGTCGCTTGAACATAAACCTCATCAACATTAGTTGGTCCAAACATGAATACAATATTTTGAATATGTGCAGGTAAACCTCCTATATACTTTATAAGAATTTCTTCGGTGTGTAAAGGAATATCTAACATCAATGCCATTTTACGAAAGCCATCTGTGTATTCTTGCACTGTTTGTCATTTTCTTAGTTTTAAAGCTTGTCATTCAATTAACTCTATCTCTTTATAACCCAAAGGATAGAATTGTTTTCTAAGTGCAGAAATAAAACTTTGCCATGATGGAAATACATTACCCACTTGTTGCGTGCCATTTTGCAACTTTCTTTACCACCATATGAGTGTTGTGCCTGCAATTCTAAGTGATGCCAACTTGATTTGAGTTGCCTCATCCTTGATCTGTTGCACACTATAATAAACCTCCATATGTCTGAACCAATTGTCAAGTCTCTCTGCATTAACTTCACCATCATACATGGTTAATTCGAATTTAACATCAAGTTTTAGTAAAGGCATTTTATTCTTATGTTTATGGACATGTTTCTTTGTGGTGCTTTTAGAACTTGAACTTGAAGAAGAAGGAGGTGAAGATGGTGGTGAAGGAGGAATTTGAGGAGGATCCTCTCCTTCTTCACTTTTTCCCTTTGAAGATTCACCCAGATTCGGTCACTTCCGTTCCAAATAATTCTCATACAAAACCTTCATCATCTCCGACATGGCAAAGAAATTTTTTCGAAACTCTTTCTGATCCTGAGAAAGTCCCTCTTCTGATGCCATCTTCTCTCTTTGAGAAGTTCTCTTTCTCAATCCAATCAATGGATTCTCTTCAACAAGATCACCTTCACCACGATGTAGATTTTCCTTGGTTAACATGCAAAACTCAAATCCAAGCGTCAACTAGCTTTGATAACACTTGATCTGAAAAGATCTTTTAAATGACAATGGTTGAGTTATTAAGCATGTGTTGATTAACCAATTAGGAAGTTGAATGAAAGAGGAAGAATTATAGAAGAAACATCACAACCATATATATATATATATATATATATATATATTATAAAGCAAGAAGAACAACAAACCATAGAACACCAAAGTGATAACGAAGTCCTGCAATCTCGCTTACGTCTCCGGGCCTTTGTCTTAATGGGTGAGGTTTTCTTATTTTTGTTCAAAGCTTTAAAAGTACATCACAACAATTCCAAAAGGTTACAAAAATGATATGGTCTTTTTCTACCAGATATCTAGAACCCAATAAAAGAAATGGCACTGAAATCGAATGACTGGAGCTCCCAGAAATGGCCCGCAAAGGTGCGCTCCTCAATAGCTTCCTTGCATAAAAATGGATTTGGTTTGGAAAAAATTCAACATAACTTTTCTCTGAATGTCCTCCCATGGCCTCAAGAAGCCCTGGTTTATATAGATCTGAAGTTGGTAACCATATCCCAACTTCCCCCCAAGATCTGGCCTCAAAAAGGGCCCAATATCCCCCAAAAATGACCAAAATCTCTCAATTATGTTGAATAAATCATTAAAAATCTTATAATAAAGTTTAATAACCAATTTTTTCCCAAAAATATGTGGCACAGCCCCTTATAACAGGCTCCTGGTCATATTAGGAACTTGAACGTGGCCTCGGGCTAAACTGGGCGTGTTGGCCCCTTATATCTCGACTCTTGGTCGTTTTATGGTGGCCATATGGCCGCGGTCTAAAATCTCCAAGCTCCATGCACCAAGCATTGGATAGAGCCCCCAGTGACATAGCCCACGGTTAAGCCCCATGGTCGGCGGGCTAGCCCGACCGACCGGGGCTTAACCCTTAACCTCCACGCGCAAGCATTTAGGATCGGGTCTTATGAAATGGTGATATGACCGGGATCTGGGGCTGTCACTTATCATAACCACGCCAACCAATTAATACAACAAACATATGGAATGGTTGTTGGACACACCGACTGCACTAAGAGGGGGGGTGAACAGTGTAGGGCTCTTTTTCCCAAAACTTCCCCTTCACAAAATTCATCAGTTAACAATCACCATTTACTCATTACTTATTGTTGTCATTTGTAATCAGTTAAATGCAAGCATATATCAACAATATATCATCAACAAATTATCACCACAAGGAACACAAGATGTATGTAAAATTTTATTTTTATTACGGACTATAATCCTTGGGTTATCGACAACAACTAAATAGAGTACAACTCTACAAGAGCACCAGCTCTATAATGCAAGACTCAGCTTACACCCTCAGCACCAACTGAGATGAGGCAACAATCCTCAACAGATATCAACCTGTCAACAGGTACGCGACCTGTCGGTAGTGCAGCACGTGTATGTACGTGCCCTACCAGTAGTACAACTCGCGTATGTACGCGGCCAGTCTATACTACAGTCTGTGTATCACATCTGAGTTACTTAGGGTTTTCTCTTCAAGATCAACTCAGATCCTCTGCAACCTTCAATCACATTCTCTTATGTCTTTCACTGTCTAATCTGACCCATAACCAATCACAACACATCCAAGCTCTCCAACAACTTACTCATGCCTCTCAACCATACAATATGAATGCTACTCATCATGTATAAGCAACCAGTATACTATAGCAATCATCTCAATATATAAGAGTGTTGATCGCTCTATCAACCAACACAAACCACATCACAACAGCCATACCAAGAATGCCTTAAGCATTCACTACACAACAAGTAAGAGTATCCATCAAGACAACAATGTAACCATACCAGAGTTTCTATGGCAGATCTGAGCACATAGAATGTAGATCTGGAACCTACTTCAGTCTTCAAGAGCCTGGCACCAGCTCACACACAAGTCTTCGTGAATTTATCCACTATACACGCTCTGTCCTCATTCAGCCCACGTATGTACGCGCCCTGGCTCATTGCAACCCGCGTATACATCATAAACTAGGGTTTATGAACTTCCGAGATTTTTTTCTGTCATGATCTCAGACTTACTGAAACTTTGATGCATCCATGAGATCCTCCAGATCTCCTCTCTCTCAGAACAAATCTTCAATACATGCTCAAGAGATGCAATTTCACAAGAGACCCTTGCCTCTTATTTATACTTTCCAAGTAGCTTCCTTAGAAGCATCTTCTAAGTCACTTAACCCATTTTCCTCATTTTAGGGTTAACTACTTTCCATAATTATAAATTTCTCCATTACTTTATCATTTAAATATTCCTCCTTGACTTTATCACCTCACTTTATCATTTAAATAATCTTCTTTGATTGTGTCACTTCACTTTATTATTTAAATAATCCTTCTTGACTTTGTCACTTTACTTTATCATTTAAATAATAATTTCTTCTTTGCAAGATCTTTGACTTATTTGACCTTTTGGGGCTTCAAGCCTACATATGAGAGTCCTCCAAATTTGTAAGGCCATAACTCTCAAACCATGAGGAGTTATGTGACATCCCACATACCACCGGAAATGGTATGACAAGCACTATCCATCTAGGATAGTTCCACTGACAAATTCATCTCATTATTCCACATTTAAGCATGGGTTCTCCAACCATACTTATAGGATAACTCAACTATAAAGCGTCTTCTCGTGAGGGATTTCACCATAAGGGAACCAATTTGGAGTTCATCCATTTGTACACCTTATCAACCATGATAAGACAATAATGATTCATCTTTACATCAATCCAACAATGCATCATATACCAATGAAACCACATTGATCCATCATACTTCATCCATATACTATGATAAGACATTGTTCATTTGACATCACTCAACACTAATCATTTGACATCAAACCTTTGACCTTTGACATCATTCAATCATCCTTTGGCATCAATCAATCACATGACATCAATTCTTTGACATAAATTAATTAAACCTTTGGCATCAATGACAACATGATCCAGCAATGGTCGCATGACAATGTTATGTCAGGGGTTATACACCACCATACGCGCGCCAAGCAACATACAAAGCGGTCTCGTGGTAAGGTTTTATGGGTGTGCCGAGGGCTGGGGATAGGCCCGAGCCCATACCTCTATATGAAACCATACACATGCAAACTTAAATACAAAGTTTTCCCATAGTATAACAAGGACCACCATGAGGTGGGATAGCTAGCCCAACCTGCCCAAGACATTAGCCTATACGAGAGGTCACAGGTTCAAATCCACCGCACTCCAAACATTTTTTCAATCAACTCTAACCAATCAATGGGTGCCATGTGGCAACCCATGTCTGGGCCACGTAGCACCTCACCACTTGCTCAAACCGATGCCACGTGTCAATACTTGATTTGACCAACTGTCCACATCTTCCACGTCACATGTGACGTAAGCGTTGTATGGATGTGTCATGTGTCACCCTTGCAATGGTGGCACATGCCATTCCCTGATTGGCCCACCTGTCTGTCCACGTCAGCAGTCTGTATGCCCAGTCACCTTGCCACATGTCACCTCCAGATGTTTCCATGTCAGCGCCAAATGTGCCTTGCCACGTTAGTTGTACGACCTGTACATTCAGCTGCCACTTGGCACTGTACAGACTATACAGTCATCATTTTTTGCATGTTTGGAAAAATGAACAAATTGCCATATCTGGAGAAATCTATGTGCATTTCAGCCCGTTCAAGTTGTGTTGGGTTTGTATTGACGAGGCCTACGCACATGTCCATTTTGAAGACATTCTGAGAACTTTTATTTTTAGGCCTTTCTGAGCCCCATCAAGCTCCTAGATCCAATTATGGATCGTATGAAGACACTTATCAGGAAACCAAAGTTCATGAAGCAACTGTTGAAATGGGTGTTTGTTTCCACCCAACCATAGGCACAGCCACTCCAGATGGATTTACCACTGGCCACCCCTGAGTTAGACCATGATGCTCTGAGATCGATTATGTCTTCTTACTCAATGACAGTGAAGGACAGAGGTTACTCTCCTCCTCCTCCTACAGGATCCTGGGGATCGATTTTCTCTATAACAAGCAAGGAGGACTGCTCTAGTACTCCCATAAACACTTGTTAGCCTCGTTTATCGACTTGTAACAAGAGCCCTATCCATGGCTTTGTGCGTTCATAACGAGTTTATTTCATAGTTCTTTCTCGAACCAGAGAGCTACAAAATGTTCTTTTCTCTTCTTGAGATCGCTCTCTCAACTCTGTTGTTAAGAACCAAACATCAATATAGCATAGAAAAACCTCAGGAAAAGTACTCAACGCCTTGAAAAAGAGATAATTTCATATAATAAGCCTCTTCGAGGGGGCAAACTCCTTTTACCCCACTTAAATGTTCCAGTACAAGATGATTCAAAATGAAAATGTCTCCTTGGTATATATAGGAGACTAGGAGGTATAATTACAACTAATGGCCTAAAGCCGACATAAATAAAATAACATTACTAATATAATAT
>ML802992.1:231084-242127 GCA_009831015.1 Picea engelmannii
TTCCTCCCCCTTCTTTATTTCAACGTCGAAAGAGGGTGGTTTGGCCTTCTTGAATTCTTCGAGATTATGACTTTTGGAATGCTTTCGCTTCTTCCGTTTTCTTCGGGAATAAGAACTAGTTCCGCTACTAGAAGATCCCTCTGAGTCGCCAATTTCCTTTCCAGAGGAATCATCTGACGCTTGTCCCTTATCTCTGGGGTGGACCTTTCTTGAGGTGCTCTTCCTAGTGTGGCCACTTAAAAGACCACATTTTTGTATCTCAAGTGGACTTCGAATTTTCTTTGTCTGTCGTCGGTCCACGTGACTGGTGTCAGGTCCATGCTGCAATTGTCTTTGTATGTCGGATAAACTCTCCATCAAGACTGCATTATTTTTTGTTTGCTTCTCTTGCTCTTTTATCAACCTCTCATTGTCGACCTTGCAGCTTTGTAGTTCGACCATGAGGCTCCTCACAGTATCAACTAGATCTGGAGGGGTCTCTAACGCTCTCCTTTCGTCAGACTCTTCGTCTCTATTGTGGGAGCCATCCCCCGCTTCGTGGTGCATCACCATTCTATGCGTCTGCGATTTCCCACGATTGATCGTCTGCATGTGTGCAGGAAAAACATTTGTTGTTAGTCAATATTTATATTCATTCATAACCAACGCATAATTCATATTTTTCAAATGCATACATACAATAGGAATTTTCATTCTTAACTTTGACTTTTGATAAAGGGGGTTAAGATAGAGGGTTACTCCTTTTAAGAGTACTTCAAATGGAGTTTCTGCACAACTCCCTCATGAGCCCAAGTAGGCCAAGTGTTGTAACCATGCTCTGATACCAATTTGTCACACACCCACTACGACAACCTAGATTTTTTGTCTTTTTCTTTGAGGGACAGAATCCCCGAATTTCTATGGGGCCTAGCATAGACCATCCCTTCCCTTATCCTCCTCCAAGTGACCACAACCTGGCCTTAGCGTAAGCGCCTTTCACAACTTGCGAGTTGGAGAGTCAAGGCTCTTGACTCCTCTTTCTCCAAATGCCGATACCCGAGATACAATACGGGTATGGCTCCCTTCTTACTAGCACCTGCTACATATAACCGTAGGTTAGGCTAAACACTAGCACTACTCGCAACTTGCGACCTCGTGAGTTGGAGTGTTGAGCCCTCTTGCTCCTCCTTTGCGAATCCCCGATACGCGATAGGTCAACGTTACGTGGACTCTTCCAAAGCGACGTGTACACGCCACTTGTTTCCTCTGTTGTACTCTTCTTACGAGTTGTATCGTTGTCGCTCGTCGCATGGGACCTCAGTTCTCAGTGTCTCGCAACCTTAGCGATCAAGGTGCAACTTCTTCATCCTTCGAAACCCCGAGCCACGATAAGTCAACAATGGATTGACTCTTTCCCAGGAGACCTGTGTCCACCACCTGACACCTTCTCCCACCTTTCTCTAGGCGCTTGTTTTACACCACCTATCAACCACACGGTCTCCACCTAGCGGATGTGCCACGTGTTCGCACAAGCCCTCGGTGCTCGACACTTCGCTACTTCTATAGTTGAAAGGAGATTCTTTCAACCCTTGAACCCCCGATACGCGATAGCACGCGGAGGTTCTGATCCAACGGTTCTCCCGGGGCTTGGATCCAATGACCATGATTGCGTTGTGATTTCGTGAATCATGAGTTTGTGCAGTCCTACCCTTGACCACTCCAAGTCGCGAGTCATCGAAATGCTACCCGACTGCCACGCGTCCTGTCTCGATGGATGGTTCTGAATACTTCGAGACTTTCAGGACGTCGTCGAGTCGACTCTCCTGCCTATGCAAAGGTTAATATCGATGGTCAATAGAGCTCCGTCATATCCTTGGATCTACGGTCCTAGATCCCATCGCTACTTGCGAAGGCTAAAGGGGTCGAGGTGTTAACACCTGCGCTCCTACTCTAGATCCATCGGTCTTGACAAATCTGGGGTATTTTCGAAAGGATTCTAACCATTCGTCTACGAAACGATGGGGTATTCTCTTTCGATAAATGGACTCACTATCCTTTCTGAGCTTGAATCACGAAATTCAATCTCTCAAAGCTTCAAACTCCCATGACTCTGAGACCTTAGAGAGATATTGTTTCTTGCATAAGGTTTCCAGACCTGGATCGCATGAACCTTCATACAGTTCTTGGGAAATTGTCCCTGATCTTAGTCGAGTGTCTGGGTAAAGGTTCGTTACGGTTCCAAGGTTTATGGGGTAATTCCCGAGGAAGAGTACTCTCGAGGAGCCTTCCCAGAATAATACGAGAATCAAGCAAACAAGATGATTCTCGATGGAGTGAACTCATGCCCCAGAATTAATCATTTGTACAGAAACCAACTATGGCATGTAAGTATACACATGCATCCATTATTTCCAGTCTAAAACACCAGGCAATCATTCCACACAGAAATCATTATGGGCATATAAACATGACCATATATTCATTATATTCAATTCAAAATACAAGGCATAAAACACTTATCAGATCTACCAGGCGTGATGCAACTACTGAGAGGGGTGCTTGTTTCCACCCAACCATAGGCTCAGTGACTCCAAACGGATTTACCACTAGCCACCCCTGAGCTAGACCACGATGCTTTGAGATTCAGTCTCCTACTTCTAGCTCAACGGAAGTCAAGGACAAAGGTTACTCTCCTTCTCCTAATACAGAAAAATAATCCAAGACGAAGGTTACTCTCCTTCTCCTATGTTCAGAACTCCCTGTGTTTCCAGAGTTTCTCTAGTTCTCTTCCGCGATCCCTGTCGCGTGTGCTCTCTCTACCCTTTACCACACTTCCTCTCTTTCCTTTTTTCTCTGCAAGATTGCATGTGGCATGAATTTCCCCATCTGTGGTCAGGTCTGAGAGCTTTTACGGATGGGCGGTCCACCCCCATTCCCTCATTAACTCTTGAGGAGCCTCCCCACCTACCAATCTGACGAGAAATCCATTCCAGGGTCAGAGAGTTACTTTGGTCTTTGAGCAAGTAAAAACTAGTATGGTACTGGCTCGGTGGAAGTTAACACAACCATTCAAGTTCCCTTCCACCACCTCTCATTAGCCATCATGGTCTCTTTTAGCACATCCCCCTCCCAGCAGTCATGCAACACATATTCATAACATAATTTACATTCATCGACCTTTTATACAAAGGTCCGTCAAACCAAACATTCACATCTTTGAGTTTGCCATAGTTCTTGGCCAATATAGTTATTTTTACAGACTGGGGGAAACAGGGTGTTGCATAGTACATAACTACAATCCAATGGTACACTACCACACCAAGTAGTACACAAGTACTTGATCAGCAACGTATATTCAAGAACAGTGGAACATATCCACCACGATAGTCTACATCTACTGTCATACAGTCTTCATAACCAACATCTGATAACAACCTGCATAGAAACAATGTTATGATATAAACTAAATCATCTGGGCCAATATTTCACTCACATCTGTGAGCTCTGAAAGAATATTTTCCCTTAGAGTAGAACAATGGGATATCTAGACTATTCTTCTCAAGCAAGGAAGAATAACTGTCTTGTCTTTTGAACCTGGACGATTCCCCACCCAGGGCCATTCTTCCTACACTAATCAAAGTGCACCCTGGAGAGAATGTATAAACCCTAAGGAATGTTGTGCCTGGACCATTCCCCACCCTGGGCCATTCCTCCTACACTAATCAAAGTGCACCCTNGTATAAACCCTAAGGAATGTATGTCCCTGATTGTTGAGCCTGGACCATTCCCCACCCTGGGCCATTCCTCCTACACTAATCAAAGTGCACCCTGGAGAGAATGTATAAACCCTAAGGAATGATTGTCCATACCATTTCCTCTGTTAACCATAAGAGGAAAATATTGTCCTGCATCAACCTCCAAAACGAACCATTCCTCATGTTAACCACAATGAGAAATCATTGTCCGATGAGGCGGGCCAGTCTTCTTGAGTAACCCTCAAGAAGAGAGACTGCCCTAGACCACTCCCCATGTTAACCACAATGGGAAGTCGTTGTCTATGATACATTAGCAATCAAACTACTTCCCAGGTTAACCATAATGGGAAGTGACTGTCTGTCAGAAATCTCAATCCACTTTCCGAACAGAAAAGCATCTGTCCAAGATGGACTATTTTTCAATCTTGAAAAATGAATGTCTTCAATAATGTTTTCAGTGCTCCCTCCTAACTTGGAGAGTCATTTCTTCCTTTTTCAATAAGAAGGAAGTTTATTCCATGAGCTCCAGCCTGAGTACGCAAACTCTTTTATCTTGGATAGAAGTTTTACCAAAATGTTTGCTTATCTGCTCATCTGTGGAGATATGTATTGGAGAATCATTTTCTCCTTTCTGGACTTCATCATGGATAATGTAATGCTTGATTTCAAATGTACTTTAGTCTGGAACACTGTGAAGGCTTCATGTAGATCTTGAACAATAGAGTATATCATAGTTGGAAAACTGGAACATATCCATGTGGCACTTCTTCTGTCATCATGAGATCTAATCTACTGAGTAGTCATCTTGATGTTATAGGAAATATTCACCACGCTTCTGCTGTGCACTGGAGGTTCTCCACCAAGTTATCTTCTTCTATCTGCATATAAAAGTCTCTTTCTGGTATGCCTCAAAGTCTTGAGATTGCTCTTCATACGCTCTTTATTCAATTTCTCTGGAGAACATT
This sequence comes from Picea engelmannii, assembly GCA_009831015.1. Taxonomy (NCBI): domain Eukaryota; kingdom Viridiplantae; phylum Streptophyta; class Pinopsida; order Pinales; family Pinaceae; genus Picea; species Picea engelmannii. The sequence continues at coordinate 235,784 of ML802992.1, forward strand.
CTTTGCAGTCATCTGATGTAGAACTCCAATTTGTGGATGATATAATGACTCATGTAGAGATAAGTCTGGTTTACTGGAAGAAGTAATCATCATAGTCTTCTCCCTCCATATGGGAGAACCTCTAGTTCTAGATCTTTGCAATGCTATGATTCATAAGTCTTTCATACACTGTTCTTCATCACGACTTTCAGTTCCTCTGCTTAGTTTCTTCTAGTGAGTTCATATCAGGCTGGTAATCTTGTGATTCTTGATACACTGATTGGTTGTTCTAGTTTCTCTTTCTTTCTTGGAATCCTCATGTTCTTCTTCATGTTTTTATTTAGCTCTTGGGTCCATGGAGTTTCTTATAGATTCCATGCCCTAGAGATTCCACTTCTTCCTTTCATCATAGGATCACGGATCTGGATGGTCAACCAGGACTACTTTAAGGCTTCTCTTCGAAGAAGTCTTCTTCTGAGGTTGAACTAAACATGTACTGTCTTTCATGGTTGCTACCATGGATATGTATATTTCATCATCTTCAATGGATCATAGAATTAGCTCCCTTTTAATCATTGCTTCATGTATAAGTGCATATAATAGGCTCCCTCCATCTAACAGAATCCATGCTTCCATCTGCATCCTTATTATCTTTTGCAATAATTGGCTCTCTTGTCTAACAGAGTCCATGCTTCCATCTGCATCCTTATTGTCTTCTGCAATATATAATTGGCTCTCTTGTCTAACAAAGTTCATGCTTCTGTCTTGTTGTTTTCTACAAAATGTCATAAGTCTTTTTCCAATTTCCTCTCGATTGCTGACTTCTTTCTATCTTTGCTTCTTCTAAGTCCTTCATGATTGATTCAGCTTATCTTGCAATAGCTTCCACATGATTTGTATTTCATTCTTTCATGTGTATTATCTAATGATATCTATTTTCATCTTGTTTGTTCTTCCATAGGTATAGTTCTTCTTGGAACATATTATATTCCAAGAGATAGATATACAAGATATGTACAGAGACGATGCAAACAAGATATGTACAAGAAATAAAAAGAGTGTTGTTACCTTTTTAGAAGAAGAAGTCTCTTCCATCCTGCTTAGTCTTCTTTGTAGGTTCCTTTTCTTCAGCAATTGATGCTTCAGGTTTCTCCTTCCTTTTCTTTAGCTTGGGACAATGATTCTTATAGTGACCATACTTTCGACAGTTGAAGAATTATACTTCTAAAATGTCTTTCTCTTGATTTGTCTTCCTCCTTGACTCAAACTTCCTTTTGTTCCTGAAGTTCTTGAATCTTGTTGTGAAGGCTTGATCATCGTACTTCCTTTGGGGTTTCTCTTTTGCATTGATCCTTGATTCTTCTTGAGCACAACAAGTCCAAAGCTCTTCAAATGTCGGATACTCCTTCCTTATGTTCATGCTTGCGGCAAATGCATCCCACGTCTTGGGAAGACCATTGAGTACTATGTTCACCAATTCCTTCTCTGAAGTGATCTCTTCAATAGCTTGTAGTTGATCTCTTAACTGGGAGATCCTTACAAAGTATGATGTTATGTTGCCATCATCATTCATCTTCATGTCACGGAGCTCGTTCTTCAGACTCATAACTTGTCCAATGTTTCTGACTGAGAAGATATTTGTTAGGGCATCGTACATCTTCTTCGATGAGTCAATATGGGAGATGTAGGATATCAAGTGGTCTTTTATAGAATCCACTATGATACTCATGGCATTGATGTCAACATCTTTGAACTTCTCCATAGCTGCAACGTTTTGCGGTTCCTTCTCTTTTCCTTCTTCAAACTCTAGCTTCACGGTCTTTCCTTTCATGATATCCAACACTTTATTCTTGGCAAGGATGAGCTCAATCCTTGTCTTCCATGCTCTGAAGTTAGAGGCTCCATCTAACTTGTTCTCAAACTTCATAGAGTTAGTCATGGCTACTTGACTTTATCAAACCCTAGATTTGACCAGAAATTCAAACTTCATGTATTGGCTTGTTGAGAGTATCAGGAGATGCGCTAGGATAGAGCACACTGATATATCCAGAGATTAGGTCAATCCATTCACTTAAGGTGCCTCAACAAGAGGTTTAGGGTTTCTGCAACTGCTCCTACTAGTAACCCTAGCAGCAGTGTCTTGGAAATTGCTTCTGCTAGTAACCCTAGTGGTAGTTCCTCAACGAGCTTAATATCCTAGCAGCTATGTTTCCTTCCAGCGTTTAGAATGAATGAAGGAGGTGTGGGCCCATAACCTGTTAGAATATAGAATATGGTGTGCTTGTTTTACCATTGACAATACCCTTGTCACCCAACCATAGGTCGAAGCCACCCTCCGAGCACCTTAACCTGGACTGAGAATTACTTCGCAAGAAAACCCTAGGCTAGATAGCCAAACAAGGTGTAGCGCATCTTCCTCCAAGGATAGCACACCAACAATAGCTGATCAGATAGTCCAAACCCTAGCCAAGAGATAGTCCAAGCCAACACTGAAACTGGTTGTTGTAGAAGTTGCACCTGCAGCTCTCCTCCACACATGTGCACCAAACTAGGAACTGCAGTGTGCACCAGTTGCTCTCTACAATTCTGAGATATGTCAAATGAGAACTGGCGCCCTTCATTTATAGTGGTTCTACCAGATTTGCTGGGGCCGAATTCTCCTTCTTGATATATGTCTGTTCAGTATATTATTATTATTTCTGGACGACTTCTTCTCTTGGAGGCTAATAACCTAATATAAATTATCTTCTTGAGCCGACAAGACTTTTAGGGTTATTAGCCAACTCATTAGGGTTTTCTCTTTCTTTCCGGAGTCTTCTATTCTCGTCAGGTTTACACATGGAGGCAAATACCTCCCGCAACTACCATAATATTAACACAACCAACTACTTAGGATGGATGTTCCACCCAACCATAGACCTGATGCTCCAATCAACAACAAGTAACCCCCGAGTTGGGGCTAGAAATACACAAGAGATGGGTGCCTCTAACAGTCCACTCATACCTCAATAACCCACAACCCACCAGTATTTTCCTACAACTATCCCAAATATCCTCCATCTCTCTTCCTCTTAACCTGTCCAACCCAAGGAATGTACCCCTTCATTGCTCTTAGTCCCTTGAATGTCCCATTAATTTATCAGGGTCTCTCTGGCATAGGTAACAAGGATCTCTCTGTTGGGAACTCAAGGGAAGTTCACTGCTAAGAAAAAATACTAGGAAAACAACAACAAACACTTGTTGTTCTAGTGCAACTTACTCATGCTTGACAACCTGGCTCTTCAATCTTCAACTCCAAAATGCTCCAGAATTCACTGAGCCTTCTTGGTGTAGCTCCAATCCTCTTTTTTCCCTTTCTCTTTGCTTGTTGTTCATGCCAAACTGAATGTGTAAAAACTGGATATTCTCCCCTATACGAATTTCATCTATTTTCCCAAGATAGTTGACTTCACACTACCCAATGTTAATTGTACTACATCCCCATGCGTCCAATAACTATGGATGTCACTTCTACACCCACCCCTAATAGGTATTTAATGATTGGGCTCTTATATACTCAACCAAAAAATAGAAGTTATCTCCAATGATAATAAAATTCAGAAATTTGGGTTTGGATTAATACCCACAATTAATCTCCTCCTTGAACCCTCTTGGACACTCCTAGACTCCTTTATCTTGTGGATAAATCATCCCTCATCTCCGTCCATATTCTCAATTACTGGCATCATATTATATTTATTAAAATCAGAAATACAATTCGCATATTACATCGCTTGGCCATAGCCATATTCATATCTACATTATGCGTAAATTAAAATGAGGATTATAGTGGGGATGTTACATTCCTCCTCCCCTACAATTGTGCATAGTCCTCGATGCATCGCACCAAGACGAAATACATATATATATTTGCATCATAATACTTTCGAAAGTAAAACAAAATTATGCAATATTTACCCTCCAACAACAATCCTAACCATAATATCTTGTTCCTCTCAACCTGCTAACCCAAGGAATGCACCATTAGTTTATCAGGGATAACCCAAGGAATGTACCATTCATTTATCAGTATTAACCCAAGGAATCAACCATTATTTTATCAAGGCCCCCAGTGCAGTTGGCTAGGACTCTGAGATGTGGTTCCAGAACTCTAGCTGCTCAAAATGGAGTCTTGCATTATGTTTTCTTCAAAATTGACAAAAAATTGTAGGTATTCCTCCCACATAGTTTTTTCATGCTCCCATGTTTCATATTCAATACCATAATAGGTCCATTGAACCTTTATCAGCCATATGGATTTGTTCCTAAGCACTTTGACTTTCCAATCTAGGATGTGTACTGGTTCCACCCAAAAATCCCCTTCGTTTTCCACCTCGGTCACAATCCAAACAATTATGTGGTTAGGGTCAGGCACATATTTATTTAATAATGACACATGAAAAACATTATGCACTCTCATGAATGTAGGAAATGTTAGCATGTATGCAACTAGCCCTATGTTTTCTAATATTTCGAATGACCCACAATATCTCGTTGTCAACTTTGAGCAACAACCCAATCTTATCGAACTTCTCTTTGCTTTCACTTTGAGAAGAAACATGTTCACCCACTTTAAAATCTATAAAACTATGTTCTTATCTGCATAACTTTTCTACCTGTCCTAGGCAACCTTTAAATTTTGTTTGATCTTTACCATTTTCTCTTGCATTTCCTATATTAATTTTGGCCCAATGACAGCTATGTCTATTGGGTTATACCAACTCACTGGTGTGTTACATTTCCTACTATACAAAGCTTCAAATGGGCTCATTTTTAAAGAGGCTTGATACCCATTATTGTAATAAAATTCCACTAAGTGGATATAATCTCCCACGTTGATGGATGGTTCATCACATACATTATGAGAATGTCTTCAATGATTTTGTTAGTCCTCTGTGTTTTCCCATCTAACTTTGGGTGATAAATTGTGTTGATATTTAAATTTGTCCCAAATCCTTTGAACAAGCCTTTCCAAAATTTTGATGTAAATTTTGGATCGTTGTCTAAAACAACTGTCTTACGTACTCCATTTAGCCTGGTAACTTCCTTCATGTAAATCTCTGCAATGTTTGTTTCCTTGTGTGTGATCTTCACAGGAATAAAATGTGTTGCTTTTGTTAATTTTTCCACCACCACCATGATGGAATCATGTTTCTTCACTGTTCTAAGCAGCTTTGTAATGAAATCAATTGTAATTGTAACATCCCCACTATAATCCCCAGTTTAATTAATGCTTATGTAGATATAATGTGTGGCCACGGCCAAAGCGATGTAATATGTGAATTGTATTTCAATGTTTTAATAATAAAATGTGATGCCATCTGTTAAGGGGACATGGGAAAAATATGGGGGCTAAATTAAGCCACACGAGAGGGGAGTGTCTAGGATAAAGGCCAAGAGGGGTCCAAGGGGGAAATACCCATGTATATTGATTTAATCCATTTTCCTAAGATTGTTATTTGTATATGAATATAATGGGTGTGCTCGTTTTACCATTAACAATATTGCTAATGGATGTGCTCATTTTACCATTGACAACATCTTTATTTTCACCCAACCATAGGCTGAAGCCACCCCCCGAGCACCTTAACCTTGACAGAGAATCACTCTGGAAGCAAACCTTAGGCTAGATAGCCAAACAAAGGGTAGCGCGCCTTTCCCCAAAGATAGCGCACCAACAAGAGTTGATCAGATAGTCCAAACCCTAACCAAGAGATAGTCCAAGCCAAACGTGATCTGTTAGCTGCAGCAGCTGCAATGGCATCTCTCCTCCAAACTTGTGCACAAAAATGGGCACTGCAGTGCGCACAAGTGTTGCTCTACAATTCTGAGACTACATGCCAGAATGAAGATTGGACCTAATGTATTTATACTAATTCTGGCTAACTGCCTAGGCCGACTTCTCATTCTGGGTATCTATTTTTTCAGTATATATTATTTATTCTGGCCGACTTCTTCTCTTGGAGGCTAATAACCTAATACAAATTATCCTCTTGAGTAGACATGTCTTCTAGGGTTATTAGCCAACTCATTAGGGTTTATTCTCGCTTCCCGGAATATTCTATTCTCATCAGGTTTACACGTGGATTTAAATACCTCCTGCAGTTACCATAATATCAACACTCTCTCCTAAGTAGGGAGGTATTACAGGTAATGGTCTTGAGCACAAACATACCATTCACCTGGTAGCATCAACATAGTTGTACAGACTATCTCATGACTAGATCATGAGCACCATCATCACCATCAGTGTCATTAGTCATATCATCTCTCGAAACCATACTCCATCTGAGTAATTAGACATGATGTTGGATAAGTCACTCACA
>ML802992.1:255585-269795 GCA_009831015.1 Picea engelmannii
CCTTGGAAGGTTTTCTACATATGTCAAAGAGTTTGGAGGACATGAAGACTATCAAGATAGAGTTTGACCCTTTAAATAGGATATTTTCCTATTTTGTTTTGACTTTCCATTTTTTAGTATTCTAGATCCATTTTTATAGAATCTCATCCTACACTTGTTGTATCTATTTTGATTTGACTATTTTTAGAAAATCTGATCCATCTTTCAAGGATCTAGATTTCATCTTGTAAGGCTATAAAGCCAAAGACATTTGGAGCACTATAGGGTTCAATCTTGGATACATTTTGCTACTGTACTAGACTCTTATCTTGATAATAGAATCATAGTTTTCTTTTGCTTTCAATGTTAGATTTGTTCATGTACTTCATTATTCTATACTTTACTTTAGTTTAGCTCAGCTTCTAAGAATTGTTATCTTCTTATTAACCTCATGAACTTGAATTAAAGTACTTCTTACTATCTTGTATGACCCTGCACATTGTTGTATTTGGTTATCTAGACTAGTATTCTTCATACCCTGTTCCAATTACTTCATCTGATTATTGATTTTTAAAAGCATTGTCTTATTCGAATGCATGTAAAGTGGTCCATTTCATTAGCTATTGAGTTATCCCATTGTTCCAAGCATAAAAAATTTACCATATTCTTGAGTTACCAAGCATCTTTGGCCTACAACCCCAAAGAGTTTCTTGGAGTGATAACATAGTGGTACACTACCACACCAAGTAGCACACAAGTACTTGATCAGTAACATATAGTCACAAACAGTGGAACACATCTGCCACAGTAGTAAACATCTACTGTCGTACAGTCTTCATAACAATCATCTGATATCAACCTGCATAAAAACAACGTTATGATATAAACTGAATCATTTGGGCCATTCTTTCACTCACATCTGTGAGATATTGGAAAAGCATCTGCTTTAAAAAGGTAAGACATCAATGATGATCTATCTGGACTATTATTCTCAAGCAAGGAAGAATAACTGTGTTGATTTATGAGCCTGGACCATTCCCCACCCTAGGCCATTCCTCTGACACTAAACAAAGTGTAACCTAGAGAGAATGAGTTTGCCCTAAGGAATGCATGTCCCTGATTGCTAAACCTGGACCATTCCCCACCCTGGGCAATTCCTCTGGCACTAAACAAATTGCAACCTGGAGAGAATGAATCTACCCTAAGGAATGACTATCTGGACTATTTCCCATGTTAACCACAAGAGGAAATGATTGTCCTACACCAACCTCCAAAACGGACCATTCCCCATGTTAACCACAATGGGAAATCGTTGTCCGGTGAGGCGAGCCAGTCTTCTTGAGTAACCCTCAAGAAGAGAGACTTCCCTAGACCACTTCCCATGTTAACCACAATGGGAAGTCAATGTCTATGGTACATCAACAATCTAGACCATTTCCCGAACTAGAAAATGTCTGTCCGTCAGAAATATCAATCCACTTTCCGACTAGAAAGAATCTGCTCATCCTGGACCATTTTTAGAACTAAAAAATTACTATCCATCAATCAATAATACATCAGTTCTCCCTCCCAACCTGAAATTCATCTCTTACTTTTTCAATAAGGAAGTCATCTCCATGAGCCCCAACTTGAGTACGCAAACTCTTTCATCTTGGACAAAAGATTTACCAAAATTCCTGCTTATTTGCTCATCTGTGGAGATATGTATTGAAGAACCACTTTCTCCTTTCTAGACTTCATCACGGATAATGTAATGCATGATTTCAAATGTACTTCGGTCTGGAACACTAGTTTTCTTTGAAGGCTTCATGTAGCTCTGATCAATAAAGTATATCATTGTTGGAAAACTGGAACATATCCATGTGGCACTTCTTCTGTCATCATGAGATCTGATCTTCTAAGTAATCATCTTGATACAATATCTCCATTATAGAAAATCTTCACCATGCTTTTGTTGTGCACTAGAGGTTCTCCACCAAGTTATCTTCTTCCATCTGCATACAATGGTTTCTTCTTGGTATGCTTCAAAGTATTGAGGTTGCTCTTGATACACTCTTTGTTCAATTGCTCCGGAGAACAGTCTTTGCATTCATCTGATGTAGAACTCCAACCCATGGATATTGTGGATGATATAAAGACTCATGTAGAGGTATGTCTGGTTTACTGGAACAAGTAATTGGCATAGTCTTCTCCCTCTATCTGGGAGAACCTCTAGTTCTAGATCTTGCAATGATTTCATATATACACTCATATTCATCATAACTTTTAGTTCCTCTGCTTGATTTCTTTTAGTGAGTTCATATTAGGCTGGTAATCTTGTGATTCTTAATACAGTGACAGGTTGTTCTGGCTTATCTTTCTTTCTTGGAATCTTCATGTTCTTCCTGATGTTTTTCTTTAGCTCTTGGGTCCATGGAGTTTCTTATAGATTACATGCCCTAAATATTCCACTTCTTCCTTTCATTATAGAATCATGGATGTGGATAGACAACCAGGGATACTTTAAGGCTTCGAAGAAGACTTCTTCTGAGGTTGAACTGAACATGTATTGTCTTTCATGGCTCATACCATGGATATATACTTCATCATCTTCAATGGATCATAATATTAGCTCCCTCCTAATCCTTGCTTTATGTATAAGTGCATATAATTGACTCCCTCCATCTAACAGAGTACATGCTTCTGTCTACATCCTTATTGTCTTCTGCAATATATAATCAGCTCCCTCCATCTAACAGAATCCACACTTCTCTCTTATTGTCTTATGCAAAATTTCATAAGTCTTTCTCCAATTTCCTCTTGATTGTTGACTCCTTTCTGTCTTTGCTTCTTCTAAGTCTCTTCAAGATTGATTATGATTTCGACTTATCTTGTAATAGCTTCCACATGATTTGTTTGAAGTATTTCATCATTTCATGTGTATTATCTAACTTGTATAATGATAGCAATCCTTATCTTGTTTTTCTTCCATAGGTATAGTTCTTCTTGGAACACATTATCTTCCAAGAGATAGATATACAAGATATGTACAGAGATGATGCACAACAAGATATGTACAAGAACTAAGAAGAGTATTGTACCTTCAGAAGAAGAAGTCTCTTTCATCCTACTTAGTCTTCTTTGTAGGTTCCTTTTCTTCTGCAACCGATGATTCATGTTTCTCCTTCCTTTTCTTTAGCTCGGGACAATGATTTTTGTAGTGACCATACTTTCGACAGTTGAAGCATTGTATTTCTTAAATATATTTCTCTTGATTTGGCTTCCTCCTTGAACCAAGGTTCCTTTTGCTCCTGGAATTCTTGAATCTTGCTATGAAGGCTTGATCATCGTACTTCTTTTGGGATTTCTCTTTTGCACTGATCCTGGATTCTTCTTGAGCATAGCAGGTCCAAAGTTCTTCAAATGTAGGATACTCCTTCCTTGTGTTCATGCTTGCGGAAAATGCATCCCATGTCTTGGGAAGACCATTGAGTACTATGTTTACCAATTCCTTCTCTGAAATGATCTCTTCAATAGCTTGTAGTTAATCTCTTAACTGGGAGATCCTCACAAAGTATGATGGTATGCTATCATCATCATCCATCTTCATGTCACGAAGCTCATTCAGACTCATTACTTGTCCAATGTTTCTGACTGAGAAGAGGTTTTTTAGGGTAGCGTACATCTTCTTCAATGAGTCAAGATGGGAGATGTAGGGTATCAAGTGGTATTTTATAGAGTCCACTATGATACTCATGGCATTGATGTCACCGTCTTTGAACTTTTCCATAGCTACAATGTTCTACGGTTCTTTCTCTTTTCCTTCTTCAAACTCTGGTTTCACGATCTTTCCTTTCATGATATCCAGCATTTTATTCTTGGCAAGGATGAGGTCAATCCTTGTCTTCCATGCTCTGAAGTTACAAGCTCCATCTAACTTGTTTTCTGACTTCATAGAGTAAGTCATGGATGCTTTGACTTGGTCAACCCTAGATTTGACCAAAAACTCAAACTTGATGTCTTGGCTTGCTAAGAATATCAGGAGATGCGCTAGGCTAGGGAGTACTGGTCTATCCAGAAATTAGGTCAATCCCTTCACTTAAGGTTCTTCAACGAGAGGATTAGGGTTTCTGCAATTGCACCTGCTAGTAACCCTAGCGGCAGTGCTATGGCGACTGCTCCTGCTAGAAACCCTAGCGACAGTTCTTCAACAAGCTTAATATCCTTACGGCTATGTTTCCTTCCAGTGGTTAGACTGAATGAACGAGGTTTGGGCCCATAACTTGTTAGAATATAATGAATGTGCTTGTTTTACCATTGACAATATCGCTATTGTCACCCAACCATAGGCCGAAGCCACCCTCTGAGCACCTTAACCTTGACAGAGAATCACTCTAGAAGCAAACCCTAGGCTAGATAGCCAAACAAAGGGTAGTGCACCTTTCCCCAAAGATAGCACACCAACAAGAGTTGATTAGATAGTCCAAACCCTAACCAAGAGATAGTCCAATCCAAACGTGATCTGCTAGCTGCAGCAGCTGCAATGGTAGCTCTCCTCCAAACCTACGCACAAAACTAGGCACCGCAGTGCATACAAGTTTTGGTCTGCAATTCTAAGACTGCCTCCCATAATTAACATTGACCCTCCTGTATTTATACTAATTCCGTCTAACTGCCTGATCCAGATTATTTTCGGCACGAAATGAGAGCAGAGATATAATAAAGAAATGCACAGAGATATTGCAGATATTCAATAATATAACAGAAATGTATCAGAGATGCAACCATAAACATAGATATACATTAATACATGATTTATATTAATCAAATAAATGTACATAGACTGTAAAAATGTAGAGTGAAAGACTCGCTGGAATGGTGGCAGCTTATCTCTGAGAAGAGATGTGGCCGCTACTCGCATTCGCAAGAAGATGATTACAATGAGGCTCTGAAGGTATTTTTACAATAAACAGGAATGCCAAAAGTCCTAGGCATCCAAAAACCTAACCCTAGGAGATGAAGCGCCAAAAGTCATGTGGGCCCCGTTTGGGTAAGTGAGTACATCAACTTCCCGGGGTCGTAACTTTTGCATACAATCTCTGTTTTAGGCGTGTGATAGCTCGTTGGAAAGGTATAGTCAAGGAGATTCATTTTGGGGGCTCAATTATGCCTTTAGTTATCACTGAGAACCTCGATCTGGAAAAACCTTCATTTAAGCCCTCAAAATGGCCCTGGAAGTTAAAACCTGCTAAAAATGGTAAATTGCCAAAATTGCCAGAAAGCCAGTTGGAAAAGGTGGGTGGCCACCGATATCCACCTGGATCACTGCCTGGCCGAATTCTCATTCTGGGTATCTATCTGTTCAGTACATATTATTTCTTCTGGCCGACTTCTTCTCTTGGAGGCTAATAACCTAATGCAAATTATCCTCTTGAGTCGACATGTCTTCTAGGGTTATTAGCCAACTCATTAGGGTTTCTTCTCGCTTCCTGGAATATTCTATTCTCACCAGGTTTACACGTGGCAGGAAATACCTCCCCCAGCTACCATAATATCAACACTAAGCATCTTTGTAATGAAATCAATTGTAATTGTAACATCCCTACTATAATCCCCAGTTTAATTAATGCTTATGTAGATATAATGTGTGGCTACAGCCAAAGCGATGTAATATGTGAATTGTATTTCAATGTTTTAATAATAAAATGTGATGCCAGCCACTAAGGGGACATGGGAAAAATATGGGGGCTGAATTAATCCACAAGAGAGGGGAGTGTCTAGGATAAAGGCCAAGAGGGGTCCAAGGGGGAAATACCCATGTATATTGATTTAATCCATTTTCCTAAGATTGTTATTTGTATATGAACCTTCACATTTTTTATTGAGTGTTTCCAAAGACAATTATTGAATACATGTAAGAGGGTGGGTGTGAGTGGTCAAATCCCAAAGTTATTGGGCACATGGGGGTTGAGTACAATCAACTTAGGGAAGAGTGTGATTCAAGAAAGGCAAGCCAAAGAGAGGAAATTTGTATGGGTTGGGACAATAGATTTTAGTTAGTCAAGTTTTTGCATGGGAAGTAAGGAGAGAGAAAGAAACTACGCTTGAAGTTGATGCATCCATGGAGGGAGAATTCTAGAGCAAGCTGGAGAATATTTGGAGCGAATTGGAGATGGAAAATTGAAGAGCCAGGTTGTCAGGCCTGAAGAATGAACTCTTGTGTGAGTTGCACTAAAACAACAAGTGGTTGTTGTTTGTTTGCTGATAGTTTTCCTAACAGCAATTTCCCTTGAGTTCCTAGTCGAGAGGTTCCTAGATTCCTATCCCAGAGAGACGTTGCTAAACAAATAGGATGTCTGAGGGACTGATATTAGTGAAGGGGTACTTTCCTTGGGTTGGACAAGTTAAGAGGAAGAGATTTGGTGGAAAATCAGGATAGTTGTAGGAGAATATCAGTTGGGTTGAGAGTTTTATGAGCTGTGAGTGGACTGTAAGAGACTGCCCTCTTTTGTGGATTGCTAGCCTCAGCTCGAGGGTGATTGATTGTTGAGATTTGGAATATCATTCTATGGTTGGGTGGAATGTCTGTCCCAAGCAGCTGGTTGCACAACTATTGTGAAAAGATAAGTGTTTTATCTTGTTGTTGTGTTAAATTATGTGTTTAATTGTTGTGCATGAACTCTGTGTTTTTGGTATTGATTTATGTGTTGTTGTAATGAGTTTCTTAACCACATTTCATGTTGATTAATAACATGTTGTAGATGCTTAGATTTTTTGGTTATACACAGTAGCTAAATCTGTTGTAATTCGTAGCTGAAAGCTACAGAAAATTGTCTAACAATAAATGAATTAAATTATTTGGCCGTAAATTTCATTTTTAAGAGTATTATGCACTGTAATGTCACTCAGATGGGTTGGGGGACGTTACATTATGGTATCAGAGCTCCTAGTTTGAACATCAGGCTTGTATGGGCCAAGATAGTTGTGAATTCGTGAAATTCTCTCTTGTCGATTTTTTCTGTGACTGATTTGGGAGGGGGAATGAGATTTTAGAGAGAAATTCCCAATTCCGTGAGTGAAATCCAAGTTTTAATGACTTCGAACGGTTTGAAAGGTTGATGGGATCAATGACTAAGATTAAATCAGGGATCATAAAAGGGATCCAAACCTTTTTCTTGTCCAAGTGACCTCAGGCTCGAATCCCCGGACTTAACCAAATCTCAGATAAGATTTAAGACTATAGCCCCCTTGGGCTTGTCAAATTTCCATATGACCAGGGTCTCGGAACCCTGCGCTACGCTAAAAAGGGAGTTGAGCCTTCTAAGATTCGGGACTTCGCAGGTCCGGAGCTCTAGGATGTTAGAAATTTATAACATCCAAATCTCACCGAAGGCAACTGGTCGAAACGGTTACCAGAGAGTTTGACCGACAACTAGTGGTTTATTATTAGTTATCATGGGATCCACCATATCAACAAATCCTAATCAACTTTTCGACCTCAAAGCAATGCAAGCCATAGATCTAAGGATCTTTGGGATCCTTCCTAACCGTTGGGTAAACATTACGGTCAAATTCGGCGTTGACTAACTCTGGGAGTAAAAAGGTGTTAAATAGATGGAACTCCCAAATGTCGAAGCCGCGAAGTAACATAGGTCGTTGATCTAAGGATCTTCGGGACCCTACTTAATCGTTAGATCAATCCTAGTGGAAGGACAGGGTAAGCAATAATGTTGACCGATAGTAAGCGGTCATCCCTACATTATGACCTTTCTGGTAAGTAAACCTTCGGGACTTAAATGGGTTAAGACCTGTAAGGGACGCAAAGTTGTGAAGTAATGCAAGCAATCAATCTAAGGATCCTTTGGGACCCTTCTTGACCATCAAATCTGAGTTACATTCATTCAATGTTGACCCACTACGGGCGCGAAATAGTTTGGAATGGTTGGAATCACCAAATGTTGAAATCACGAAGTGACACAAGTCGTTGATCTAGCGATCCTTCGGGATCTCTCTCAACTGTTAGATAGGGCATAGTGTAAGGAAAGAGTAAGTGGTATTATTAATCATCAAATCGAGGGCAGGGATTCGGGATCAATTTGGACCATAGATCGAGGATCCATTGGGATCTTTTCTTAATCATTCGATCAACTAGTGGGAGGACAACGTAAGTACTTTAGCAAAATCTTGCTCCGGGAAATTTGTAGATATAAGAAGATGTGTTAAACATTGAAGGCTAGAGTACATGGCAAGGAATTATGGAACTTCATAACTCCAGGACTCCTAGAGATTCGCATATATAGGAAGATGCGTTAAATGTCGAAGCACCGAAGGTCGAAGTACGTGGCGAGGAATTCTGGAACTTCGGAACTTCGAGACTCCGGGATATTCATAGTTATAGGATGGTGTGTTAAGTGTTGAAGTGTCGATATCCTGGTGTGGTATCCAACCTCGGTTTGATAGGGCACGTATGTCATGATGATGTGGTGCGCCTGGATGGTTCCACATGGTATCGTGGGATTTGTCATGAATTAAGTGTGGGACCCCACTTGCCAAGTCTAAACCTTGTGTTAAGTGTGGACAAACCTCAGCCATCAGATCCAAGGGTGGATAGAATATCCACCATAGATTCGTAAGTGGAAAGAGTCCTTCAGACTTCGAAACTTCAAGGAAGTTTGTATACCTCTACAAGAATATTGAAGGGGCCAAAGGCCTGGTACTCACAAAGACAGGAGATGTTCCTTGCAACCAGAAACCATGTCATCGTTAGATGATGATGACCCAGGTGACGATCGTGCCATGTCAGATGGCGTGAGAGAGGTGAAGCTACGTGGATGCCACGTGGAAAAGGGATGGCCATTGGCCAAAGACACCTTGAAAAGCTTCGAAAGGCTATAACTTTCAAACAAGACATCAATTTTGGGCAAGGTTTCAGTCGTTGGGAAGTTGTTTCGAGGAGGAATGCATCAAGAAAATAAAAAAATTGAATTGGTGCAATACATCCTTCATAAATTGATGGATAAATAACCTCTATTATATATGATGAGATGTTTTATGTTGTGCATATTTCTAACAATAATTATTATATGCACATATCTTGCAGAATTAGAGGCATAGAAAGAAACATTAGTTTTTATATGAGGATTGGAGTCATGGAAGATGCTTAGGTATCTTACATCCATGAGGAAGAGTTCAGAGGTCTCCATGTCAACATGGGGAATGCTCAGACAGAGTCAAATGGAAGAAGACATAGGCAAGAACCTGTCACTATGAGAAGTCTGCATAGGGAAGTGCAGAGCTATAGGGCTGATAATGAAAGGATTATGAAGGATCAGGAAGAGATACTTCAAATCTTGAACATGTTTCATAAACAAGTCAGCAAAGGTTCTAGCACCAAGAAAGCAACTAGTGCTAGACAAGTATCAACATCTAGATCCCGTAGAAAAAGAGATGATCATGGAAATGATAGGCAGTCAAGAAGCATGAGCAGGTGCCATCATTTCCAAGGCATTCTACTAGAAGAACTCATGTAATCTTAGGGCCATGGAGCAGCCCAAGTGTGTCTCATGTTTGGAAGAAAAGAAGAAAGCTTGAGGAAGACATATTGCAAGGTGAACTGAGGAAAATCAAGTCACCTAATTTCAATGGTGAGCATAGGAAAGGAGAAGAGACAGAGGCTTGGCTTTTGGAAATGAAGAAATATTTCCAGTTGCATGATTACCCATCCTGGGTAGAAGCTAGAATTTCCACCTACCACTTGCAAGGGAAGGCATACATGTGGTGGGATCAACTTAAGCAAGCCAACAACCTCGATGAGAAAAGGATCTCATGGACATAGTTCAAAGGATTTTTCTAAGAGAAATATTTGTCCAAGCATTAATATGAGAGTAAGATGAAAGATTTCTTTGAACTCAAGTTAGGAACAATGACAATGGAGGAATATGAGAAGTGATTCTTTGAATTGTTGAAGTATGTTGACTTCATCAAGGATGAGAAGGTTAAAATCCAAAGGTTTCTAAGTGGATTACCCTCCTTCTATAGTGACAAGATTCAATATGATAACCCCGGGACCTTGGAGGAAACCATAAGGAGAGAAAAGAACCTTTATGAGCAAAGAAAAGGAAGGCCAGTTTTCCAAATGGCTTGGAATGATAAGATGAAAGGGGAAAAGGATCAAAGGCAGAAAGGTTTTAAACCACCTTTTTTCATAAATAACCCCCAAGCAAATCAGCAATGCCATGCAACCCAAAATGAGCAAAAGAATGCAAATTCATTTGGGAAAATGCCAAGGCAACAACCTGTCCAATGTTGGGGATGTGAGGGAAATCACTTATATAGGGACTGCCCTCACAAAGGAGAAAGAATGAGGATTTTCCACAACATTCAGGGGGTTGAGATAGTGGAAAACATGGGAGAAATCATGCCAAGGATTTATGCAGCCTTGGACAACAAGCAGGCATAATATCAATCCCCCATGATCGAAGTGGAAGGTAAGATTGATAACCAACCCTTAAAATTTTTAATTGATTCCGGAGCTATCCATAGTTACATAAATGATAACATTGTTGAAAGATTTCACTTGCAAAGAAGTAATCATAATAAATCCAGTTAGCCACGGGGGCTAAGAGAAAGATCAATGAGTTGGTTAAAGATTGGAAAATAGACATAAATGGACTCAACATGAAGGTAGATGTAAACATCATACCATTGGGTTCATATGAATGTCTAATTGACATGGATTGGTTGGAAAAATATCATGTTGTCCTAGACTGTTACAAAAAGACAATCACATATCTTGATGAGGAAGGGAAGCAAGGCATTCCAAGAGTTGTAGTTGTTAGAGAGATTTCAGCTATGCAGTTGAAGAAGATCTTCGGGAAAGGATGTCAAATGTTTGCATCCCATATGGAGGGGGAAGCCAAAGATAAAGTGGAAATCATTGAAGACCATCTGGTCTTGAGAGATTTTGAAGATGTTTTTAGAGAAATTCCAAGATTGCCACCCAAGAGAGACATTGATTTCTCTATTGATTTAGTACCAGGAGTTGCACTAGTGTTCAAAACACCATACATAATGGGTACACCAGAGCTAAAAGAGTTGCAGATGCAGCTTGAAGAACTTTTGAAGAAGGGTTATATACACCCCAAGTGTGTCACCTTGGGGAGCCCTAATTCTTTTGGTGAAGAAGAAGGATGGAACCTCAAGGTTGTGTATTGATTCCAGGCTATTTAATAAGGTTACCATCAAGAATAAGTATCATTTACCCAGAATTGATGATTTGTTTGATTAGCTGAAAGGTGCAAGAATATTTTCCAAGATTGAATTGAGATCAGGTTATCATCAAGTAAGGATAAAGGAAGAATACTTCAACAAGACAACATCCAAAACAAGAAATGGGCATTATGAATTCACGATGGTGTCATTTGGCCTATCAAATGCCCCAGCAGTCTTTATGTGTTTGATGAATGGAGTGTTCAGAGAGTACCTGGACTAGTTTGTGATCGTGTTCTTAGATGATATCCTTATCTACTCTAAATTAGAAGAGGAACATGAACGACGTTTAAGAATGGTCTTGCAAGTTTTAAGAAAGCACAGATTATATGCTAAGCTAAGTAAGTGCATCTTTTATCAAAAGAAGATTCACTACTTGGGGCATATAATATCAGCAGTAGGGATAGAGGTTGATCTTGAGAAAATAAAGGCCATTAGAGGATGGCCAACACCAAAGAATGTGACAGAGGTCAGATCATTCATGGGTCTTGTTGGTTATTACCAAAGATCCATAAAAGATTTTTCAAAGATTGCAAGTACAATCACTTCTTTGCAAAAGAAGGGAGTGAAATTTGAATGGACTTCCAAGTGTGAAGAGAGTTTACAATAGTTGAAGGGAATATTGACAAGTGCACCAATATTGAAGATTGTAGATCCAAATGAAGATTTTATCGTGTGCACCGATGCATGCAAGGAAGGACTCGGTAGAGTTCTTAGTCAAAAGGACCATGTGGTATGCTATGAGTCCAGAAAATTAAAAGAGCATGAGAAAAATTATGCTACACATGACTTGGAGTTAGTAGTGATTGTACATGCATTGCAAATGTGGAGGCATTACCTTATGGGTAAGAAATTCGAGCTAAGGACAAACCGTTGTGGTTTGAAGTGTAATGTCCCCAAGGCTGAGCCTAGTTGTAATCTTTGTTTACAAAATGAGTTGTAAAAATGTTTTATAGGCTGGTGAGCCAAACTTATATAAGTTGGTGGGMTTATGTGTTATTAGGCCAGAGAGCCTAAGTGTTGAAGGCCAAGAGCCTAATTTTGTACATGTATCTATGTACATTATTAAGAAAAATATAAACATCGCCGCGTGCAGACCGACCACGATGAATGAGTGATGGGGGACTAAGCTTCCACAGAGTGGGCAAGGGATTAGGGGTTGGAAGGTGGGAAGAGGGGCTAAGTGTTGAGCCTAGGGGCTTAAGTCCTTGGGAATAATATTTTAATATTATTCCAAAAAGACCATGTGAAATATATGTTTTATCCTAAGTTCTTTTGGAATGACAAGTGACTTCCAAATGGGGAGGAATGCATGTTGATGGAACGCATGCAGTTTCATGGGTGACAAGTGTCAACCCAACTGCATGCAATTAAAAYTGTTGAATTGAGCTRTGATGGGGGTTCCTCCTCCATTCCCCCGTCTGACCTCTGCAAGAATACCCTGGTGCATCCCTAAAAGCTGAAAAGCCTGTGTTGATTCTGAGATAGTTGGTACAAACTCTATCTGAACAGGTTGAKCCTGTGCGTGGGATCTCTGTACACTTGGTGCAATCCCGAAACCAAAACCATGAGTCTATCCCGTGATTGTGGAGCTTGTTTGGGAAGCCCRTGTCTGTTTTCCCAGTTAGCTATTGTGGCCACACAGTGTTGGACTATGCATGGCTTACTGGCCAGTGTAAGTCCRTGTTGAGCCTGTGTGTAACCTCTCTCTAGGTGAGGGAGGTGATTGTTGTTGGAAGAGGTAGGTTGTCAGGCCTGTAAGAAACTCTTTCCAGGTGAGAGAGTTTGTTGGGAAGTGGTTTCTTCCAGAGAGTGTCCAGCACCAGCTTTGGGCTCTGAGACTTCCTGATCCAGCCTATTGCTGAAACCCAAGGCAAGGGACGTTAGCAGTCGAAGGACTGTCTAGGTGACAGAGAAGGTGTATACTCCTGGGGTGGAGCAGGCATGTGGGGAATGAGAGTCTGGGAGTAGTGGGCGTAAGATGGCATCCTGGGAAGAATCCTTCCAGTCATTCTATGTTGCTTTTTCCCTGTAACCTCAGCCTAGCCTAGGATTCCTTGTCTTGGGATGGAGCTTAGTCCCATCTCGGGGGTGACCCACTGCTGAGCTTGATAAGCAGCATGGTCTAAGGCTGGGAGGTTCATGGAAGGCTTGCATGTGGTTGGTGGAATTACCATTGTTTCAAAGATAAGTACCAGATGTTGTTTTAATTTACGTTTCTGCATGTCTGTGTATTTATATTTATCATGTATTTTGTTGTGCATACAAATTAATGTTAAAGCCATTGATTAATTATAATAGCAGTAATTCTTATATTTACTCTGAGTTTAAATGTGTTTCATTTGCTTAAATGCATGTCTTATATATAGAATTAAGTATGAGATTGTTGTTCCACGAAGTAGTGTCTGCTCGTCCCAGAATGGGGGCATTACAGAATGGTATCAGAGCCAAGGTTTTGACGTTGAGCCTAGATCGGACAGTTGAGTGGTATTTGGACCGAGGGTTTGAGGAGAAATTGTGTCTGGAGGACCAATTTCGAACCTTTGAATACTCATGAGTGTCAAGGAGATACTTTACCATGTTACCAAGCTAAGGAGGTGTAGCGGTGTTATGAAACCGCAGCTGGGGTGGCATCTAGCCACAGGGATGTTGATTAAGGTTGGTTTTCATTGATGTCAACCCTTGAAGAAAGACCCGTAGCACAAAGGTTTGGGTAATGGACCCAATAGTGTTTGATGTAAATATGACTCATTATTTTTTTGTCATGGTTTATAAGAAGTAAATATGGATAAACTCCAAAGTTGTCCCCTTATGGTGAAATCCCTCATAGGAAGACGCTTTGTGGAGTAAGAGAACCCATGCTTAATTGTGGAATAATGAGATGAAGGAAAGTGAATTTGTCAGGGAAAATATCCTAGATGGATATTTCTTGTCATGTCATTTTCGGTGGTATGTGGAACGTCACATAATTCCTCACGGTTAGA
>ML802993.1:0-10314 GCA_009831015.1 Picea engelmannii
ATACCATATGTTAAAACATATGAAGTGCGCCCGAAATATATGTTAAAACTATACCGTATGCACCATATATATTACACCAAAGTCCCGCGCATATATAAACCATATCATAGTCCAAATATGATATAACATAAATCGTACGCAACCATATATCAAATGTTAAAACAAACATATATCAAATCACGCCAAGGAGGGGAAGCCCGTGGGTTTGACCCCGGGACTTCCACCCCCCAACCATTATAACAACTACAACTACTAATGTGCCACCGCCATGGGACGTGGCAGGGAATGGCACAAAAGCTTTAAAAAAAGCGGAGATGTGGGGGATTTCGGAGGGCGCGTGGCCCATAGCTCGTGCCCCCCCAAAACTATTGTTTTTTTTAATTGTTTAAATGAGGCTTGGGCACGAATCTCGAGGAGGGAGAAAGAGTTTTTATGTAGGGAAAGACAGGTACACATATCGAGGTGATGCTGCACAGTGATCGAAGTGAAATTGCACGTAGACCGAGGTGGTTCAAAATTGGCATGCATCTCGAGGCCGTATGGACTGTACAATCAGGGCAGATTTGGGAATTGTGCCAAAAAGGGCATTCAGAGTCCAGTTTCAGAAATATATCGAGTTTATACTCAAAAGTCTCGATTTTTCTCAAGGATTCCAGATCCAGCTTCGGTTTTTGCATTCAGACATCCAGACAGAAAAGTGCTCACAGAACCTTCCAGATATAGAGAAAGGTATCCATGTTTATACTTAAAAGTCTCAGAATTTCATCTTGTAGATGTTGTTGAAGTCTGTTACTGTATATGACAGACAGAAATCAGAAGTCACTTTGCAAGCATTTGAATACTTAATCTATCAGCCTTCCCATTTGGAAAGTGGCCCGGAGAGGTAGCCAGGAAGTCTGGTGAACTCTGTTACCAATTCTTGTTCATAGATGGTATGCTTACATGTTTATGTGCTCATGTGCTTGATGAATGTTCTTTAATTTTGCATTCATAAAGATGGTTAACAATTAAAAAAAATTCACATGCAAGTAATGGTTAAAAATCAAGTAAAATTTTCAGATCAAGCCCCTTTAGTGTCCAAGACCTAGATTTTTGACATAAATCTTGTCTTGGGAAAAGAGTCACTTCCCTACTATTCCAAAACTTAGAATTCAACATGTATCAAAATCTTGGGCTGAAAATTCCTCATAAAAGGATTGTCTCATGGTATTGTTCCCCATTCATGGTATATGTTCCTTAAAATTATCTCCTTTAGGGCCCAAGTGACTATATTTTGGCTCTTAAGCATGTACTAGAGAAGGAGAACCTTCCTTGGTGTGCCAAACCTCAAAATTGAGCATCTATCTCACTTGCAGGTGAAGTATTCAAATTTAAGGACTATTTCATGGTCTAAGGACTTATGCATAACATATGTATAGGTGCATTGCAAATAGCTTGGTTAGGGCATAAATCGTTAGATCCATCTACAAAACATGTCTTACATGAGAAGACCATTCCCTGTGAATCAAACCTCAAAATTAGCTACATATCCCAATCTTAGGCCAAAGATACCATGTAGAGGTATTGTCTTGGTTTAAGTACACTTTCACAGCCAATGTGCCCTAGAAGTGAGTCTTTTAAGGGCCAAGCCTTGTGTATTTCACCGGTAGACTATGTCTTGGATGACAAGACCATTCTTAGTGTACTAAACCTCATAATTAGCCTTATATTCCACTCTTAGCCCAAATATTACATCTTTAGGACTTATCTCATGGGCCAAGGCTCTGTGCATGTCCCATGTGCCTTAGTAGTAGATCCTTGAGGGCCTAAGCCAATATAAATTTTCCCTAAATCATGTCTTGGGTGAGGATACACTTCTCTAGTGTGCCAAACGTTGTGATCATACTCATATTTGAATTTTGGACCAAAGATTCCATCTAGATGACCTATCACATGCTTTAGGGTCATGTTCATGGCCCATATGCATTATAAGTAGATCCTTTCGAGACAACACCCCTAGTTTTCATACCTAAATTATTTCTTATGTGAGGATGTTCTTCTGTGGTGTGCTAAAACTTATAATCAATCATACCACCAACTCCTAGGAAAAATATTTCATCTAAAAGGATTGTGTTATATGGTGTGAGGCCATGGTCATGGAACATATGCCTTAGAAGTAACTCCTTTAGGGCCCAAGCCCCCATATTTTATTCATGAGGCTTGTACTAGGGAGATCCTTTATTGTTGTGAAAACCTTGGAATGAAGCTCATATCCCACACTTGGGAAAAGGATTCCACTAAGGGGGCTTATATCATTGTTTGGGTCTATGTTCATGGCCCATGTTCCTTGGAAGTAACTACTTTATGGATGAAGCCAAGAGAGTTTGTACCAAAGCCATGTCTTGGTTGAGTAGTCCTTACCTTAGTTTACAAAATATCATATTTGGTATTCTTTCCCACTCACGAGATAAATGTATTCTTGTGTGACCTCACCACAACATACATATTTGGTATTAGAATTTATGCACATGAGCCATTTTTTGTATATGCTAAAGTGTTATATTTGTAGAAAAACCACATTGATATAATAATGGACTAATGAATTTATTAATGTCTTAAGTATTTAGTTAGGTATTTATTGTGGGTTTTGTCTCTCTATGTATATGAATATGGGTTTTCCCTTATCATATATATCTCTATCATTTTTTCAATAGAAATCAACCAACATTTAGTGTTTAGTGGAGACATCTTCCATCATTAATAAGATTTTAAAGGTTTTGTCTCATGGCTTTGATCCTCATTCATGTTCCATGAGTCTTAGAGGTAACTTCTTTATGACCCAATCCACTCAATTTCATCCCTTAAGTATTTCATGGGCAAGAAGAGTCATTATTAGTGTGTGAAACCTCAAAATTGAGCATGTATTCCACTTGTGGGGAAAGGATTCCCTCGAGAGACATTTTCTCACTCTTGAAGCCTCACAATAATCCCATTAACCCTGAAAGCATTATATAATCCTGTTAGCACCAGGAATCACCCTCAAACTATCATGAGGATAAGCCCAATACCCATCAGTTTATACAGTAAATGTAAATGAGTTTTAAGGGGGTCAAATGGATAAGACTCGAGATAATAACGTTCTAACTCAAAAAATCTGGACTAGCATGCACCAACCATTGAGGTATTGAATCAACTTCAGTCAGTAAGTTGGAGTAAGGGTGAGTAGGAGGAAGATTTAGTGAGAAAAGTGTAGAGGTCCGCTATGAATATAAGATTTTCCAGTAGCCTAAGGAGGAAAAACTTAAACACAAGGTCCTCTTGGATTCAAATTTCAAGGAAGCTGAAAGAAATCATAACAGTACTATAATCAAACATTTATCATAATACAGTTACAACAATCCATGTGAATTAGTCAATCATGAACTCTCTCAGTATCATAGGCAAATAAGATGGAAGAAGAAAGCTGACTTAGATTAATCAAGAAGTCTCAAATCAAGTTACATAACCAGAGAACTAGAGTTCTTCATCAAAATATTACAATAAGGGAGCCTAGCTCACCATCGACCTTAGAAAAATATCAAAACTTCCTATATATACTAAAATTCTGCAACCACCAGGAATGTGATCAGATCACTCACTACCTTCAAAGCCTTCAGTCGGTGCCCTCTCTATTAGGTTGTGCAGACCTCATTATGTCAGACGCGAGCGAGGCATAGTTATGTGATTTAAAGGAAAAATTTCCCATAAGGAAGCTTCATATCATAAGTGTGCCTTCATGCATACTCTCTGCAACATTTTCCATTTATGGGATGAGGCGAGGTCTCAACTACTGCCCACAATCTTCAATAACGGTCTTCATTGGGATTAGGACTGGGCCTGACACCCATAATTGTTCTCCGACGGTGCCAATGACTTTTGCGAGTCCATCTTGACGCTTCGAGGCCATGAATGGTCTTTTTCTATGACCAATGTGAGCTTTGCAGGTGGTATTCTGATAGCATATCCATGGGGGTGATGTGGAGTGAGGTGATTTTAGCCTTTCGTCCAGTTCTTCTCCATCGCTCCATCCTCAATGTGACCTAGGGACATGACCCTACGCAATTGCGCAATTGCGAGCGCTACCAAGGGTGGTCTGAATGCAAACTTATTTTGTCCCTGCAATTCACTATGAACCACCACATGTCCCTTTCCAAAAATCGCGGTTCCGATTGCGGCCTTCCCTTAAAATTTTAAAACGTGTGCACCTTCCGACCCCGCAATGGAGTGTGATCGTTGATCTTGTGATTTGAGATGAGGCTTCCTGATCAACGTCCCATCTCTGGCGCTTTAGATTCATGGATCATATCTTCCCTCTTTGAATCAACGACTGAGATCTTCTTCACAAATTAACCTTCGAGAATTTCAATTCTCAAACCACATTTCCCTCTAAGAAAAACCTCTGGAGCTAAGGATCTGATGATGCGTGGCATTCTAGATAATTGAATGGGTCCAGATCTATTTCGGGCTTCGAGCATTGATTTTGATCCTGGAATGAGTCTCTCTGAGTGTTGATATTTACGCTCACGGCTGCTACCTGTGGCCCTTGACAACTTTTTGTGATAACATTCGGCTCCACAGGGGATGGCATGCTCCCTTTGAGCTGCCAAGAACAAGTAGATCTAGTGCCTTAGTTGTTGGGCTATGGAGTCATGCTTTGAAACATCATACTGAAGAAAACAGGCTGACATGTACACTATTCTAAAAATGAAAGTAAACACATCTGCTCCCGAGGGATCTTATTTATGTACAAAACCTAAGTTAACTGAGTTTTACAAAATGCTAGGTGAAAGAAAACTTCCACCATGGCCATTCAAATTGTTTGATAAATGAATCCTTCGCTTCACTGCAAATGATCCATAAAATACAAGGAAAGTGTGGACGCTGACTAATTTCATTCTTATGATCACCAATATTACCTTCAAATGATGATAAAAAGATCAAGCATGCATGCTCCAAAGCATTTGAAAAGTGTAACTTTATGTACTCATCGCCAGGGTCATGAAACTGAAGACAACACATGATTAACTTATGAAAGGTTACCTCCACTTTTTCAAATATGTTGATAGCTTGCTTGATGTCCCCTACAGACACACTTGATTGAAAGACAGCCACAGGCATCTGTGGGTCCAAAAGTTGCTTACTGTGAACTGTAGGTACAAGTGGAAGAAGGATGGACGTAGGTAGTTGTAGATCCACTGATGACTGTGGATTTACTTCAGGCTGTGTATAAATGACCTCTTCATGTGCCTCAACTAAGGGCTTATCCTAGTTAAATTTTATGTCTTCCGTGACAAGGCCAACCTCTGCATCATCCTTGTTGTCTTAATAGTGATCAAATACAAGATAAGTTTGTTTCTCATCATCACTAGGATATTCATCAAAAAGGGGTTGTCTTTCATATCTATTATCAACCTTTAAATTAGTAATTTTATCAGAAAAATAATTGTTAAAAATGTCTATTTCAGGGGCAGTAGTAACTGTTGCTCCTAGTTGTTCATACACATGATTTATATCAATACAGGTATGTTCATTGATACATGCTTCGAAGAAAAAATCATCCACAATGTTTCCTTTATATGGACATAAAAAAAAAACCGCCTTACGCTCAGAGTTGAGATGATACGTCTGACTTTGAATTCTGCCACAAGCTCGGAGGTTCTCCTCCACTTCCCCAACATCCATGAATAACTAAGATAAATATTTTGATTTCCTTTCTCTCAGGTGAAGGACAAGCTCTGAATGTTGAGCCATGACATAGTACACCATGGCAACAGTCTATGTGGGTTTGATCTCTATAGGCATATTATGATACACATGGTAAAACCTCCTATTGAAGATGGCCAAGGCTTCCTCTTCCCCTCTCCTCAAGGAATTAAAATCATCCCAGTACTGATCAAGGGACTTGTTCTCACCCCACCACTTCAAAAATGCATTGCATAATTCAACCTAGGAACCAATGCAGTCAACTCCCAAACATTTAAACCACACTGTAGCATCTCTAAACAACGAATTTGAGAACAATATCATGGAAACATCATCATGAGCAATCTCAAATTGACCAACAAAGTTCTCAAAGGCCTCCACATGCCTCTCAGTCGTAACATGATCTTCCCCAGAAAAATGGGGAAGATATTTAAAGAAATCAGGAGGATAAGGATGAAGATGATATGGAAACTTTAAAGGTTTAAACATCTTGTCTCTGATTCTAGTTTGAAAACTAGTGGGATGAATATGAGGCTTAAGACACTGATGGAAAGGCTCAACAGTAACAGCAGGATGTGATGAGATTTGAGGAGGTTGTGGATCAGTTTCAACCTCCTCATGGATGCAAGGGTGATTGAATCTCGGAGGGATATCAGTATGAAGTTTATCCTTATGAATAGGCTGAGCTGAGGATATAGGATCAACATCTACAACACAGGCATAAAGTATGGATTCTTCCTCCAAGGATGGATATATAAAGGAAGGTTGGTGATCAACTGAATAAACAAAGCAAAATATGATCCTCTTTATATGTGAAGGGAAAAAAAAATGAGTGGATAAAGAATAACAAAAGTTCATGCAGAAAGCTCAGAAGTTGATACCTAGTCATTCCCTTCATCTTTCTGTCAATGGGATCTTCCCCAGTGGAGTCTCTGATTGTGGAGTTGTCAGGTAGATGATTACAGTCAATTTTATGTATCCCTCTCTTGTCGATCATCAAGAGTTGGATCTATGTCGTTCTTCCCAGGGAGCTCTTCAATCTGCTCAAATCCATCCCCGACAACGATGCCATTTATGTTAGCACTAGAAATCACCCTCAGAATGTAATCAGGATAAGCCCAATACCCATCAGTTGATACAGTAAATGTAAATGAGTTTTAAGGGGGCCAAATGGATAAGACTCGAGATAATAATATTCTAACTCAGAAAATTTGGACTAGCATGAACCAACCATTGAGGTCTTGAATCAACTTCAGTCAGTAAGTTGGAGTAAGGGTGAGTAGGAGGAAGATTTAGTGAGAAAAGTGTAGAGGTCCGCTATCAATATCAGATTTTCCAGCAACCCAAGGAGGAAAAACTTAAACACATGGTCCTCTTGGATTCAAATTTCAAGGAAGCTAAAAGAAATCATAACAATACTATAATCAAACATTTATCATAATACAATTACAACATCCATGTGAATCAATCAATCATAAACTCTCTCAGTATCAGAGGCAAATAAGATGGAAGAAGAAAGATGACTTAGATTAATCAAGAAGTCTCAAATCAAGTTACATAACCAGAGAACCAGAGTTCTTCATCAAAATATTACAATAAGGGAGCCTAGCTCACCATCGACCTTAACAACATATCAAAACTGCCTATATATACTAAAATGATGCAACCACCAGGAATTTGATCATATCACTGCCTTCAAAGCCTTCAGTCGATGCCCTCTCTGCCAGGTTGTGCAGATCTCATTATGTCAGACGCGAACCAGGCATAGTTATGTACTTTACAGGAAAAAATTCCCATAAGGAAGCTTTAGATCGTAAGTGTGCCTTCATGGATTCTCTCTGCAACGGTTTCCATTTATGGGATGAGGCGAGGTCTCAACTGCTACCCACAATCTTCAATAATTGTCTTCATTGGGATTAGGACTAGGCCTAACACCCATAACTGTTCTCAGATGGTGCCAATGACTTCTGCGAGTCCATCCTGATGCCTCAAGGCCATGAATGGTCTTTGTATATGACCAATGCGAGCTTTGCAGGTGGCATTCTGATAGCGTATGCGCAGGGGTGATGTGGAGCGAGGTGCTTTCAGCCTTTGGCACAGTTCTTCTCCATCGCTCCATCCTCAATGTGACCTAGGGCCATGACCCTACGCAATTGCGTGATTGCGGGCGCTACCATGGGTGGTCTGAAAGCAAATCGCTTTTGTCCCCGCAATTCACCATGAACCGCCACGCGTCCCTTTCAAAAAACCACGGTTCTGATTGCGGCTCGCCCTTAAAATTTTAAAACGTGTGCACCTTCGTACCCCACAATGGAGTGTGATCATTGATCTCGTGATCTGAGATGAGGCTTCCTGATCAACGACCCAACTATGGCGCTTTAGATTGACGAATCAGATCTCCCCTCTTCGAATCAATGACTGAGATCTGCTTCGCGAATCGGCCTTCGGGAATTTCAATTCTCAAACCACATTTCCCTCTAAGCAAACCTCCGAAGCTGAGGATCTAATGACGCGTGGCATTCTGGATAATTGAATGGTCCAGATCTATTTTGGGCTTCGGCCATTGATTTCGAGCCTGGAATGAGTCGCTCTGAGTGTTGTGTATTGCGCTCATGGCTGGGGCTTGCAGCCCTTGACAACTTTATGTGATAACAAATCCCAAACCCTCATATTTTATCCTCAAAGCATGGCTTGGGAGAGAAGACCCTCCCCTAGTGTGTCAAACCTCTAAATAAAGCAATTTTTCCACACCTAGGCTCGAGATTGATTCTAAAAGACATGTCTCATGGTTCAATAATTCAATACCTCATTATGGCCAATATCCCTTAAGTAGTTAGTCTAAAGCTTAGACCCTTGAAGTTCATCCTCAAAGCATATCTTAGGAAGAGGACATTGTGGATGCAAAATACATATAAACCATGCTTTATCCAATACTATGCCAAATGTTCCTTTTAAAAAGCTTGTCTTATGGTTTTGAGACCATGCATGGTTTCTGTACCTAAAAAAACTTGTTGATATCCTAAAACCCTAAATTTCATCATTAATGCATGTCTTGGGAAGAAGACCCTTAATGTAAAAAAAATCTAAATAAAGCTGTCATTTCACACTTGCACTAAAAATTCCTTTTGGAGAACGTGTCTTGGGAACCTAATAGTCCATTTTTGTATATATATGTATATAAACTTGTTTTAAATATAGGAGTAAGCTAACTACGCTACCTTTTGGGATTCCGATCGACGGAGAACGTCTCATCTCCGACCACTCGGAAAACCCAAAAGGTAGCCTACCACCGTTCCCGTTTCCGTTTCCGTTCACTCCGTGCGCCCCCTGACTCTGCGTCCTTCCCTGGCGAGCGCTATCCACAATGCATGGTATACCCCATGTATCCATATCATGGACATGTTTATTTTCCGACATCGTCCATTCACCGATTCCGGCGGGTGCATTTTTCGTTCGCCCCTTTTCTGGACGACGTCGCCGTTAGCACCAGCGTCATTGTTGGCACTTAAATCTTAAAAAGGTGGGCTTGAAATTTGAATTTTGAAATTTGAATTTAAACGCGAGATTTATTTTGAAATGCATCTCGACTGTTTCAATAACTTTCACGGGATTCTGCCACAGCTTCTCACGAATTGCAGCAACCTTCAATCCCTCAACCTGTGACAGTCGAGATGCCATTGTAGTTGTGATGGACCACAGCGATGGAGTATGGTATTCGCCTCTGTAAGAGAATTATGCAACACTTGCAACCAAATCTTGAGGGCCTCCGGGGCCGCTTTCTGTTGATCTTGGAAAACGACGCTTATGTCGAGCAGAAGATTGTCCACAGGTCTCAATTCAGTCTGTAGATTGTGACGGTTTTCCTCCTCTGAATAACATCCTTCATCAATGGGATGACTGGAGAAATGACTCGAGCGATGACAGCCTCGCGACCACTAACAATTACTGAAAGGTCTCTTTGAAGGCCTTGAAAGAGGTAATTAATAAGTACCTTTCATTTTTTTATTTGTTTCGACAGTCTCCCCGAGTTGCACATGAGACAATCGAGACATCGTTGTGGTGGATCGGAGCGATGGAGCATGCTTTTCACCTCTGTAAGACAATTATGCAGCAGTTGCAGCCATACCTTCAGGGTATCCCGGGCCGCTTCAGGCAGTTGATCTTGGAGGATGGTGCTAATATATGGAAGAACATATTCCAGAGGCATCAAATCAGTTTTCAAAAGTTCACAGTTTTCTTCGTCAAAAACATCCTTCATCAGTTGCATCAGTTGGGAGACATCCATGGCTTTCTTAATCTTCTTGTGGCGAAACAGAGAAGAACAGAGTGAGAAATCCACGGACAGAAGAAAAACAACGTTTTTTGAGAGGGAGGGAGGTGGATTGGGCGTAGGAAAAGTCCATTGCAGGGTTTTAGATTATGTGATGGGATGACACATTTACAGCGGCAACGTGGACCATGATATTCAGGTTTGGTGGGTTTCTTCGAAAACAAGTTGTTCTGATGATCATGAAGAGGATGAGTGCAATCACTGTTCATTGAGAACACCTGAGATTTTCAAGGGGGTAATTTTAGCGTAATAAATCTGCAGTC
>ML802993.1:24843-106201 GCA_009831015.1 Picea engelmannii
TTAAATATATACCTATTTCATTAAAAAAACAATACATATGTTTTTACTTCAACCTTACGTTACGTTAACATTTTGACATAACGAAAGTGACTTTTGATACTGATTTCGTGCATTCGCACCCGTGATAATTACGTCTTTAAAGTACAAGGCTTCAAAGTAACAAAATATCAATGGACTATTAAGTAGAGTAGACTGTCTCACACTGTAAAATTCTAGCACGTCTTCTCACATGATTTCATTAGAGCACGTGTTAAAATTCTACCAAGTACAAGTAATTTTTCTAGCACGTCTTCTCACATGATTTCATTAGACCATTTGGAGCACGTCTTCTAACACCGATTCTTTGAATTCATTGTTTCAAGATGATAATGAATTGATGAACCCAAAATTTCCTACCTTCAAATAATATTTCATGTATTCCATTATTGAAAAATCGTACCCTATGAAGTGTCTCAAGACTATCCCCTCCACTCTGCTCCAAGTTGCACGGCCCACCAAAGCCGAAGTACCAACAAGTTTATTCACACCTTATGTACTTTTTCATATTTGGATGCCTATCCATTCACCGCCTTTTATCCACCGACAAGAGGGCGGCTAGGGATGGTATGATTTGATTTACTTGGTCGAGAGACTATGCAAGTGTATTTAGTTTGGGAGAATTAACACGTCATCTTTTCGATTGCCAGTGAAGACTAAACCTCTAAACTCTTCGCTACATCTCTTCAACTTCTACCGAATGAAATTGATATATTTGTGAAGACTAAACCTCTATTCAACTCCTACCAAATGAAATTGATATATTTGTAATATATATGAAATTGGGTCACGTGAATATAGAAGATTCAATGAATAATAATATGCGAAGTTGGCATTTTCTTCGGAAACAAATAGAATTTGATCAATATGAGGCCTATGATCAGATTCGATTCACACTTTCACCGTCATATGTCGGTCGAAAAGTATTCCTATTTCCGCCATATTTGACAATAACTTCAGACTGTACTCTACTTAACTGCGATATTCTATGAATTCCTCCATCATTTCCGAAATCCATCAATTTGGAAGACCGGCCATTCAAATACAAATACTTTGAAGCTCTGGGTTTTTCTTTTGTTTGCGGAGATGGATCGCATAAACTCCCATGCACTGTTACTCCCATTTCCTGCACAGGGTCACATAAATCCCTTCATGCAGCTGGCCAAGATTCTCATCTCTAGAAATGTTTTAGTAACCTTCGTGAACACAGATTTCAACCACCAACGGCTGAATCCCGAGTCTTCTGATGAGATCAGATTCGAGAGCTTTGCCGATGGCCTCCCACCAGATCACAGCCGCACCCCGAAGCTTTCCGAACTCTGCGAGTCCCTGCTGAAACATGGCCCTCCCAACGTGGAAAGAATTGTTGAAAATCTCAAGCATTCGGCCATTAACGTTCCTCCCATCTCTTTCATTGTTGCAGACGGTGCCTTCGCTTTTACGCAGAAGATCGCCGACAAATATGGCATTCCGAGGGTTGCCTTCTGGACACTTAGTGCTTGCGGTTTCTCTGCTTACTTCCACATTCCTCTGCTCGTCGACGAAGGTTACATTCCTATCAAAGGTATGTTTTCCTCCATTTTTAATAGCAAGCCCCCTTAGCTCTGGCGTAGAATTTCATAGCAGAAAATGATAACTAGTATTATTGGAAAATTTCCGTTACTACGAGGATTATTGGTATTAACTTCATTTACAGGCATTATCCAGTAACTCAAAAGAATAACTAGTATTATTTTGCGTGTAAGTTAATCCTTGGAGATTAATTGTTTGAACAGAGGAGAAAGAGATCCATGATCAATCCCAGGGCCAACTCATCTCTTGTATTCCTGGAATGACAGAAGTGCGATTGAAAGATCTGCCCTCCTTCCTGACAGTAACAGACTCCTCGGATTTCATGTTTCAATACATTAAAAACCAGGCACAGAACACGCTCCAGGCTTCTCTGCTTTTGCTCAACAGTTTCGACGATTTAGAAGGGCCAGTGTTAAGGGACCTCAACAATAAATTCTCAGGAAAAGTACTCTCCATCGGTCCTCTTTTACTCTCGGCAGGGGATACAAAAGTGAACACCAACATATGGAAAGAGGAAACTCGGTGCCTTGATTGGCTGGACAAACAGAGAGTATCGTCTGTGATGTATGTATGCTTTGGTAGTTTTGCAGTTATATCAGACGAGGAGTTGATAGAATTTGCATGGGGTTTGGAGGCGAGCAATCAACCCTTCTTGTGGGCTATCCGACCGGACCTCGTTCAGGGACAGTCTGCTGTGCTGCCTCGGGATTTCATGGAGAGAAGCAAGAACCGAAGCTTCTTTGTTAGCTGGGCACCGCAAACTAAAGTCCTGTCTCACCCGTCCGTTGGAGGATTTCTCACACACAGTGGATGGAACTCGACGATTGAGAGCATATCCGCTGGCGTTCCCATGATCTGCTGGCCCTTCTTTGCCGAACAGCAGACAAACAGAAGATTTGTTGAGCATGTCTGGAAGGTGGGATTCGAGATGCACGAGGAGGTCTCCAGAGAAAATGTGGAGACATTGGTGAGGAAACTAATGAATCCCGATGATGAAC
This sequence comes from Picea engelmannii, assembly GCA_009831015.1. Lineage (NCBI taxonomy): Eukaryota > Viridiplantae > Streptophyta > Pinopsida > Pinales > Pinaceae > Picea > Picea engelmannii. Next base: position 27,450 of record ML802993.1, read on the forward strand.
AAGCAAAGATGATAAGGGGAAATATATTGGAGCTGAGGAACAGCGCAATTCTAGCAGGTCAGCTTGGCGGATTATCGTACAACAACATGGAGAAGTTTCTTCACCAGATGTCGCAGGAAACGTCATGATGACCTGAATTCCGATTTAGTCTTCCACTTGTTGCATGGTGTCATTGATACATTTCAGTGCTGGATTTTTATTATGCAATAACATTAAATATTATGATTGAGATTATTGAAATAGAGGCCATTCTCAACATGGTTGTTGGGTTCAAGTCATTGGACGTCATTCTCAACATGGTTGTTGGGTTTAAGTAATGGGACGTTATGCAGCAAAGTTAACTATTGACTTTGCTGTTTGGTTTTTGGAAGACTTAGTTTGAATGTAAAACTAACCATATTTATAGTTTTGATTGATGATGATGATAATGGATGATGTCCACTCAAATCTAATTGGCATATCAAATTTTAAGAATTTATAGTATTATTGGAATTCTTTAAAATTCGATTTTTATGTTCAAAAAATATTAAGAGAAGCATTTCAAGATCATTATTGTTTTGTTGAGTTAAAAGATTAGGAAGATTGGTAGTGTGACAAATATTTTGAAATTGAGATCTAATGTGAATATGTGTTGGACATTCTAAGAGAAAGTGTTTTTCATCTTCAACACTCTTAGTGCCACAAAGGCCATAGACTCTTTCATTCCATGACATTTTGGGAATTGACCAACCCTTACTTTCACCATAGACCTCATAAGAATTTATTCTTATTTTAGCAATGTTTATTTTCTCATGAGAATTGGTTCCTTTTTCTTTATACTTGTCAAAACAAAGATATATTTTATCTTCTAGATTCGTATTGATTGTACCTCCTAATAATATGTTAATTTTATTTTTCCTTCTAACTCTTCATCACACCATATTTTCTCTTAAATTTTGATGTAATAATATTTTTAATGTTATCCTTATTCTACAATATGGTCTCTTCCTTTATTCCCCAATAGGTTAGCCAAGACTCCACATCCTTATGCCATCCTCGCTTGAGTCAAAGGTGGTTTTGGATAGAGTTTGAAACAATTTTAGGAAGCCTCTTGTCTTCCATGTTGTTTAATTTGTTCTTCTACATTAGGTACTTGGTCATAGCCATGCTCTCAATGGGGGAAATACTTGCTTGTGAGAGGATGATAAGATAGGGTGTGTTTCCTTTAATTTTGAGATTATAGGCTATAAAATTGTGTTGGATTTGCTCTATCTTTCTTCACAACTCTCTAGAGACTTCACATCCATATAAAATAACACGAGTAACAAGAGTCTCAAAGAGGAGTTTTTTCGTATCCCATATTCAAAGATCTGTGATTTACAATTGTTTTCAAGGGCTCCCATAATAAACTTAGCTTTCCGCCCTCCATGTATCCTTTTCCCAATGCTATAACTCCAGTTGAGTTTGTGATTAATATGGATTCCTAGATATTTGTATAAAGACACTTCCTTCAAATTGTTGTTTTCATATACAAAAGTATAGTAGGTGATCTTATTGGATTTAATTATCATGATTTAGGTGATCTTATTGAATTTTATCATCATGATTTGTTTTTTCAGAATTGACAATCATACCCAAAGTTCACTAACCTTTCTTGTGCTTTAAATACAAACCACAACATACTCTTTTCAAACTTATGAGCTTCATTGTCCTTAATGATGGGTGGAGTGTCCACCCAAAATGTTTGACATTTCAAAAGCTCGAACACAATTTTATCTAGAAAATATTCTTAACAAGTCATACCCATGTTGGGGCACCAATCCTTGAGAATTGTTAGTTGCTTCTTCTAATTTGTTAATGTATATGTCAAAAAAGGGTAGGGCACGAAGGACAACCTTACTTGACTCCAATATTGCAATCAATTTCTTTTGACCATCCCTCAATGTTCCTAAACTTGGCAATAATGTTCTCATACAATCTTATCGCATTAGCCCTCAATTCAAAAGGTTTGTCCTGGTACTGTGTCAAAACATTTTCTAAAGTCAATGAAAAAATACAAGAGATTGGTTTTATTATTGCGACATTCCGTTGTAATGATCCTAAGTGTAACAAGGTGGTTCATGATTGAATGATACCTCCTAAATCTGACCCAACCTTTAGCTCTTTTTTCGTGGCTTTCTATCCATAGGATACTCTTCTTTTCCAAAATAATTCCATACAACTTGGCCAAAATGGGTCTGATCACAATGGCCCTATATTTAGAGGGAATGTTTTTATCCCCACTTCTAAAAATATGTACAATGAGGCTTTGTGTCCAGGGTTTAGGGAAGCCTTGCTTCACTACTAAATTAAAGAGCTTATGTATGTGAGGGATGAGGATGGACCCTTTAATTTTAAAAATTTAATTATGGTAGCCTTATGTCCTTAGCTTTCTCATTTGCGAGTTGCTTAACCTTGAACTCTATGTCTTCCATACAAAAAACTTCATCCTCAATAGGAACAATTGGAATGGTATTCATGGAGTTAGGGAATTCATAAAGACTTTTAAGGTGAGAATTCCATCCCTTGACGAGAATTGTATTATTTTCTTTAGTTTTATGAACTAGAATTTACCTCTTAGAATCAAGCTTAGATAGGTGTAAAAGTTTATGTACATTTTTTTCCTTTTAATTAGTGCTTTGTATGTATTTATCTTATAGATTTTTAAGGAATCATTAAAAGCATGCCCAACTACCTATAGTAAGCTTTATTCAATTTTTAAGAACTCATTAAAAGCATTCATAATAGTCCATCTTCATTGACACAATTGATTTTATTTACAATGTAGATGGTGGTGATATAAAGATTTATTTGTTTTCTTGGCAAATAAATATAAACTATTTTAATTTTTTATCTATACATAAAATAATGCAATTTTCATTTTCATTTTTAATTAAATTATTGTATGATAATTATAATATATTAATTTTTTTATTTTAAATAAAAATGATAAAAATATTTAATTTATTTTAACCTTTTTTTATTTAATCATTATAAATTATAAATTAATATTTTAAATTAAGATTTAATGTGAGTATTTATAAGATATTTTAAGAATAATGTTTTTCAACTTTTATCTTTTTAATATTATAAAGATGATAAATTATTTTATTCCATTAAATAATGATAATAATTTTTAATTTGTTTTAACATTTTTATCTTAATTAAAAATTTGAAAAGAAACTTTCTCAAATCTTCTTTATTTTAATCAATTAACAGGTTATAAATATAATTAATATTTTAAATTAAGATTTAATGTAAATATTTATAAGATATTTATAAAATAAAATTTAATTTCCATAAAGATGATAAATTATTTTATTTTATTAATTTTTATTACTATCATTAATATTATGGTATTATAACTCTCAAAATATAATAAAATTAGTTTTTATTTTAATAATGTTGATTTTTTTTTCTTTTTTTAATTGTTTTTCATTTTTAAAATAATAGTTTTTGGAAAAAAACAATTCACACACATTCACAAACAAAAAATAATAATTTGTCTTTTTCTTTTAATAGTGCGGGAAGAAAACAATTCACACACATCTACAAATAATATCATGAATCCAATTTACATGGATGACTATAAGCAACAACATCAAACATAACTCATAATAAGGAACCAGAAATGAAAGCCAAGCTCACTTTTTTCTTATGAGTCCAACTGAACTAAAAAAAACTCAATAACAATGCATGTTGGCTATCAATTATCTTTAGTAGATTGACAATCAAAATATAAAGCCTTTCGTTAAGATTATTTTCTTTCCTATAAGGTTTTTAAATTTTTTTATATATTTGATTTTTTTAAAAGTCTTTTTTTAAGAGAGAGTGTCTATAATTTAAATGGGTTTAATGGTTAAGAATATGTGTTTCCTCCTTGTAGATTATATGTTCAAATCTAGAGAGGTAAGGTATGTAAGTCTTTTTTTCCCTGAATTTTTATAATAAATTATATTTATAGTATACTATTCAAAAACATTTGTGAGACAAAAAAAATGCATATTTAGGTTTATATTAGTCCTATCTATCCTACTAGATATTTGAGCTCCACGAAGAGTAATTTACAAAATTTGATAATGACTATTCTATAAAAGATGCCCAATATACAAATGCATTTAAAAAACATTACTGGAGGGTCATGGTCTTCTTTTTCTATGTCCTGTGTGGACAAGTTCAAGTCTAGAAGAGGTTTTTCAACTGATGGGGAAGATTCACTGGTTGAGAGAACTACTTCAATTTCCATGTGAACTGGTGCAACCTACTCATATAGAAATTCCACTTGAGACCTAATGGCATCCACCTCATCATGTTGCTGCCTCATGGACATTCAGTGTTGGTTGAGACCTAATGGCATCCACCTCATCATGTTGCTGCCTCATGGACATTCAGTGTTGGTTGAGAATGTTTGCAATGAAAGAGACCTATGTGGACAACCCTTGGAAGTCGATTTGGAGTTGTTGAAGCGAATGTCAAAGTTCATCATTGGTTTCCACCTAGCCCTGTGGCTTTGTTCTATCTCGAGGAATTTGGGATCGGGATGACGGAGATAGATGACAGGAGCTACTACTAAACCGTAGATCCATGAACAACAATCTTGAGTACGCCTTAAGGGAATTTCTGATTTCCACTCAAACTTGACCTCGTGGGAAAGACTAGCAGACTGAGCACCACAACTTCTGAAGGGTCCCTATTTCAAGGTGGAGAGAAATCCTAGAAAACCAGGCATCACCAATTCCTGCTACAAATTCCTGAGAGACCCCAGGCCAAGGGCTTCCGCCAACAAACCAAGCAAACATGTCTGGATTCCTTTTCTTCTCGCTCCTGCTTGCTATCCGTTTCGCTAATGTCTTGAGGAAGAAGCGAAGCCTTCCATCGAGCACCTAAATTCCATACATTCCTATTAAACACTGAATCCATTTTTGTTAGATAATAATGGAGAAATGCGATAGGAAATGGTTAAAACAGATTGCTAGATTAGTGTGTGAGTGGTTTTCAAATCCACAAATTTAAAAAATTGTTAAAGGCTATTCTAGCCTATAAATCTGTACACAATTTATCAAATTATGATATGGTGTGTGTGAGCATAGTCTCACTTATGTTGTGCCCTTGTGCCCTCACCAAATTGTTGAGTTTTCTACAGTTTTTAAGTTGGTATAAGAGCGTAGGTCAAAAACTATGTGAGGAACCACACCACCTACGTTTCAGTGAAGAGAGAAGACTGCCATCATTGGTGAAGCCGCAACCATCGTGAGAGCCATGGGGTGTGATATGAGTCGGTTGTGCGAGTGGGCATTAAGTGGGTGTATGATGTGGATATATAGCCGCCATTTAATTCTGTGCGAGTTTAAGTTGCATCGAGCTGTGAACTGTGTAAACCTTGGGATTGTTTATAGAGCCTCCGGTAAGGAAGAGAGCCAAAGAGTTGTTGCATGCGTAATGATTAAAGCTGCCATAGAGCCATAGATTTGGTTGGGAGGGTCGCCTGAAAAAAGAGCCACCACTGCCAATTTGAATAGATCCGAACAGGGCTGTCGTTTCCTTGAACAGAGCCACTGCTATCGTTTCCTTTGAAGGGCCTTAACTTACTTTGATGCGCCATCGACTGCCATAATTACGTCCAGATCTAAGTTAATTGTTTCCCCTTTATTGGAACACCCTCTCTTGATCTAAGTTTCAATTTGGACGAGTGAGGAGGGTTGTTCTCAATTGGGCCGCCGTTGCCATAGAATTGGTTAGAGGAGCCACTGCCAAAGTGAATAGATCTGACGAGCCATCGACTGGTGTGAGGGCGCGTCTGAGCTGGATCTGAGCTGGTGACTCCACGCTGCTGCTCAACTGATCTGCTGAAATCTGTCGACGTGCCCACTGCGTTGATTCAACAATACAGAACTGGAAATGTAGCATGATGCTGCCTGCTAAGAGGTGAAAGAAATGGGAGAAAAACCTGCATTGCAGAGCAGAGCTCGTGTGAATTGTGACTTACGTGGAAATCCTGTGTAAAGTTGAGGTAAACTTGAATTCTTTGATTATGGGCATTTTTTTATTAGAATTTAAACCACGCCCAGGTATAAAAATAATCCAACCATATCTCAAATAAGTTTTCCAATCCTGGTGTTTATCACGGAAACTCATATTCAGTTGAAAATTTTATGATGCCCAGATTAGTTTTTAGGTGTCATTTTTTTGGGTAATGTAGCATGCACTAGCTAATAAGAGATCAGGTAATGTATGCGCTCACGTTTTTGGTGTAAATCTAATGTTGTGTATAAAGCAAAGCAATCGCTATAGAAGCGATTTGGCGTGTGGGTTTGGAGCAGTTTCTGTATGTTTGCGTGGATTTGGTGACATACTAGAGGAAAAAATAAAACTTTTGGTGTAAATCTAGTGTTGTGTATAAAGCAAAGCAATCGTCAACTGCTATAGCAACGATTTGGCGTGTGGGTTTGGAGCAATTTCTGTATGTTTGCTTGGATTTGGTGACATACTAGAGGAAAAAATAAAACTTTTGGTGTAAATCTAGTGTTGTGTATAAAGCAAAGCAATCGTCAACTGCTATAGCAGCGATTTGGCGTGTGGGTTTGGAGCAGTTTCTGTATGTTTGCATGGATTTGGTGACATACCAGAGGAAAACATAAAACTTTTGTTGTGACAAACAATCCGCAATTCTTAGACAGTGAACCAGCGGGAAAATTGGAATTTTCCTGTATCAATTGGTATTTGCTTCCATAGAGATTTTCCAAAGATTAATTGGTAATCGCTGCGTTGATGTTGTTGTGATCCACCGTGCATATACTAGGTGAATTGATGTACCTGGCATCCATGTTTTTGAAGCTGTAATGTGTCAGCAAAGGAAAGTTAAAAATCTTCGGAGAGAGTTGAAACACATGAGGAGAAAGAATCAACATGACGAATCATTATATTTAGCAGATAAGTATGATGTGCTTTTAGTTGAAGAACCCAGTGCAGAAGTGGATTAGATCAATGAGGAAGATGAAGAAATAGGTGAAATATTGAAAATATTAATGTCAGTTCTGCCATCCTTCCTAAAAATTTTAAACTTTGGACAGATAAAATAGAAGGATTACTTGGTTTAGTAGATTTATGTTAATTTGTTAAACATGTTTTGGTCAATTCTCATGATAAGAGAAAATATAAAATAGTCTTATATCTTATCATTTCAACATTGGATACAAGTATTTTGTCTCCTATTTTATATAAATTTGGTCATATAGACAATGCAAAAATGTTATGGGATATTCTAGAAATGAACTATAGTGAAAATAGTGCATATGCTTATGATGAAACTTCTAAGTTGATGGTGAACCCGTAGAAAATGTTGAACCCCACTGTGGTCAATTGCATGTGGATAATGATGATTGTAATGAAGAAACTGTCATTGAGGTAATGTATGATTTGGAGAACATATCAAATGAAGATTGGTTGAAGATAAAGGATAATTTGCTAAATGTAAGAGGACACCTACTTGAAATAATGAATGATAAGGAATCTGCAGCTATAGTGAGTGTTGTAGAGGAAATTGAAAATCATGTGTTAGATGATATTGTAGACAACGTCAATACTAAAACTGCAACAACAGAGCTGGGAGCACCGATAGAAGCAGACAACAATGAAGAAGAGCACCCAGAACAATGAAGAAGAGTGCAGTGCCAAAATATTTGGAAGAAGATTTGAAGTTCCTTGAAGAATGGCTTGAAAAGCCACAACTTATTGAAGGCTTCATGATCATTGAAGAAGAAGAAGACTGCATTACAGATACAAAAATTGAGTCAATTTATGATGAAAACACAATGGATATTGGAGAAGAAGATGTTGAAATTGAAATTTTTTTTATGAAGTGGAGCCTTGAAGAAATCATATTTTACTATGAATTAATTTTGCAACAAATTGATGATCAAAAGCTTAATGGTGAAGAGAAAACAACAGAGAATGGCATGTGGAAGCAATTTTTCGAAAAAAAAGTTGAAGAGGAGAAGCATGGACAATCTGAAATAATTTTCATATTGATGACAAACACCAACAAGAAGATTAAGCATAAGAAGTTGAAACATGGAATTTTCAGCGAAAGAGGAAGACTTAAATTGAAAATGAATAGAGGGTTCACAATCTAGAAAAGGAGGAAGATAAAAACTCACTCATACATGGAGTTGAAACAAATTTTGTTCCAATTGTCCTTTGTAATGTTTGTAAGTCTAGCCTAGACTAAGACCAGCAGGAATGTTATGTATTTTTATTGTATTAAATCTATTTCTCCATTAAGGGGAAGTGTTGGATAATAATGACGAAATTTCATAGTTAGGAAATAATTAAAAACATATTTCTATATTAGTGTTTGAGTGGTTTTCATATCCACAAATTTAGGACCCTGTTAGAGGCTATTCTAGCCTATAAATCTGTACGCAATTTATCAAATTATGATATGGTGTGTGAGCATAATCTCACTTGTGTTGTGTCCTTATGGCCTCACCAAATTGTTGAGTTCTTCTTCAGTTTTTAAGTATCTTTTCAATTGATTTCAACACGATATGAAGGCATGTCAACATAACTATATTTGTGTACGTCGAGTACAATATCCCACCATGTTCATGTGAAGAGTGTACATTGTGTATATCATGATGAAAGGGGAGGGTACTATTGCGTTGACAACTTGTTTCCTACTTAGGTGTGACACCGAGATGACATGCATTGATTCTAAGAGGACATTCATTAATTATGGTATTGGATGATGGGATCTCGATGATTCCTTCCACCCTGTTTATGCCATCCTACCTTAATCATAATTTGATTTCAAAAATTTAATTATATTAGCCCATTTTAATAATATCAATATTATGCATGATATCCATATTTTATTATCCAATAATTTAATTATTAATAAAAATCTTTATGCCACCTTTATTAATCATACTTGGATTTCACTTGAATTTGAATTTCAAACCATGTTAAGAAACCCCTTATTTTTCATGTCAATAATCTTTTCATTATAGGTTATATAGTAATTATAACCATACTTTTAATATATCAAAGATTTAAAGGAAGACGAGACAAAATATATTTGCTCAATTTTATTTTAAAATTTGCTTAATTATAAATATTGCTCAATAATATAAAATTATATTATTATAATATATTTTAATTAATTATGTGTATTAATTATAATCTTTATTTTATGTCTCCGAAGTGTAGGATAGTTAGTGTAGGACAGTTGGTGACGGAGTGTGTTGTTAAGCCACTTCGTGTTGTTAAAGTCACTCCCACACAAATTAACAAACAAAAAAAATAATATTTATTTTATAAAATTATATTATTATAATATATTTTAATTAATTATGTATATTAATTATAATTTTTATTTTATAAATTATATTATTATAATATATTTTAATTAATTATGTATATTAATTATAATCTTTATTTTATAAATGAATGTATAAAATTGTATTATTATCATATATTTTAATTAATTATATGTATTAATTATAATGTTTTTTTCATGGACGGATATAGTTGTCATAACATTTCATGAAACAATTGACTTTTAATTATATGGGAGTTAATGAAATATATGTTTTTGCTTTCTTCAAAGTTTTCAAAGTTTTGTTGTAATATCTACACAAATAATTTAACTGAAAATCATGAAATAAAATCAATTACATAGGATAGTTAATGGTAAGAAGAATCTAAATTATTTATTTTATTTTATTTTAATTTTTTGATATCTCTTAAAGATTATCATTACAATATTAAAATGTTGAATGAAAAGATAGTTAATGTTAAGAGAAATCTAAATTATTAATTTTATTTTATTTTAATGTTTTGATATCTCTTAAAGATTATCATTACATTATTAATAAAATGTTCAATGAAATTAGAACCATAATCAATCCTTATATATACTTGGGTGCTACGTATGATGAAAATTAACTATGTTGGTTTAAATTCATATTATTATGTTGATTTGTGAGTGTTCGTAGTATTAGATCAAAGGATTTATTTTTTTATTTTTTAAACAATTATGTATTTTTGTTCTATTTTATTGGATAAATAGATTTAATTGGATAAATAGATTTAGATTTTATTCTTGTAGTAATGAAAATATTCTTCATAATATGAATTTGCATTAGACATGTTGTTGGGTTAATAGTTTATCTACTCTCATATTACTTTATTGCATACATCGACTTAGGTTTAGATATAACAAGCTTCCAACAAAAGTCTTATAAAACTATCATCTCTCCTGGTAAACCAGAAGGCAATGCAGTACACAGAGTGCACTGCGCAGTTTCACTTGAGATAGTTCTATGGATGGTTGCAATACTCAGATGCTTACAGCCCGAGAATAAGTGGGGATATGTAGTTGCACCTTGTGATCTTCATTGATTTAGTCTAACATCTTAATTAATCAGTCACTCTTACTCATGCATGTGAAATATCAGATCTAACTAGTTCCTTCATTCATTTAATCATTAACAACAATGGAGATGCATAGCATTCGATCACATAACACAATTTTTATCGTGGTTCACCCCTTCCTAGGCTACATCCACAAAGATTTGGCTCTCGAGCTCTTTTATTATGTCTCAACAATATATCGTGCCGTGTGCGTTTATAGTCTTGGATCTTACAATATCAACAGGCTTCTTGATCCTTGTGAGGCTGACTAGATCGCACCGTGTTCCTCAGCCTGCGATCTAACCCTCGGGATCGAGTTGCTCGACTCTTCTCTAGCTCATCAACGTACAAAATGTTGCAGTTCTATCCTTTCTCTCCTTCCCCGTGTCTGTCTCTTCGACCTCCTAGGTACTACTTATACATATTCTTGGCTTATCATCCATTACAATCTCTTGCAAAAACCCTAACCCTAATGTAGTTAGGTCTCCCTTGCATGCACACCTCGCATGCTTCCCTCGCATGTGCTGCTTTTCCTTCTAGATGTCTTTTTTCCACTTCATACTTTTCTCTCAGAAAATGGACTTTTCCCCAAAATGGGCCTGCGCCCAACATGCCCCTAACACTGACATTGTGGCTCGTCCCGAGTCACTGTCTGACTCCTGTGTCTTCCACTACTTGTGTCAGTGCTTCGTACATGTTGACTATACATTGGCACTGCTCCTGAGCCTGGCTGCTCTTTGTTGTCATGGCCTCAACCACCTGCGCAATGACTAGTGATCTTAAGATCTCGCCCCCCTCCAAGCCTATCTATTCGAGGCATGCTTTCCCTGCGTCGATTTCCATGACCAACTGTTCTTCCTTTTCCTGTAAGGGCACCAACTATGCCTGTCGTGTGATTTTTTGTGCCTATACCACTTTTTCTTCTTCCTGAAGGTTCTTCATTTCTGCGGCTATCTTAATCTTCTATGGCAGAGATATTGTCCTCTGTCGTTGCTTGACATCTTCCACTGTTGCATGCAATTTATCTTCCTTTCCTTGCAGCTCTTGTAGGCTCCCATCTTCTAATAGTTGGGTCCATAGTTGACCGCTCTTCTCCAACCGTTCTGCCACCCTATGTATATTTTGTGTGATGTTCTCTGTGGCTACTATCACATCTTTCTCTCTTTGCACCCAGACTGTTGAGGGAGTCGTAGGTACCGCACACTCATCCAGTTTCTTGATATGTTATTTATATTGTTGTAGAGTATGCGCTATCTTTGTTATCTTCTCCTCCGAATATGTTTCCTTTGATACCGTTTCATTTGAGATAGCTTGAAAGAATACGTCTATCTGGGTCTCCATCTGGTCCACTTTTCGTTGTGCTATCTCTTTCCTATGCCCTTCCTGGATGATGGCTTCCTTTAGTGCCATATTTTCTTCCTACACGAGTTGCAGATTCGCCCCATCAGACCTTGCTCTGGAATGAATCTCCTGTGCGATGCTAACCTATATCTTATATAGCACTTTTGTTGGTATCTTGGGCATCGCCAAGTCTAATGTTTCGATATCTTTCACGAGCTTCTGCATCTTTTCCTCATCAATGAACAACATATCTAGTGTTATGATAAGGTTATCACTTCCTTGTACTGCGATTTGTACTGTTTCTCCGACATGTGCTCCTTCTCTTACTGGCGTCGATTTGTCCTTTTATTTATATTTCGCCTTGATCTCCAGTTGTTCTAAAGCGGTTTTTACCTCATGTACTTGTTCCAAAATTGAAGCTCTATGTTTTTCTGCATTTTTCCATACATTTGACAACCAATCTTCTACTATTGTGCCTATCAGTTCTACGTCGTCTGCTGTCAGACGTTTCCATTTGTTTCCTATGGGCCTTCGCTTTCTTCCTAGTGCCACTTACTTGCTCCGTTGTTCTCTTTATTTGGGCCTCTGGTTGTTCAGATGCTTCAGGAATCTGTGTATCCATGCCAGTGTCCTGCTCAACTTCTTCGTCCATGGTTATATATTGTGCCTTTGTCTGCAATTCCTCTGTACTCACATGTCTTGTCGGTCCTCCTGGTGCCTGCTCTGTAGCCTGTGGACCCTGTGTCGGACCACAATGTGACTTATTTTGTGTCCTAGTATTCTTTCGAATGGAGCTTCTTTCCCCCCCTGTACCTATTGTTGTTTTCTTTTGTTGGGTAGCACCATTCCTGCCTATGTGTTGTGCGGGGAGTGTGTTATCCTGTGTCTGGACTTGTACTAGTGTCATTGCGCTTGGGATCTCTAGTACTTTCCACTCCTCAAGCCACTCTTGGACCTCCATGTGGATGTCTTGCGTCGTCACACAATACTTCAGTTGCAACCACTCCTTGGTGGGTTCCTCCTTTGCATGTAGCCACATGATGTGACGTGATGTGCGAAATTGGCTATATGTCCATACTCCTGGATAGTTTCTGGTGAGATCCTCCATGTCTTTGTCACGTTGTTATGAATTTCTATTAAGTACTGTGCAGGCATGTCATTGTTGAATTTCTTTACCTTGGGATCTACGGTGCTTCGAAGTGATGTGTAACGCGTTGCGCTGCATTTTCCTGTCAGTGTGAGGAACATCGTATATGTTGGTTCGTGCCACCCTATAAGTGCAATGAGGATGAGTAACCACAAATAGTGGAACTCAAAGCCCCAGTATTGCGCATCCTTATAGTGTTCTAGGAATGAGTTGAGTAGGTATGGGGCCCAACTCATTGAGCTCCCCTTTGCGCACTGCATCGTAAATGCTACTACTCCTGAAGGCACTTCTTCTTTTCAGTAATTGTGCATTAATTTTCAACTGAGCAATCTCGTTGAAAACCAATTTGCAAGATCATTGATGTCATTGATCCTGATTCCTATGTTCCCCCTCTCTGTGCCATAATTCTCTTTAATCTCATCAGAGATGGCCTTTAGTCTCTGCGATGAGGTCAACATTGATCGATACTAGCCTGTCCATCCATAGTATGCCTTCATGCACCTTTGCTAGCAAATTTTTAACATGAATTTATGTATTTTCCACGCCCAAAGTGTAGTATGTCTAAGAGGTTCATTATACCTGTGTTGTATAGGCCTAGGATCCACTATGAAGGCTCCAACAGTGGCACGCCTGATAGGCCCTCTCCCCTGCTCTTTAGGTAGCTCTGCGATGCCAAATATGGGAACTTTGTGGCATCTGAAACATTTTGGTCTAAGTATTTAAGGTCTTCGACTCCTCCTACCATGTTATCCTTAGTTTTCACTTCATTGGGAATTTTCGACATTACTATACTTAGCTCTTCCTGAGTGCATTGTATGCCCTGCGTACTAGTTTCTACTCTCAACTTATTTTTCCCTTGTGGGGATGGTACTCCCCCTCTTGCTTTGTTTCCTGCTCTAGTTATGGCTCCAGGCCTTGCTGTGTGGATTCCATGGCTGGTTCTGGTTCCTATGGTCCTTTTCCTCTGGACGTGTCGGATTTTGTCTGCACGACATCCTCTACTAATTTCTCGGGCTCATGTGTGGATTATTGCTCCTCATCCACATGTAATGTGATTTTCTCGTATTCTGGTGTGTGTATTTCGTCCACATCCACCACTTTCGACATCTCACTGGTTCCGCCTTGTGGTCCCCGTGTAGTACTCTGGGTGCTTCTTCTAGTTCTTCTTGGTGCTCCAACTTGTGGTGGTGACATGGTGGTTAAATTCAAACGAAAAGCTCTCAATTCGTTGGTTGGTAGCACAATTTCACACTCTATCATTCTTCTGCTTGACTCGACGTTTTTCTCCTTAGCCAAAATCACAATGGGTCGGTTTCCCCCCCCCCCCNCCCTCTTTCTGAATTTATAGCATGTTGGGGAAATGACAGCTGTGTCACACCGATACTTGTCTATTTTCCCCCTTTTCTTTATGTTTCCTATGCACGATACCTTTTTACTCGTTTAACCATTCTTCTACTCCTCGTGGTTTTCAAACCCTGGTTTTCTTGCAGTGCCCCATTTCGTCTGCCCAATCCTATTCTGTCGAGGCTCTCCATGTGCATTGAATTATTCTTCTCTCTTTTTTTTAACCTTGTGTTAACTTCCTAAGTGCTAGGAGCTCAACTGTCCCTGAAGAGTTTCAATCGACTCTCATTGATCATTCCTCTGAGTTGTGTACCTTGTAAATATTTCAACTGTACATTTCCTCCATCTGTGATAGTCTTCAGTTCATATGGTCCCGACCAATGTATTATGAATTTTCCTAGGTGCTGAAGAAATTTACTGTCATGCACCAGGACTAGGTCTCCCTCCTTCAAACTCTTCCTTTTAATATGTCTGTCATGCCAAGCTTTGTCCCTTTCTTTTTGTACCTCTTGGTGAAATCCTTCTAGGATCCTATATTCCTCCATCTCCATCCGCTGACTTAGTTGTTCTTTGATTGCGCCTCATTATGTCATGTTAATGATTACTGCTACGCGTAGACTAGGTACCAAAAATTCTAATGGCACCACTGCTTCTTGTCCATATACCAACATGAATGGTGTCTTCCCTGTCAAATTTTTTCATGTAGTCTTGTATGCCCATAGTACTGCTGGTATCTTCAAGTCCCAATCATCCCTGTTGATGTTGCAGATCTTTGTCAATGCATTCTCTAGGATCTTATTAAAGGATTCCACTGTTCCATTTTCTTGAGGGTGATATGGTGTAATATTTTGATGATAGACTTCAAAATCCTCAGTCATAGCCCTAATAGTATTGTTAATTAAGTGAGTGCCTTGGTAAATAATCAAAATACTTGGGCATCCAAATCTAGTGATCACTTTCTCAAACAGGAAGTGTGCTGCTATCTATGCGATGCAATCTTTTACTGGTGTTGCTTCTTCCCATCTTGTTAGATACTCTATCGCAATAATGATATACGTTTCTCCTGAACTCTTTGTTGGTGGTTAATTGGTCATACAAAGTCTATTTCCCATTTTTCAAATACCTTCAAGGTTACTTGTGGTCTTAGGGGCATCTCGTTCCGTTTATTAGGTTTACCAACCCTCTGACATACATCACATATCTAGAAGTATTCCTTTGCATCTATGTGAACTTTTGGCCACCATGATCCAAGTGGATATCGGTGGCCACCCACCTTTTCCAACTGGCTCAAAATAGTTTTCTGGTAATTTTGGCAATTTACTATTTTTAGCAGTTTTAACTTTCAAGGCCATATAGAGGGCCTAAATGAAGTTTTTTTTGGATCGACCAAACTCAATGATAGCCTATGACATGATTGAGGCCCCAAAATGAATCTCCTCAAATATACCTTTCCAACGGGCTATCATACGCCTAAAACGGAGATCGTATGCAAAAGTTACGACCCCGGGAAGTTAATGTACTAACTTACCCAAACAAGGCCCACATGACTTTTGGCGCTTCATCTCCTAGGGTTAGGTTTTTGGATGTATAGGGTTTTTTTCATTCCTATTTATTATAAAAATGCCTTTAGAGCCTCATTGTAACCTTCTTCTTGCGAATTAGCGCAACTGTCACATCTCTTCTCAAAGATAAGCTGCCACCATTCTAGCAAGCTTATTTCCACTGCATTTTACAGTTTCAACTTATTTCGTTATTGAATAGAAAACCAATTTTACTGTATCTCTGTTATTTTTTGTTAAGCACCTATTAATAATATGTATTCATTTCGTTCTGCTCATAAAATACGGATCACACCATAGTCCTGCACGCGATACCTTTTGCGTGGTAGCTTTGCTTGCATAATTTCCTCCTGCTATTCCCTCATGGGACTGTGCTAAAATCCTATGTATTTCATGTTCTAGTACACATCTTCTCAAGATGATGTCTGCACCCATCTTGTATAAGTGTCCTGCAATCAATTGATAGTATGCAGCTCGGACTACCAAATTTTTCTTCTTAGCAGTGTTGAATTCATGTGGCGTGGTCCCTGTACTCAAGTATTGAATGATGTCAGCAAAATATTCATCAGATACTTGTACTGAAAATAATTGTGCATTAGGGAATTTATCCTTTAATTTCGTAGGTTCCTCTCCATTAGTGATCCTTGATAGGTGATCAGGTCCTGCATTCAACTTCCCTGGTTTGACTATGATTTCAAAGTCAAATTCCTGGAACAACAGTAACCATATACGAATTCTCCCCCCCAACACTGGCTTGTTGACTAGGTATTTGAGAGATGAATGATCTGTAAACATATTGAAATGTTTTCCCAGTATGTAATGTCTGAATTCCTGGAGTGCATAAATCATAGCTAGGCCTTCTCTTTCTGTGGTATTGTAATTATGCTCTGACTCTGACAGTTTTTTGCTAGCAAACGTTATAGGATGGTCTAATTCCCCTATTCCTGGTTGCTCCAGAATAGCTCCAAGTCGTATAGTTGATACATCTACATGCACATGGAATGTCTTTTCCCAGTCTCAAAATAATAGTATTGGTGTTGTTACCATCTTCTCTTTTATAATGTCCAATCCTCGCTGGCAATCCTCATTCCACTGAAATTTACTATAATTCCTCAACAATTTCTCCATTGGCACAGTGATCTGTGCATACCCTTTTATGAATTTATTTTAGCAGCCTGTGTGTCCCAATGTTTCTCTCAACTAACATACTGATTTTGGTGGTGGTAAATTGACAATTACTGCAATCTTGGCAGGATCTACTAGAAAGCCTTGTTTGCATATTATATGGCCCAATAGTATCCCAAAAGGTGTCGCAAAGATGCACTTCTTGATATTTAGTGATATTTGACACTGACTACATCTTTCTAACATCAACCTTAACGCCTCTACATGGTCCTTCAATAAACTATATAGTGTCCAATCATCCAGGTGTACCTCTAAAAAATGATGGATGAATTCTTTAAAAGCATCTATGACTACTCTTGAGAATATAGATGGTGCATTCTTCAGCCCAAAAGGCATGAATGTGTACTGGTAGGATCCCCATTATGCGGAAAAAGTGGTCTTGTACCTACGTTCTGGGTCTATCTTGATTTGATGGTAGCCTAAGATTCCATCTGTGAATGAGTATGCTTCCTAGCCTCCTACATTCTTTAATACTTCATCTGTGAAAGGGGTAGGAAAATGGTCATGTAAGCAAGCATCATTCAGCTTCCTTAGGTCGACACATGTCTTTATCCCTCCCTTATTCTTCTCATGAACTACCATAGGGGTTACCCATTCAGATTCCTCCACTGGTTCTATGATTCCAGCCTGCAACATCCTGTCAATTTCTGCTTTTACTTTCTGCTTATATATTGGGTTTATTCTATATGGTCGTTGTCTAACTGATCTAGCCTCAAATTTGAGAGGCATAATCATCTCTCCTATCTCTCCTTCTATTTCTTTCATCTCTGTAAAGGTTGTTGGGATCAGGTCACTGTACTCACGCAGTAACTCTATTATGATTTCTACTCTTTTCTCATCCTAGTAGTCTCCAATGATGGCCATTTTGGGATTCTCAGTTGTCCCAATGTTGAGTTTCTTCACCTTGAACGATGCAACAAACACTTATGATTCCAAAGGTGGAGCTTCCACCCCTCTTTCACCTTGAATTTATGTTATCTGAATTTTGCACGGGTCCTCTTCATCTGGTGCTTCTTCCTGCACATGGTAGCATCACAATAGTTCTTTCATTGTTTGTTTGTTATGTTGTTGATATTCTGTCATAAGTTAAACTTCTGGTTCCTTAATGAATATCACCCCTCTCATTTGTTTTAGTGTCAAATCTATGTTTGGGTTCTCATGTTCAAATGAGAAAGTGACTGTAAAATTCTATTGTAATATTGTCCATTATGCAGTTCCTCTGTGCAATTCCTGGTCCACATACCAGTTTTATGGGATTCCTTCTAGTGTATTAATAAAGTGATGAGGCCATTCCTTTGGTGGTGTCATCATCCATAATGTTATTCACTTCTCCAAGTGTTCCATATGTGACCCCTATCCATCATATCTTTGCATCATTTTTCTCTTCTTCTCTGCATCGAATCTAATGCACAGTAATCGTTTGCATTGGTACCAGTACTTAACGGTCTCTTTGTGCACACCCCACCATCTTGCAAGTGTTTCCTTGAGTGCTATATCCATAGTTGAGATCCTCTGATTTGGTAACACTTCATCTTCATATCTTGTTAGGAATTATTCTAAGTCTTTCACCCCATGAAAGCTAGAAGGTTCTCTTATCTCTGTACCTACCCATCGTACTGTGCAGTCTATTCTTGTGCATATTCTTGTGGAGACTTCATGTAATCTTTGCTGCCAATTTTCCAACCCTGTATCTGAATCTGACATGCATGACCTGATACTTCTCCAACTAAATACCCCATCTGCATTTCAATTCACATAATATTTTTCTCACGCAATGGTTCTATATAACTAGTTAATTTCCTCCAGGTCTAAACAAGTGGGCTCTACAAACCTTTATCCTTATGATGGGTCTAGTGGCCCAATGAATCTGTACTCTCTTGACTTGAATTTCATATTCCTCATATTCAAATTGATTATGGCCTATTTGTGGAACGCCCAATCTAGTCCAAGAAGTGCTAGATACGGTGTTGTGTCATCCACTATTTCTATTACTTCAAGGTCTTCCTTAGTGCACAATCCATATAGATCTACCATCACACCCTTTATCCTTCCAATTGGTAGAAATTTGTGTTGATTTGCTAGTTTCAGATGAACAGGTGAATATCCTAATGTGGGCTCTCCCATACATTTCCATGTCTTCTTGGGTAATACATTCACCTAAGATCCTAAATCTACTATGATGTCCCCCATATTGAAATCTCCAATGTTAGCATTCAATCTGAATTCCCCGCTTTTCCTCCTTCTTGTATGAAGGTGATTGATTGTTTTCTGTTCTAGTTTCCCCTCTACCTCTGAGTTATATCTTTCTAGCATATTTTGCAAAATTTTAACAGATGATTGGTCATTTAATAACTTAACATAGGATTGTAGAAAATCCTTTATGGTACTTACTTGTTCTAGAGGTTGCGCCTCATTAGTGTGATCCAGTGATGAAGGAATCTCATACATTGGTATGTCCTAAGTATGGTGTGCAGTTGACGTAGATGCAATGTATGTCTTGCTTGAATATCCCTTTTTCGTTCTGTGCATCAAACTGCTTTTGTGGTTCGACATTCTTCTTCACCCATTGGTGTTGTGTTGGATCTTGTCTTACTATGGCATTTCCTATCTTAGCTCCTCCACGCGTGACTATGTTGATATTCCTTCCATCCTCCCTTGCTTCTACAGAAATCCATTGAACATTCTGATTGTTCTGGTTTCTCTTTTCCTGGATCTTCCTCAATAGTGTCAAACAATATTATGTGTCATGATCTGATGCATGACAATACATACAGGTCGCAGGTGGAAGTGGACATTCTCTTGCATATTGTCCTGGTTGTTGACAGTTGTGACATACCATTGGTCCTCTGCCTCTTCCAAAGCCTCCTCTACCTCGTCCTCCACCTATGTATCCAACTCAATCTCCTCACGGTGCATTATACTGGGGCATCTGGTTATACTGCGTGGGATTATACTGTGGCTGCACGGTGTTGTACTGCGGTTGCGCAGTGTTATATTGTTGTGGAGAAATGTTACATGGAGTTGGTTCTTGGTTAAACTATGGTGCATATTTCCCTATCATCATCTTTGCCTTCACCCTATAAGTATCTGATGTTCTTTCCCTCATCAGCTCCATTGTCCTACAATATTTGTCATCATGGCCTATTGACTTGCAAAAGTTGCAATATGAACTCTTAGGCATCGTCTGATATTTCTGCATCATTGGAAAGTGATATGGATCATGCCCCTGTGTCTTACAGATATCACACCATAGTCCTCTTGATGTAAAATGGTTTGGCAGTCCTGTTGCCATGTACTGTGTGAATGTTGGGAATTCATTCGTGTGGTGTCCTTCTGTCCTATATGTGGTACACCAAACAACTTCTCTTTTGTCCTTACCCATGTTCTGGTTTAGCTGAAATGTTAAGTTCTTCAAATCCTCCTTCAACTCCTCTATGGCTAGATCTGTCTTCTGATATTGGTTCTCTTCCAGTTGTAGGGATTCCTGCATAGCCTCTGTCTGAGTCTGAAACTTTTGTTGTCTCAAAGGTTATTTCAAATGTGGTAGCAGTGATTTGACAAACAAATGCCTATGTTGTATGTCTGTCACAACATATTTTAGATTTCCCTTCAATCGTTTGAATCTCTGGTCAATCTCCCACACAGATTATCCTGGTTTATGTCTAATCTCTATCATCTCATTCATGTATTGATCCTCTGAGCTAGGCTTCTGGAATTTATTTGTCAATAGCTTCTTGATATCCACAATTGTTCTGGTTGTCCCTAGTGGACTGTTTGCAACTAAGATCATGTACCAATCAAGTGCATGGTCTCTTATCATGATGGATAACTGCACAAGTTTAGCATCCTCATTTGTGATATGTTTTTCTTCTCATATCTTTTCACAAATGAACAAGTGCTTCTCAGGGTCCTCTGATGCCTCTCCCTTGAATTCTGGTAATCTGATGGTGGGATCATGTCCTGCCATCCTGAATGTTGAACTACTACCTCTGCGTGGTGTAGATACTTGGATACCACTTCCTGAACTAGCTCCTCCAATTGTTTCTACTTGACTAGATGTACTTCATGTTGTCTTCATTCAGAAATTTGGTTGTCTAAATGGTGGTGTTCTTATTGGTGTATTAGTCGCACATGCGTTTATGGGTTCCAAACTGACACTGATATGGATAGGAGTGTTGCCTTTTATTCCTATTCTTGGACCTCTTGTCTTCCTTTCATATGTCGCGCATAATATTTCCTCAATATGCTCCACATCCCAATGATCCTCTACCTCTTCTTCATCACTTTCCAATCCTTCCCTCGCGACTATGTCTCTCTTCTTGTTGTTCATATTAAATTGGTAGGGTACTCCACTGTGCATTCTTCCAACTGTTGCCATGATTTCCTTGATCTGGTATTCCTCCATCATGATTGGATCCAAGGACTACTCCTTCTTTCCTCTATCCATTTCTTCCTCCATTTCTCCGTCTCTTGTCAGTTCTTCCCCCCTTCCCCCATGCACACAGGGAAGTTTAGTTGTCTGAGGTAATTGTCATTACACCTTTGTTATATAGTAATATATTAATGGAATTATATAGTGATTTAATATACCTACCTCGAGGTCCCTTCAGGAACTCTTGCTCTATTGCACTGTAAGACTTCGTAGTATCTACTGTAAATTCTATGATAAATCCTGCAACAATGTTGTCTAACCAGAAATCTATGAAACTGGTAAATTTGTTGTCAACTTGTTGTAACTGTGTGATCTCCATAGGATTCCACTCTAGCTGTCTGATCTAATTTGTAGGATGGTTTTGTTTCAACCTCAATATCCACTCCTGCAACACATGCGGGAAATCACAAAAAAATACTTCATGCAAGTCGTTGAATACATACTTGTCCAGATATTTGTGTAGTGTTAACTTCCAGTTTCTGTTATCTTTATACACAAACTACAACTCCTTTCTTTTCAACTAGATATCGATCTATGTCTTTGTTGGGTTCCACGATCTCAACATCCCCTTTTATATTCTCATTCTTTTAACATTTTTTTGCTAGATCTGACATTCTTTTTACACTTCTTAAGGAGATCTTATTCACTCAATCCCATTATTTTCCAACTGGAAACATAACAATTTGTTGGGTTAATAGTTTATCTACTCTGATCTTACTTTATTGTCATACATTGAACCAGGTTCAGATATAACAACCTTCCAACAAAATCCCTCTAAAACTATCACCCCCCTGGTAAACCAGAAGGCAGTGCAGTACACAAAGTGCACTGAGCAGTCTCACCCGAGATAGTTCTATGGGTGGATGCAATACTTAGACTCTTGCAGCCTGGGAATAACTGGGGATCTGTGGTTGTACCTTGTGATCTTCATTGATTTATTCTAACATCTTAATTAATTAGTCACTCTTACTCATGCATGTGAAATATCATATATAACTAGTTCCTTCATTCATTTAATCATTAACAACAATGGAGATGCATAACATTCATTCACATAACACAAGTTTTACCATGGTTCACCCCCTCCTGGGATACGTCCACAAATATTTGGCTCTCAAGATCTTTTATTATGTATCAACAATATATCACATCGTGCACGTTTAGAGTATTGGATCTTACAATCTCAACAGGCTTTCCGATCCCTGTGAGGATGACTAGATCGCACCAGGCTCCTCATCCTGGGATCTAACCCTCGGGATCGAGTTTCTCAACTCTTCTCTATCTCATCAATGTACATAATGTTGCAGTTCTATCCTTTCTCTTCTTTCCCGTGTCTGTATCTTCGACCTCATAGGTACTACTTATACATATTCTTGGCTTATTAGCCATTACAATCTCTTGAAAAAACCCTAACCCTTATGTAGTTAGGTTTCCCTTGCATGCGTGCCTCACATGATTCCCTCACATGTGTTGTTTTTCTTTCTAGCTGTATTTTTTCAGCTTCTTACTTTTCTCTCCAAAAATGGTCTTTTCCCCAAAATGGGCCTGTGCCCAACACATGTTATATACCTAATGTCTATCATATTTATGTCAGTGTCGTTGTTAGTGTCCTTAGAATCAAAACATTTAACTCTAGTCGTGTAACCCAAGCATGGGCAAGCTTTATCCATGATGCAGAGTTTGGACCAATCCAAAACGTATAGAGGTTACAACACTGCATGTCATCAATTATACCAATTTCATTATATCCAGTGGTGCAACCTCTAAGTGTTGGGATTTATGCAACTTCCACATGGTAGATAATGCTTGCCACATGGGTAGTTAATAATTATCTCTCATGTGAAGTTTGCACCAATCTTGACACTTTAAAGTTCAAATCATTACATGTATTTGAATGCATCAGTGCCTTTACATCCAATAGAACGACCTCTAAAGTATTGGTATTAGTGTACCCCATCATTGTGTTAGGTTAATGGGACTACATATGTTAAGCCATTTCTTGTAATCATAGACTTTGTTTCTCTCCTTTTATGGATAGATGATGACATGTTCATTGCTAGATCCCGACAATACAAGGTTATATGGTTATTGAACTAGGAAGAAAGTCATGAATGATGATATCAACTTTTTCACTTATGCAAGTTTCCACTAGCTCTAAACTTGGGGGTAAGTGCTACTTATAAGTATAGAGAAAGTGTTGATGATGGATATTGATCTCAATCCATGGTATCTACTCCAAGTTAGGGTTTTTCATGCCTTAATGTCACACACCCACTATGGAAGCTAAAATTTTCTTTTTCTTTTTGTCTTTTCTTCGAGGGACAAAATCCCCGAAATTCTATGGAGCCTAGCACAGACCATCCCTTCCCTTATCCTCCTCCATGTGATCGTTGGCTATGACCACAGGCCTTACAAAAAGGCGCTTTCAGCTTTCGCGATTAGGGGAATCGCGATGCAAGCGTTCCCCTGTTCTCTGTCTTTCAAAATGCTGAAACCCAAAAGGGTCTAACAAATCCTTAGCTCCTCCCTTGGGTTGCTTTTCATACAACCGGTCCTATGACCTGGTGCTATTCCTTTAAATACTTTCGAGGTTTCGCGATTCGGGAAATCGGGATGCCAGCGTGCCTCCTTTCCCTTTTGAATACCCGGAACTCGAAAGCCCAGTATCATCCAGATATATGGTCCAGATCATTGACTTGATCAACGACCCAGATTAAATCTCGACATTCTACATATCAGGATTTCTGGCGGGGTCTTCACTCCTATTCCTTCGATGTCCAGAACCCCGATGGATTTAGACCTTTTCCATGCGTCCCTACAAATGGGCGGTCCAGATTCTTTTGGGACTCCTCCTTCCTACCACAAGACTCTGTCTGATGACCTAGGGCTCATCCACAGAGCGCCTCGGGGTTTCGCATACCGGGATTTCGCGACCGGTGAAGACAAGGGGTATTTCCCTTGGGTTTCCCGGGTACCAAAACGTCAAAACCCATTCACACTAAACTGATACGGGGCTTTGCATACCGGGATTTCGCGACTGGCAAAGACGAGGGGTCTTGCCCTTGGGTTTCCCAGGTGCCAAAACACCGAAACCCATTCACGCTAAAACGATTCGGGGTTTCACATATCGGGATCTCGCGACTGGCGAAGACAAGGGGTCTTGCCCTTGGGTTTCCCGGGTGCTTAAATGCCGAAACCCATTCACGGTAAACCAATTTGGTGTTTCACATACCGAGATTTCATGACTGGTGAAGACAAGGGGTCTTACCCTTGGGTTTCACGGGTGCCGAAACGCCGAAACCCATTCACGCTAAACCGATTCGGGGTTTCACATACCAGGATTTCACGACTGGCGAAGACGAGGAGTCTTTCCCTTGGGTTTCCCGAGTGCTGAAATGCCGAAACCCATTCACACTAAACCGATTCGGGGTTTCGCATACCGGGATTTCACGACTAGCGAAGATGAGGGGTCTTGCCCTTGGGTTTCCCAGGTGCTGAAACACCGAAACCCATTCACACTAAACCGATTCAGGGTTCTTCATACCAGGATTTCATGACTGGCGAAGACGAGGGGTCTTGACCTTGGTTTTCCTGGGTGCCAAAACACCGAAACCTGAGAGAACTACTCTTTCTTGTACAAGGTTTCCAGACTCTGATCACATGATCCTTCAGAGGGTTCTTGGGTAATCATCCCTAGGCTTAGTGACCTGACTGAAAATCCTTCCTAATTCGCCAAGCTATGAACTCTGTGACAGGGGTAAAGTAAACTCGTGGGTTTACTATAACTGTAGTCTTTTCAAGGAACTCACTCCAGCTTTGGAATGCGAGGGAACTTCTTGGGAGGAGGTGCCTTCGGGAAATCAAACCAGGACATAGCGCAAGTCAACTAGATGGAACAGATCTCAAGGGAACAGACTCGTATTCTGAACTTATCCATTCTATACCTAAACTGATTATGGTCATATGAGTATAGGCATGCATCCATTATTTCCAATCAAAACACAAGGCAAACACTTCAATACATAAACCATTTATGAGCGTATAAACATGAGCATGCGTCCAGGATATTCAATTCAAGATACAAGATATAAACACTTATCAGAAACACCAGGTGTGATGCGACTGCTGAGAGGGGTGCTCATTTCCACCCAACTGTAGACTCAGTGACTCCAAACGGATTTACCACTAGCCACCCCCGAGCTAGACCACGATGCTTGAGATTCCGTCTGCTACTTTCAGCTCAATGAAAGTCAAGGACGAAGGTTACTCTCCTCCTCCTCTGTTCAAAACTCTTTGTATTTCTCAAGTTTCTCCTGATTCTCTTCCATGATCCCCTGTCGCACGTGTTCCCTCTTTTCTCCCCCTTACCACACTTCCTCTCTTGCCTTTTCTCTGCAAGATTGCATGTGGTGCAAATTTCCCCTTCCGTGGTCAGGTCTAGGAGCTGTTACAGATGGGCGGTTCACCCCCATCCCCTCATTAACTCTTGAGGAGCCTCCCCACCTACCAATCTAATAGGAAATCCATTCTAGGGTCAGAGAGTTTCTTTGGTCTTTGAGCAAGTAAAATCCGGTACGGTACTGGCTCGGTGGAAGTTAACGCAACCATTCCAGGTCCCTTCCACCACCTCTCATTAGCCATCATGGTCTCTTTTAGCACATCCCCCTCCCAGCAGTCATGCAACACATAGCCATAACATAATTTACATTCATCGACCTTTTATACAAAGGTCCATCAAATCAAACATTCACATCTTTGAGTTTGCCATAGTTCTTGGCTAATATAGTTATTTTTACAGACTGGGGGAAACAGGGTGTTACAATTCCCTCCCCCTTAAAGGAACATCATCTTTGATGTTCTTTTCATCAATATGATGTGTATGTACATAAGTAAACAAAATCGGATATGCTTGTTTCATGGCATCTTCCATTTCCCATGTAGCCTCATCTGGGCCAAAATGTTTCCACTGCACCTTGACCTGTGCAATGGTTCGATTTATGAGTGGGGTTTCCTTTCTGTCCAATATGCATTGATGTTCTGGTAGGAATTATCCCTCTGGTTCCACCTGGATCATAGACCAGTCAATTATATGATTAGAATCGTGTACATATTTCTTCAATAATGAAACATGGAAAGCATTATGTGCTTTTACTGTGGGAGGAAGTGCTAGCCTATAGGTTACAGGTCCCACTCTATCTAGAACTTCAAAGGGTCCACAATACCGAGGTGCCAACTTTGCACAAGCTCCCATCCTCAGGGAACTCTTCCTGGGCCTAACTCTGAGATATATGTGGTCTCCCATCTTGAATTCTCTTGGAGTTCTCTTTTGGTCGGCGTAACTTTTCTGTCTGTTTTGAGCGACCTTTAGATTTTGTTTTATTTGAATCACTTGTTGTTCCATTTCTTTCAACATGTCGGGTCCAATAGTAATTCTATTTACGGGATTACTCCAACTGACTAGAGTGTTGCATGGCCTACCATAGAGGACATAGAAAGGACTCATCTTCAGGGATTCTTGGTAGCCGTTGTTGTAGGCGAATTCCACCAGTGGCAGGTAATCTTCCCACTTTTTGGGTTGATGCATTAAATTCATTCTTAGCATGTCTTCCAATATTTGGTTCACTCTTTCTGTCTGTCCATCGGTTTGAGGATGATAGGCTGTGCTAAAAAATAATTTGGTCTCCAGACCAACCATCAAGGATTTCTAAAAGTTGGAAATAAATTTTGTGTCTCTGTCAGACACGATCTCTTTAGGCATACCATGTAGTTTGAATATCTCCTTCATGAATATGCTGGCAATATCTATTGCCTTGCAAGTCAATTTGACGGGGATAAAATGGGCAGACTTTCTCAATTTATCGACCACCACCATGATGCTGCCATTCTGCCTGGTCGAGGTTGGTAATCCAGTGATGAAATCCATGGAAATGGTTCCCCATTTCCATTCTGGGATTGGTAGAGGTTGTAATAATCCTGCTGGGTGTTGGTGTTCTGCTTTAACCTGTTGGAATTCTAGGCACTTAGCTAAATAGTTAGCTATGTCTTTCTTTAACCTAGGCCAATAGAATTGTTTCCTAGTGGTCGTGATCATCTTTTGATATCCCAGGTGACCAGTATATGGTCTTTTATGCAGTTCATCCATTATGAACCTCTTCAAGTTGTCACAATATGGAATATACAATCTGTTTCTGTAAGTTAGCATACCTCCATCTATCATCTGGTATCCTTCATACTTTATCCCAGTGGGTTCTTTCTCCAGGTACAAGGTTACAATCTGAAAGAATGTGTTTGTTTCTTGTGCATTCCTGACTCTTTCTTTGACATTCGTCTTGCAGGTGCTCACCACTGCCAGGTGAATTGTTTTCATACTTCTGCTAAGGGCATCGACCACCTTATTTTCCTTTCCTTTAACATGTTTGATTTCAAAATCAAATTCACTAAGAAGGGCCATCCATCTAGCTTGTCTAGCATTGAGTTTTGGTTGTTCAAACAGATGTCGCAATCCACAGTGGTCTGTCCTGAGTACGAATTTCCTTCCCAGGATGTAATGCCTCCACATTTTCAAGGCATGCACTATGGAGGCCAGCTCTAGATCATGGGTCACATAGTTGGCTTCGTGCTCATTCAATTTTCAGGATTCATAGCATACTACACTTCCCTCTTGCATAAAGACTCCTTTGAGCCCTTCCTTGCAGGCATCTGTGCACACTAGGAAGTCATCTTCGGGATCGACGATCTTCAACATGAGTGCGTGGGTCAATAGATGTTTTAGAGACTGAAACCTTTCTTTGCATTTTGGGGTCCAAAGGAATTTAACTCCCTTCTTCTGGAGGGTGGTGATTGGACAACCAATCTTGGAGAATCCTTTTATAAATCTCCTATAGTATCCTGCTAAGCCCATAAAGGATCTGATATCTGAAATGTCCTTTGGGGTAGGCCATTCCATGATAGACCTGATCTTGTCAGGGTCTACTGCTACTCCCTCTTCAGATATGACATGGCCCAAGTAATGTATTTGCTTCTGGAAAAAGTCGCACTTGCTAAATTTGGCATAGAGCTGATGTTCTCTTAGCACTTGAAGCACAAGTCTAAGATGCTCCTCATGTTCATCTCTATTCTTGGATTAAATTAATATATCGTCAATAAAAACTAGTACAAATTTGTCTAGGAATTTGTTGAGCACATTGTTCATCAAGCACATAAAAGTGGCAGGGGCATTTGTCAATCCAAATGGTACTACCACAAACTAATAGTGACCATATCTCATCCTGAAGGTAGTTTTGTGGATGTCTTCACCCTTGATTCGGACTTGATGGTATCCATATCTCAAGTCAATCTTTGAGAAGATGGAAGCACCTCCCAATTGATCGAACAGGTTATCGATCCTGGGTAAGGGGTACTTGTTCTTTATGGTTACCTTATTGAGTTGTCTATAATTTATGCACAGTCGGAGGGTACCATCTTTCTTTTTCACAAACAGGACTAGTGCTCCCCATGGAGACATGCTGGGCCGGATATAGCCTTTTTCCATCATTTCTTTTAGTTGTAGTTTAAGCTCAACTAGCTTGGGTGTGCTCATCCTGTAGGGTGTCCTAGACACTGGCACCGCTCCTGGTGCAAGTTCTATAGAGAAGTCAATGTCCCTTCTCGAAGGTAGACCCGATACCTCTTCCATAAATACATCTCTATATTCTCTTAGTGTGGGGTGGTCTTCGAGACATGGGTTGTCATCTTCAACTGATTCCAACACCTGTATCGCATATAGCGGACATCCCTTTCTGCAATACTTTCTCATTTGAAAAGCTGATATTTGTCTCACCGAGACAGGTTTTTGGATCCCTTGAAGGGTTATACTTCTTCCTTATTCACTTACACATTCTAAGGTTTTATGGTAATAGTCCAGTCTGGCTTTATATGTGGCTAAACAGTCCATACCAATCAACAGGTCATACGATCCTAGGGGTAGTATGTTAAGGGTTTCTTGGGTGGGGAATTCACCCATAGTGAATTGGCAAGCTGGTATGAACTCCGCTACCTTTCTTTTGTTGCCAGTGGCTAACTGTACCAACCATGGCTTGGCGTGTTTATGTGGCTGTAATTTACACTTATCAGCAGCCTTAGGGGCTATATAACTCAAATTTGAACCAGGGTCAATTAGAATAGACACTATATGGTTGGTGATCATACCTTCCATCTCCACCACTGAAGCTTGGTGGTCAGCTTGTTTATTATCCAAGGCTGCATAAATTTGCAGCACGCTCCTGGCCACATCATTGACGGTGGTAGCTTCTTGAACGTTGTAAATTCTCCGAATGTTCTGTTGTTGGTGCGGGCAGTCCCTCAATAGATGTTCTTCTCCACAACCCCAACATTTCAAGGGTTCTTTCTTCGGGTTATCAATATTTCCTGGGGTAGATCCAAAAGGTTTATTTCTGCTCTGGGAGGGCAAATTCTGCTGGTGTACACTTTGGGTTGGGAAGCTCATCCTTGAGTCCTTTTTATAGTTTTTAAATCTTGGGGATTTGAACCCCTTTTTATGGAATCCCAAACTATTCTTCTGCTTCCAGCCTTCATGAGGTTCTGTCCGATGCCCAAGCTGTTCATAACAATATCTTTCCTTTCGGATAATGTCTTCTAGGGTCTTTGACTCGTCAAACTCAATCCTGTTCTGATAGTCCTTAGGTAGTCCACTAATGAATCATTGCACCTTTGCCTTTTCTGCTTTTATATAGGGTACGTATCTCAACAAATCGAGGAATCTGCTGACATATTCCTCTATGGTGTGTTGCCCCAGCTTGAGTTCATAGAATTCTTTAGTCTTTTCGTCGAAATACTTTTCCGATAGATACTTCTTCCTGAAGTATTTATCAAACCATTCCCAAGATAGGTATTCTTCATGAATCCCTTTTACGTTCTTAAGGTCTTCCCACCAAATGGAAGCCTTCCCATTTAGGTTGAAAGTGGCTACTCGGGCCTTCAAGTTTTCCAAGAAGTCATGGACTCTGAAATACTTCTTTAGTCCAAGCATCCAGGCCTCCACTTCCTCTCCCTTATTTATTTCATCGTCGAAAGAGGGTGGTTTGGCCTTCTTGAATTCTTCGAGATTATGATTTTTGGAATGATTTCGCTTCTTCCGTTTTCTTCGGGAATAAGAACTAGTTCTGCTACTAGAAGATCCTTCTGAGACACTAGTTTCCTTTCCAGAGGAATCGTTCGACACTTGTCCCTTATCTCTAGGGTGGACCTTTCTCGAGGTGCTCCTCCCAGTGTGGCCACTTAAAGGACCACATTTCCGCATCCCAGGTGGGCTTCAACTTCTCTTTGTCTGTCATTGGTCCACGTGACTGGTGTCAGGTCCATGCTGCAATTGTCTTTGTATGTCGGATAATCTCTACAACAAGACTGCATTAATCTCCATTTTCTTTTCTTGCTCTTTTATCAACCTCTCATTGTCGTCCTTGTAGCTCTGTAGTTCGACCATGAGGCTCCTCACAGTCTCAACTAGATCTGGAGGGGTTTCCACCGCTCTTATTTCGTCAGACTCTTCGTCTCTATTGTGGGAGCCATCCCCCACTTTGTGGTGTGTCACCATTCTATGCGTCTGCAGTTTCCCGTGGTTGATCGTGTTTTTCTTGTTGTGCAAGAAAAACACTTGTTATTAGCCAACATTATATTCATTCACAATCAACGCATAATTCGTATTTTTCAAATGCATACACACAATAGGAATTTTCATTCTTAACTTCGGCTTTTGATAAAGGGGGTTAGGATAGAGAGTTACTCCTTTTAAGAGTACTTCAAATGGATTTCCTGCGCAAATCGTCCATGAGCCCAAGCAGGCCAAGTGTTGTAACCATGCTCTGATACCAATTTGTCACACACCCACTACGACATCTAAAATTTTCTTTTTTCTTTTTGTCTTTTCTTCGAGGGACAAAATCCCTGAAATTCTATGGAGCCTAGCACAGACCATCCCTTCCCTTATCCTCCTCCATGTGATCATTGGCTATGACAATAGACCTTACAAAAAGGCACTTCCGTCTTTCGCGATTTGAGGAATCGCGATGCAAGCGTTCCTCTGTTCTCTGTCTTTTGCAATGCTAAAACCCGAAAGGGTCTAACAGATCCTTAGCTCCTCCCTTGGGTCACTTTTCATACGAACGATCCTATGACCTGGTGCTATTCCTCTAAATACTTTCAGGGTTTCGCGATTTGGGAAATTGTGATGCCAGCGTGCCTCCTTTCCCTTTTGAATCCCTGGAAATCGAAAGCCCGGTATCATCCGGATCTACGGTCTAGATCATCGACTTGATCAATGGCCCGGATTAAATCCTGACATTCTACCTTTCAGGATCTCTGGTGGGGTCTTCACTCCTATTCCTTCAATGTCCAGAACCTCAGTGGCTTTAGACCTTTGCCATGCGTCCCTACAAATGGATGGTCCAGATTCTTTCAGGACTCCTCCTTCCTACCACAAGAACTTATCTGGTGACCTAGGGCTCATCCACAGAGCGCGTCGGGGTTTTGCGTACCGGGATTTTGTGATCGGCGAAGATGAGGGGTCTTTCCCTTGGGTTTCCCAGGTGTCGAAATGCTGAAACCCATTCACGCTAAATCGATTCGGGGTTTCGCATACCGGGATTTCGCAATTGGCGAAGACGAGGGGTCTTTCCCTTAGGTTTCCCAGGTGCCAAAACGCTGAAAGCCATTCACGCTAAACCGATTTGGGGTTTCACATACCGAGATCTCATGACTGGCGAAGACGAGGGGTCTTTCCCTTGGGTTTCCCGGGTGCCAAAACGCCGAAACCCATTCACGCTAAACTGATTCGGGGTTTCACATACCAGGATTTCGCGACTGGCGAAGACGAGGGGTCTTGACTTTGGGTTTCCAGGGTGTCGAAACGCCGAAACCCATTCACGCTAAACCGATTTGAGGTTTTGCATACCGGGATTTCACGACTAGGGAAGACGAGGGGTCTTGCCCTTGGATTTCCCGGGTGCGGAAATGCCGAAACTCAGTCACACTAAACCGATTAGGGGTTTTGCATACCGGGATTTCGCGACTAGCGAAGACGAAGGGTCTTTCCCTTGGGTTTCCCATGTGCCGAAATGCCGAAACCCATTCATGCTAAACCGATTCGGGGTTTCACATACCAGGATTTTGCGACTGGAGAAGACGAGGGGTCTTGCCCTTGGGTTTCCCGGGTTCCGAAACACCGAAACCTGAGAGAACTACTCTTTCTTGTACAAGGTTTCTAGACTCGGATCACATGATCCTTCAAAGGGTTCTTGGGTAATCATCCCTAGGCTTGGTGACTTGACTGAAAAGCCTTCCTAATTCACCGAGCTATGAACTTTGTGATAGGGGTAAAGTAAACTCGTGGGTTTACTATAACTGTAGCCTTTTCAAGGAACTCACTTCAGCTTTGGAATGCAAGGGAACTTCCCGGGAGGAGGTGCCTTCGGGAAATCAAACCAGGACATAGCGCGAGTCAAGTAGATGGAACAAATCTCAAGGGAATGGACTCATATTCTGAACTTATCCATTCTATACCTAAACCAATTATGGTCATATGAGTATGAGCATGCATCCATTATTTCCAATCAAAACACAAGGCAAACACTTCAATACAGAAACCATTTATGAGTGTATAAACATGAGCATGCGTCCAGGATATTCAATTCAAGATACAAGATATAAACACTTATCAGAAACACCAGGTGTGACGCAACTGCTGAGAGGGGTGCTTGTTTCCACCCAACCGTAGGCTCAGTGACTCCAAACGGATTTACCACTAGCCACCCCCGAGCTAGACCATGATGCTTGAGATTTTGTCTCCTACTTCCAGCTCAACGGAAGTCAAGGATGAAGGTTTCTCTCCTCCTCCTCTATTCAGAACTCCCTGTATTTCCTGAGTTTCTCCCGGTTCTCTTCCGCGATCCTCTGTCATGCGTGTTCCCTCTTTTCTCCCCCTTACCACACTTCCTCTCTTACTTTTTCTCTGGAAGATTGCGTGTGGTGCGAATTTCCCCATCCGTGGTCAGGTATGGGAGCTTTTACAAATGGGCGGTTCACCCCCATCCTCTCATTAACTCTTGAGGAGCCTCCCCACCTACCAATCTGACAAGAAATCCATTCCAGGGTCAGAGAGTTGCTTTGGTCTTTGAGCAAGTAAAAACTAGTATGGTACTGGCTCAGTGGAAGTTAACGCAACCATTCCAGGTCCCTTCCACCACCTCTCATTAGCCATCGTGGTCTCTTTTAGCACATCCCCCTCCCAACAGTCATGCAACACATAGTCATAACATAATTTACATTCATCGACCTTTTATACAAAGGTCCGTCAAATCAAACATTCACATCTTTGAGTTTGCCATAGTTCTTGGCCAATATAGTTATTTTTACAGACTGGGGGAAATAGGGTGTTACACTTAATCCTCAATTATTGTTAGGGTATTGGACCCTATATAAAATTATTGAATGTCCACATGTAACTATCCATACATGTGTGATTAATGGGGGCTAACCTGGCATCCACTCGATACCATGGTGGTCAATAGGGTAAGTCAACTCGTGGGATGAATAAATTGTGTATACGAACTCTAATTGAGGTGTTTTTTCACTAAGCTTACGATGTGTAGAACAACATGATCAAGGGTTCGTGAGCTAAGCTCACAAATTTTTCACACCAAAAAGTGTTTCTTGATGCTTCAAACTAGCTATGGAAATTTTTGGACCCCAAATCACCAAACTACGACCTACCCCTAAAATGGGCTCTACAAGCCAATTCTTCCATATTTTCATCCTATAAAGTACCAAGATAGATGAAAAATTATATAATGATCTATTATGAGTCAATTGTTTTGTGAAATATTAAAATGACTTGATAGATGGAATCAAGAAGGGTGTGTTAGAAATGATAGTGATATAAACTCTTTCCCATGGTAGCCTTGTGAAGTAGAGAAATAACAATATACATAAGTATTGAATCAAGGTTTCATAATTATTTTTGAATACATGCTTACATTTTGGAGTTGATGCTACAAGGAGAACACCTTATAGGGGAGATTTTTACAGAACCCCCCCCACCCTGAAAAATTTGTCCCTTATGTGTTTATAGCGTAGGTGTTTAGTAGAGGCAGATGGAGAAGGCTTTAACATCGGTGTGCCTAATTTGACCATGTGCACTGGTGAAACTAAGTCATCCATGTGCACCAGTGCTCATAATTTGATTTTGCACACCGATGCTCTTACAAACCATAACGCCATGGTGCTTAATAAATAAAGTGCACATATAACCACTATTAATATAAAATACTAAAATATTGTCAGTGCTCCCACAATAACAAAGCACAATGGTTCTCTCCCAATACCAAAGTGCATCGGTTCACCCCTAATAACAAAGCACATCGGTGCTCTCCCAAATAACAAAGTGCATCGATGCTCCAAAACATAATGCCCCAATACTTCCGATAACCACTATTAATATAAAATACTATTTTTTTTTTGTTTCATAAGAAATCAAATGCATAACAATGCTCCCCAATAACAAAGTGCCTCGGTGCTCGCCCAATAACACATCCCACAGGTGCTCCCCCAATAAAAAAGTGTATTGGTTCTTCCCCAATAACAAAGTGCATTGGTTCTCCCCTAATAAAAAAGTTCACCGGTGCTTCCCCAATAACAAAGTGCACCAGTGTGCCCCCAATAACAAAGCGCATCGATGCTCATATAACAAATGCACCAGAAAAATTGATTTTTAAATAAAAGAAATTAATTTAAAAACCATAAACATTCCATGGTGTGCTTAGAAACCAATATACCCCTGGTGTGTTCTGGTAAAAATAACGCACCAGTGCATACTACTATCGGGAGAACCATTAAAAGATAAAATTAAAAAATAAAACCAATTCGAATCAATGCACTTAAACATACAGTGAAAAAATGAGCGGGAATTTTATATTTTCAAAATGTATGTGTTTATAAATGAAAACCCTAATCATTATTTCATTATTTTTCCAAAATTTTGAGGAGTGACTTGTGCAAGAGAGATATACAAGCAAAGTATTTGGAGTGGGCATATTTTTTTGAAGAGTGAAATTTACATACATATTTGCAGAGGAGAAATTTTGGATATGTGAATTTATTCTATTCATTATCTCAATATTTCCCCTTTTTTATTTAAACATATTTCAGTGCATTGTAAAAAATAAAATAAAAGGGATTAACAGTTCCATATAGTATTGGAATCCCTAGCTTCCTAGTTGTTTTTCTTAGTTTTCCTCTCTATATTTCACAAGTAGATTTTTTTTAAGAAATAGATTTTTATAGGGTTTCTTTACTTGTATATGGGGAATTTTGTATCTGTTTCAATCGGATCACTCATTTCATTAGATACCAAACCATGTCATTGTAATTTTTCTTTTAAAAAATGCTTTTGTGGTTCGAAGTGCACACTATATAGGAATAACAGACCAGTGCGCATTTTCAAGTCAACAATATCGATGTTCCTTATTTGACTGTGTGCATTGATGCTCCTAAGTTGACCATGCACACTAGTGCTCTTCCCAATAACAAAGTGCACCAGTGATCCAAAAAAACATTCCCCAGTGCCTCTGATAACCTCTATTAATATAAAATACTAAAATATTCTTTTTTATTTAATAACAACTAAAATCCATCGCAATGCTCCCTAATAACAAAGTGCACCAGTTCTCCCCCAATAAGAAAGTGCACTGGTGTTGTTATAACCTTAATTTTCACCCTATAGGCTAGAGAGGAATCCATAAGAGGATAGAATCCAAAATACATCGTTTGCCTAAGGTTTAGCCCATTTTTGGAGATGCTAGCTCGACACCTAGTAGACAACAAGTGAGGACCCGTGTTGGTCACTAGTGGCTCAACAAGCAAGTCTCTCTAAATCTTATATATTCAAGGAGTTACGAGGTGATAAGCGATGGATGAGTTGTATCTTTGTGGAAAGGACCTAAGAAATCACATCATTCGAGTCTCTCGTGGTCTCTAGAAGATCTAGAATATTTCCAAAACTTCCTCAAAAGACTCGATATATAACAAAGGAAAGCCTTTGGAAAGAGGAGGAAGAATTCATAATAATGTTATGATTTCAAATTACATAGGTACTTGTTCCATATACCACAAAAAAAAGTCAGTAAAGGGAGAAAGGAGGTGAAGGGAGCATGCATCAACGCCTAAGGTACTTGTTCCATCTACCACAAACAGAAGAAAGGAGCAAGGAGGTGAAGGGAGAATGCATCAACGCCTAAGGTATGCTTGATGTAATTTTTTTTATGTTATTAATATATCATCGGTTTTCCCATGATATATTTGTATTCCATTATACAAAATTTTAGATCTGATTCACGCTATTGTAGATCCGATCAGAATCAAATTAGATCTAGGATTCTAATCCCAAGTAGAAAGGTAGAAATGTTTTTCTTATCTTTTGTATAAAGGAAGCAAGTTGTGGATCTTGGAGCTGTAGTTTCAGGACTGCAACTACCAGGAGATACAAAGGACAACCTCAAGAAAGGTATGCAAACTTCACCACTCCTTAGGATAATCATGAATCTATGTGTTTGAATCTAGATATTGGAAAATAAGAAGAAGTGTAGCCCTCTTTATGTCTAGGATTACTAGGCTAATCCTAGGGATATTTTGTTGTGTATTCAACAAGATCCTTGTGAGACTTTGTCCCATAACAGAACTGGCGACTCCACTAGGGAACAATTCTTCTCTAGTTTGAGTCTCTTGGCCAATCATTCCCTATGTTTGATTGTGTCTTCTTGAGATTATTCATTTAATTTACTCAAAGCCTGGATCTATTAGATCTCAGGTATCTAATATAGATTTGGAAGATCTAGAATGGATTCTTTGTTTTGAAAAAAAATATTGCAGGCCCTCAACTATTTCATAATAGGTGTCCCATGAGGCCCCTCATTGGTTGACAGGCCTGTGTCTCGTGAGGCTTTGTAAAATTTGTAGATTTGTAGTGTAAGACCCATAATTGTTAATTTAGATCTCTCCTCTGATAAATAGGGTTCTACAATGGTCTATTATAGTCTGGTTTTGTATCTGTTTGATTAATGTTTTGTCACATACTTTTCCATCAATTGGTTTATTGAATGCTTGTGTGTGGTCTCTTTACATTTCTTAGGTAAGATCTCTTTCTATCTGATAATTTCAGGAATTTTGGGTAGAGAACCCGACAGATATGAAAAGATATAGTAGTGTTTGTCATTGGTTGTTTTACTTATCCTTGTATAACCATTGTTCATCACTAGATATATCATCCTAGGTGAGTGTTGGGTGAGATATTGATAGTGACATTGTAGTGGTATGATCCAACCTCACTTCCAATTTCCTACAACCCATCTTCTTGCAGTGTCTTGCTGGTTTCCATTTGCTTTGTGTTTTCTTGCATAGATTCATAATTGTTTACATTTCAATTGGAAAAAATCACGAAAAAGACAAAAAAATATTTGTTGCATGCTAGATTTGATTCTTAATCATTAGTGAACAAATACATTAGGAGATTTTTTTGGTTCTAGATCTGAAGTTATTATTGGTTTCTTGGTGTGTGTGAGGTCAATTTTAAATGTTGCAAAGGAAAACGAAAATCTCTTCCCCTCCCATAGCTAGATTTCATTGAAAAGAAAAATTTTCATTATCATTCTTGCATTGCTTGGTTGGTTCAAGAGTACAAACATCATAAAGTTTCATCCATTAACCTTGGACTTAAGCAACATCCTTAAAAAGAAAAATCATAATCTAAAAATTATTAGACACTTTTCTTTTATAGTGAACCAACAATAGGTAGTCTTAGGGCCTTGGAATATGATTGGAGAGTAAACTCTCCAAGGACACAAAACTCAACTTAGGATATATTAAAGAGAATTAAAAATGCATTCCTGCAACCAGTGTGTTGGGAGATGCTAGAAGGAAAACCCCCCCTTTAACTACACCAGGGTTCAAGATGTAGATAGAGAGAATAACCGTCTAAAAGTTAATCAATTTTCTATTCTACCCCCAAAATACCAAAACTAAGGTAAATAAATCAAAGAGAGAAGAGATCAGGTAACTATACCTTTGATCCCATGTCTGGTGATGATTGCCTCATGCTTGAAAGTTCCACTTACTGTATGTCTCCTCCCAAGGATGACTTGCATCAAAAGATAGTAAAACAAGAACCATAAGCATGCTATTCTATACATAAGTTAGGTTTAGATGTTAGATGCTAAGTATAAATCAATAAAAATACTCAAGACACCATCATTTGGGATAGGAAAATGTAATTCTTTTATTCATCATACAAAGATTATACCTTACAATCTGAGTCAACCACCGTTCTGCGAACTTGGTCTAGGTTCCTCTTTACCATGCTCCAAGTGCACCTTGTATGAACTTCTTCTCTCAACCTTCTGATCACTTCTATGGAAGGGAATGGGTTAAATGGAGGAAGAAGGGGTTAATGAGGGAATGTTGAGGCAATTTCTCATAAAAGGAAGCAATATCTTGGGCAAGGAGGGGAAGTGGAATTGGGCAGAGTTTCATTGTTCTTATGCTTACACTAGAAATGAGACCCCAAAACCTCCTTTTATATGACAAAAGGATGGTTATTTGGTTGGGTGACGGGCTATAGCAGGTGGATTAGTTGGGAAACCTCCAATTGACGATACCCTCGTCACCCAACCATAGGCTGAAGCCTCCCTCCGAGCACCTTAACCTTGACTGAGAATTCCTCTGGAAGCAAACCCTAGGCTAGATAGCCAAACAGAGGGTAGAACACCTTTCCCCAAGGATAGCGCATCACAAAAAGCTGATCAAATAGTCCAAAACCTTGCCAGTAGATAGTCCAAGCCAACACTGAAAATAGTTGTTTCTACAGCTGCACCTGCAGTCCTCCTCCACATGTGCGCACCAAACTGGAGCTGCAGTGCTCACCAAACTGGGAACTGCAATTCTGAGATGC
This sequence comes from Picea engelmannii, assembly GCA_009831015.1. Taxonomy (NCBI): domain Eukaryota; kingdom Viridiplantae; phylum Streptophyta; class Pinopsida; order Pinales; family Pinaceae; genus Picea; species Picea engelmannii. The sequence continues at coordinate 66,881 of ML802993.1, forward strand.
TGTCAAATGAGAACTGGCACCTTGTATTTATAGTGGTTCTGCCAGTTTTGTTGGGGCCGACTTCTCCTTCTGGATATGTGTCTGTTCAGTATATTATTATTAATTTTGGTCGACCTCTTCTCTTGGAGGCTAATAACCTAATATAAATTATCTTCTTGAGCCGACAAGGGTTCTAGGGTTATTAGCCAACTCATTAGGGTTTCTCTTGCTTCTCATAGTCTTCTATTCTCGTCAAGTTCACACGTGGAGGTAAATACCTCCCACAACTACCATAATATTAACACTCCCTCCTAGATAGAGAGGTATTTACAGGTAATGGACTTGAGCACAAAAACATACCATTTACCCGATAGCATCAATATAGTCTCTAGACTATTTCATGACTAGATCATGAGCATCACCATCACCATCAACTGCATCATCTCTCGAAACCATACTTCATCTGAGTAATTATATATGATGTTGGATAAGTCACTCTCACCATATAGTGAGACAAGAGGAGTAAAATCTCTGAACTGTTTTCCGTCTGGAAAATCTTTGTTCATCATTCATCTAAATGATCATTATCTCCAATAAACTGTTGATAGTCTTCAAGACAATTAGAACAAGGATAGAACATGACTGTGTCTATTCATAGTAGTACATAACTACAATCCAAGTGGTTTACTACCACACCAAGTAACACACAAGTACTTGATCAACAACGTAATGGTTGCGAACAATGGAACATATCCACGACAATAGTCTTCCTCTATTGTCATACAGTCTTCATAACAAACATCTAATAGCAATCTACATAGAAATAATGTTATAATATATACTAAATTATTTGGGCCAATCTTTCACTCACATCTGTGAGCTCTGAAAGAATATCTGCCTCAAAATAGTGAAACATATTCACCATCATCTGATGTCGTCCTGCACAGAAAAATATTGTTAAACATAATCTGAATCATCTGGGCCAATATTTCACTCATGTTTGTGAGATATGGAAGAATGTCTACCCTTATCAGCAATGGGCTATCTGCCCTATCCTTCTCAACCAAGGAAGAAGGATTGTTTTTGATTTCTGAGCCTGGACCATTTCTCACCCTGGGCCATTCTTCCTACACTAATCAAAGTGCACCCTGGACAGAATGTATAAACCCTAAGAAATGTTTGGACCATTCCTCACCCTGGGCCATTACTCCTACACCAATTAAAGTGCACCCTAGAGAGAATGTATAAACCCTAAGGAATGACTGTCCCTGATTGCTGAGCCTGCACTATTCCCCACCCTGGGCCATTCCTCCTACACTTATCAAAGTGCACCCTGGAGAGAATGTATAACCTTAAGAAATAACTGTCCGAACCATTCCCCACCCTGGGCCATTCCTCTGACACTAAAAAAAGTGTAACCTGGAGAGAATGAGTCTTCCCTAAGGAATGTTTGTCCTACATCAACCTCCAAAACGGACCATTCTTCAAAACTGATCACAACTGTTAATTTTGAAATAATGACTGCCCGGCGAGGCAGACCATTCTACTTGACCACTACTCAGAGTGTCTGCCAAGAATAATGACTGTCCTAGACCACTCCCCATGTTAACCACAATGGGAAGTCACTATCTATGATACATCAGCAATTAGTTTGCCTCCCATGTTAACTACAATGGGAAGTCACTGTCCGTTAGAAATCTCAATCCACTTTCCGAACAGGAAAGCATCTGTCCAATCTAGATTATTTTTCAATTACAAAGATAAATAATATTTTTAGTGCTCTTACCTAACTTGGAGAGCCATTTCTTCCTTTTTCAATATGAAGGAAGTTGTTTCCATGAGCTCCAACTTGAGTACGCAAACTCGTTCATCTTGGATAGAAGCTTTACCAAAATTTCTGCTTATCTGCTTTTCTGTGGAGATGTGTGTTGGAGAAAACATTTTCTCCTTTCTGGACTTTATCATGGATAATGTAATGCTTGTACTTTAGTCTGGAACACTTGTGAAGGATTCATGTAGATCTGAACAATAGAGTATATCATAGTTGGAGAACTGGAACATATCCATGTTGGCACTTCTTCTGTCATCATGAGATCTGATCTTCTGAGTAGTCATCTTGATGTTATATGAAAATATTCACTATGCTTCTGCTGTGCACTGGAGGTTCTTCACCAAGTTATCTTCTTCTTATCTTCATACAGGAGTCTCTTTCTAGTATGCCTCAAAGTATTGAGATTGGTCTTCATACGCTCTTTATCCAATTTCTCTGGAGAACATTCTTTGCATTTATCTGATGTAGAATTCCAACTCATGGATGTTGCAGATGATATAATGACTCATGTAGTGATATGTCTGGTGTACTGGAACAAGTAATCATTATAGTCTTCTCCCTCCATCTGGGAGAACCTCTGGTTCTAGATATTGCAATGCTTTCATTCATAAGTTTTCCATACACTGTTCTTCATCACGACTTTCAGTTCTTCTGCTTGATTGCTTTTAGTGAGTTCATATCAGGCTAGTAATCTTGTGATTATTTGATACAATGACTAGTTGTTCTGGTTCTTATTTCTTTCTTGGAATCCTCATGTTCTTCTTCATGTTTTTCTTTAGCTCTTGGGTCCATGGAATTTCTTATAGATTCCATGCCCTAGAGATTCCACTTCTTCTTTTCATCATAGGATCATGGATCTGGATGGACAACCAAGAATACTTTAAGGCTTCTCTTCAAAGAGGTCTTCTTCTACAGTTGAACTGAACACATACTGTCTTTCATGGTTGCTACCATGGATATATATATTTCATCATTTTCAATGGATCATAGGATTAGCTCCCTCCTAACCCTTGCTTCATGTAAGAGTGCATATAATCAGCGCCCTCCGTCTAATAGAGTCCACGCTTCCATCTGCATCCTTATTGTCTTCTGAAATATATAATTGGCTCATAGTCCACGCTTCCGTCTTGTTATCTTCTACAAAATGTCGTAAGTCTTTTTCCAATTTCCTCTCGATTGTTGACTTCTTTCTGTCTTTGCTTCTTTTAAGTCTCTTCATGATTGATTCGGCTTAATATCTTCCACATGATTTGTATCTCATCTTTTCATGTGTATTATCTGATGATATCTCTTTTCATCTTGTTTGTTCTTCCATAGGTATAGTTCCTTTTTGGAACACATTATTTTCCAAGAGATAGATATATGTACAAAGGCGATGCAAGCAAGACATGTACAAGAAATAAGAAGAGTGTTGTTACCTTTTAGTAGAAGAAGTCTCTTCCATCTTGCTTAGTCTTCTTTGTAGGTTCCTTTTCTTTGGCAACTGATGCTTCATGTTTCTCTTTCCTTTTCTTTAGCTCGAGACACTGGTTCCTGTAGTGACCGTACTTTTGACAGTTGAAGCACTATATTTCTGAAATATCTTTTCTTTGTTTTGGCTTCCTTATTGAATCAAACTTTCTTTTGTCCCTGAAGTTCTTGAATCTTGCTGTGAAGGCTTGATCATCGTACTTCTTTTGAGGTTTCTCTTTTGCATTGATCCTTGATTCTTCTTGAGCACAGCAAGTCCAAAGTTCTTCAAATGTCGGGTACTCCTTCCTTGTGTTCATGCTTGCGGAAAATGCATTCGATGTCTTGGGAAGACCATTGAGTACTATGTTCACCAATTCCTTTTCTGAAGTGATCTCTTCAATAGCTTGTAGTTGATCTCTTAACTGGGAGATCCTTACAAAGTATGATGTTATGTTGTCATCATCATTCATCTTCATGTCACAGAGCTCATTCTTCAAACTCATAACTTGTCCAATGTTTCTGACTGAGAAGAGATTTGTTAGGGCATCGTACATCTTCTTCGATGAGTCAATATGGGAGATGTAAGGTATCAAGTGGTATTTTATGGAATCCACTATGATACTCATGGAATTTATGTCAAAATCTTTGAAATTCTTTATAGCTGCAACGTTCTACGGTTCCTTCTCTTCTCCTTCTTTAAACTCTGGCTTCACGATATTTCCTTTCACAATATCCAACACTTTATTCTTAGCAAGGATGAGGTCAATCCTTGTCTTCCATGCTCTGAAGTTAGAGGCTTCATCTAGCTTGTTCTCATACTTCATAGAGTTCGTCATGGCTTGCTTGACTTGGTCAAACCCTAGATTTGACCTGAAATCCAAACTTCACGTCTTAGCCTTTTGAGAGTACCAGGAGATGCGCTGGGCTAGGGCGCACTGATCTATCCAAATATTAGGTCAATATCATCACTTAAGGTGCCTCGACAAGAGGTTTAGGGTTTCTGCAACTGCTTTTGCTAGTAACCCTAGCTGCAGTGTCTTGGAAGCTGCTTCTGCTAGTAACCCTAGTGGTAGTTCCTCAACGAGCTCAATATCTAGCGGCTATGTTTCCTTCCAGCGTTTTAGGCTGACTGAAGGGGTGTGGGCCCATAACCTATTAGAATATAGAATATGGTGTGCTCATTTTACCATTGACGATACCCTCGTCACCTAACCATAGGTCGAAGCCTCCCTCCGAGCACCTTAACCTTGATTGAGAATTCCTTCGGAAGCAAACCCTAGGCTAGATAGCCAAATAGAGGGTAGTGCACCTTTCCCCAAGGATAGCGCATCACAAAAAGATGATCAGATAGTCCAAACCCTCACCAATAGATAGTCCAAGCCAACACTGAAAATAGCTGATGTTGCAGCTGCACCTGCAGTCCTCCTCCACATGTATGCACCAAACTGGAGCTGCAGTGCGCACCAAACTGGTAACCGCAATTCTAAGATGCTGTCAAATGAGAACTGGTGACCTGTATTTATAGTGGTTCTTCCATTTTTGCTGGGGCCGACTTCTCCTTCTAGATATGTGTCTGTTCAGTATATTATTATTAATTCTGGATGACTTCTTCTCTTAGAGGCTAATAACCTAATATAAATTATCTTCTTGAGCCGACAAGGCTTCTAGGGTTATTAGCCAACTCATTAGGGTTTCTCATGCTTCTCAGAGTCTTCTATTCTTTTCAGGTTCACACGTGGAGGTAAATACCTCCTGCAACTACCATAATATTAACAAGGAGGGGAAGTGAAATCGGGCAGAGTTTCATTGTTCTTATGCTTACATTAGAAATGAGACCCGAAAACCTCCTTTTATATGACAAAAGGATGGTTATTTGGTTGGGTGACGGGCTATAGTAGGTGGATTAGTTGGGAAACCTCCAATAGCCTGTAAATTTCAACGAATTCCTTGCAACTTTTTATTTTTTCCAACTTTTGCAAGTATACGCGAGATGTAATGGTGCAACATGCATATGTACACGAGCTATATTGGTGCAACAAGCATATGTACGTGAGATGTAGTGGTGTAGGGCACGAACATCTTCTAAAAAATGTTTTTTTAAGAAGAGCTTCTCAGCAGTGCTTTGGAAAAATATGCAAGTAAGAGGGCCAAGGCCATCTATGCATGAGTAGGAAAATTTAGGGCTATAACAGATGCCCCCTAATGTGTGAGGTTATAAGAGAAACTAATGGCCGAAATACATTACAATATCTTCATCGATGTACGAAATCGAGTGAGCTCGGGACCAGAGTTCGAGAGGTGCCATCTACAAAAAAACAATTGTCTCTCTGAGTCGGGAATACCCATGCTCGGGATAAACTAAATCATGGCTTCCAATCAAATACATTGTAGATCCATGTCATATAACTATATAAAGTGTATCCGTGACCAATACACAACAAATCTACATCTCAAAATCAGTCGAAGATATACAAGTAGAGTATCCATCTTCAAGAAGCTAGTGACACTTGATGGCTAGAGATGAGGCCTTCAGAGCTTGAGAAACAACTTCAAGATCTTCAAAAATTAGGTAGGAGTATAATGGGAGTGAATAACTCACTACCCTAAGGTCTTCAACGACTCGATTGGAAAATACATGAGGATCTCGATGATCAGGCAGAGAACTACATCGATTTTGAATCAGGACTTGACTGGACTCTTGAGATGGCCGACTCATGAGGTCAAGAGATAAACTGCAGAAATTTCGACTCAGGTTGGGTGAAACTTCCCTTGGACAAAATCATGAAAGATGATCAGGCTCAGGCAACATGATATTGACATAAGTTCACGATGCAGGAGGCAACACAAACTCTCCATGTGTTTGGAAGAGTTACCAAATGGAGGAGGACATAACTCTATGTAGCGAGAAGTACAACTTCCTAAGGTCATACTAGATCCCAATGCTTGACCAAAAAATGGAAGGATGTGATTTTTCCAAGGGAGACTCTCTGTGCTGTTGAAAAAAGAATACATATTTCCCGTCCCCTATTTTTGGAATATTTGATTTTTTTTGTCTTTTTTAATTTTTTAAATTCTTGAAAAAGAATAAAAGAATGCTACGTTACAAAGGAGGAATGAGTGTCACAAGAAATCGCACTAGTTCCACGCAAGAAACACACTGATTCTCAGAGTAAGGAGACATGTGCAGGAAAATGACACTCGGGGAAAAATCCTCCATGGGTCAAGGTGTCAGATCGCAGAGGCAAGAAGTGCTACAAGGCTTGCTTATAAGGCATGCTTCAAAGGTTCATTTGAGAGAAACATGGAGTCGGCATTAGGAAAAAGACACAGAGATGCAAATGAGATTAAGCAAGACACAATGAGACCCTTTCTATGTAATTTTTAACGAGCCTAGAGAAGGTAAGATCGATAGTTTTTTCACATTTAGAGAGTTTGAAAAAACGTAAAAGAAGACTCGAGGGAGTACCTTTTTTGGAGATAGTCTAGTCGATGTGAAAAAGGGGTAAATTTGCACCGAAAAGACGTCTTTTCAAAACCATTTTAACGAGTCTGACAAGTACAAGATCACTCAGAAATATTTTCAATTTTAAGGAGTTTGAAAAGAGCTTAACTATAGATTTATAGCCTTTTTCTGAGTTTAGTCTCCTTAGCCTAAAAAATTATAAAAGTTACTAAGGAGAACTCTTGAGGCGAGACGAATCTCTCGAGGCGTACCTTTTTCCTCTATAATATACACGCTAGAAAAAAAGGGTAAACTCATGCCAATAGATGTTCTTCTGGACCATTTTAACAAGTGTGAAGGAACAAGGTCACTCAACGATATTTTCAATTTTAGGGAGTCCGGAAAGAGCTTAACTTTGGACTCCGTGGGGGTTCCTTTTTCATAAGTAATGTCCAAGGCCCAAAAAAGTTGATAAACCAAAACCAAGGAGAATGTTCCTTTTTCGAATATTTAGTCCCTTAGGCTTGAAAAAGGGTTAAACTTATGCCTGAGAATACTCTTCTAGCGAACCAAAGTTCCTAGAGCATACCTTTATTCATGAAATTGACCATCCGGATCGAAAAAGGGGTAAACTACCACCATACAGATGTGATTTCAAATTTGATTTTGGTGAGCGCGAAGGGAAACAAGATTTCTTGGAAATCTTTTCGTGTTCAGAGAGTCTAAAAAGGGATTAAAGAATAATCTATGGGGATACTTTTCTCATTTAATCCAGACAAGATCGAAAAGAATAAATACATTCTCCTTGGATGTTTCTTTCAAATTTTAAAGCGAGATTGAAAGACAACAAAGTGTGCTCATTTGGGAGTCCCACGGGGTAGAGTCTATGTAACATCCTCGACCACCCATGGTCGGGCCACGCTACATGAGGGAACACTTTCAATCTCTCATTGCGGAACACACTATAACATACCTAGTATTCAACTGAGCTATGCCACATAAATTTTTCTCTTCAAACTACATTCAATTATAACATATACATACAACGCTCTTGCGGAATCTTTACATATAATACGTAAACAAACAATTACATTCTGTAAATATACAATTTCATACTGAATAACAGTAAACACAGACATGCAAAATATACAGGGAAATACCCATAAACATAGAGACAGTTATAATCACACATATGATAAACCATAACATAAGCACGTAAATCACAATGCAACATGTAAATTTATCACACGATTGGTACTTATCTTGGAAAGATTTTCACCAACTGCATGCAGACTATCCACGAACCTCCCAGCCTTAGACTACACTGTTCATCACTCTTAACAGTGAGTCACCCCTGAGCTGGGACTAAACTCCACCCAGGTAAAGGGATTCCTAACCAGGCTAAAGGCTCATAGACAACAGGAAAGACTCCTTCTCAGGTGCTCACTCAACTAACAACCTACAACCTCTCATTCCCCACATGCCTATCCCACCCAAGGAAGTGTGCCCCTTCTCTGCTCAACAGTCCTTCGGCTGCCCCACTTCCCTTCCAGGGCTTCAACAATAGGCCAGACAGGAAGTCTCAGAGCCCTGTAGCTGCAATTCAAAACCTTTAGGAAATCAATTCCCAACAATTCTCTCGCTCAGAGAATTGCTCACAGGCCTGAAAAACCGCCTCTTCAATTTCCCACGGGCCTGACAACCTACTTCTTCAATCCCGCTCCCAAGCTAACTAGGTACACCAACAGGAATTGGTTATGGAAACAGGTTCAGATATAGTGAAATGAATGTCTGAAGGATAACTGACTGCGTGAGTGAAAAATGGTCATGGAGTCATGGCTGGATAACTGAATGATGGACGAAATCATGGAGAGGTGATCGTAAGAATGATGGTGAAGGTGTATAAATGAGATAAGTCCCCATGATATGTATGCATGTCCCCAACTTGACACTTGTCATGTTGGAAGCTACTTTGGTCCACTTGTCCCCAACTTTAGAACTTAGGATAAAATAATTATCCATACTTTATGTTTTAAGAAATATTAATATAATATTCTTTTCTGGTTTAAGCTCTCTAGCTTAGCCCTTTTCCCTTAAATTTTGGCCCTCCCTTTCCCTAACTGGTGGAGTTCATTCCCCCATCTCTTTTATTGTGGTCGGTCTGTGCGCAATGATGTATTTTATATTAATCAAGAGACATATAAAAATAGGTGCACTGGCCTTTAACATCTAGGTGCACTGGCATAATTCCAAAACATAAGCATCCCAGCTTATATTAACTAGCTCACCAACCTATAACACATATCATATACACAAGGCTCGCTGACCTCCATACTGCGTGCACTTTAGTTACTATGTGCGGTATCCGAGAATGTGCACACCACATCATTTTACTGCGTAGTACATGCACACACTATGCCATGAAAGGTGCATTACAAAATGATGTCAAAACAGCTCACCAGCTTAAGTACACTTACAATACATTTACAATTGGGTTTGGGCAAAGGATATTACAATCCCCTCCCCTTATTTATGCACTGTCCTTAGTGCATCATATACCCATATACAACAAAATTTTCAAAAATCCTCAAAAAGATGCAGGTATTCTGTCCACACTGCATCCTCATGCTCCCAAGTATCATCCTCAGAACCGTAATAGGTCCATTGGACCTTCACAAGCCCTATGGGTCGAATTCGGAGCTACATGATTTTCCAGTCCAGAATGCGCACCAGATGTACTTGAAAAGCACCTTCTTTCTCCACCTGAATCACATTCCAATCAATAACATGATTAACATCAGGTATATATTTCTTTAGCAATGATACATGGAATACATTATGAACAAACATAGATGTAGGCAATGCAATCATATAAGCAACTGGGCCAATCCTCTCTATGATTTCAAATGGCCCACAAAATCTGGCTACCAACTTGGTGTGGCTTCCCAGCTTCAGGGTACTCCTATTATCTTTCACCTTCAGTAAAACATGATCACCCACTTTGAACTCTCTATGGGTTATGTTCTTATCGGCATAAATTTTCTGCCTATCTTGGGCATCTTTTGAATTCTACTTAATTTTTATCATTTGGTCCTCTATCTCCTTGAGCAACTCTGGCCCAACTACTGTCCTATCAGCTGGATTATCCCAACTCACTGGAGTATTTCACTTTCTTCCATAAAGTTCTTCAAATGGGCTCATCTTCAATGATGCCTGATACCCATTGTTGTAAGCGAATTATACCAAGTGCAGGTAGTCCTCCCATTTTGATGGTTTGTCCATCACGTATATTCTCAGTATGTCTTATATCACTTTGTTCACCCTCTTTGTCTATCCATCAGACTCAGGATGATAAGTTGTACTAAAGTTCAGATTCGCTCTGAATCCTTTGAACAATCCCTTCCAGAAATTCGATGTGAATTTCAGGTCTCTGTCGGACACAATTTTTTTAGGAATTTCATGCAATCGTACTACTTCCTTCATGAAAATATCAGCAACATCTGTTGCCTTGTGAGTAGTTTTTAGTGGAATAAAATGGTCAACTTTTGTAAGCTTGTCCACCACCACCATGATCAAATCATGCAGCTTTCCTGTTCTAGGCAATCCTGTAATAAAATCCATTGTCACCACTTCCCACTTCCATTCAAGAATGGGAAAAGGTTGCAACAACCCTGTTGGGTGCCTATGCTCAGCTTTAACTTTCTGTCATTCCATACATCTAGAGATGTATTCATTGATCTCTCTCTTCATACCTAGCCAAAAGTAATGGCTCTTGACCGCTGCCACGGTTTTCTGATATTCAAGGTGCCCTGCATAAGGGACATTATACATTTCATGCAAAATCGTACATTTCAAGTCCTGGACATTTGGAAAAAAAAAATTGTTCTTGTGCAACAGTATTCCATCTATTCCCAAATTATAATTATCCACCTTTTGTGGCATCTTACCCTATTGTAGGTTTGCTACCAATTCTCTGTATTGCAGATCTACATTTGTAGCCTCCAGAATTTTTCTTTTAATATCAGACTGATACATGCTAATGGTTGTAGCATGTAGTTTATGCACCCGCCTGCTGAGTGCATCAACCACTTTATTCTCTTTTCCCTTGATATGCTTTATATCAAAGTCATACTCGCTTAGAAATTCTAAAAATCTTCTTTGCCTAGCATTTAGATTGGGCTAATCAAATAAATATTTCAGACCATTGTGGTTTGTTCTGAGCTCAAACCTTTTTCCCATGAGGTAGTGTCTCCATTTCCTCAAGGCATGCACTATGGCTGCCAACTCCAAATCATGAGTGGCGTAGTTTCTTTCATGCTCCTTCAACTTCCTTGATTCATAACATATAACAAACCCATTTTTATTGAGGACTCCACCAAGTCCTTCATTACATGCATCTGTGCATATAATGAAGTCTTCATTTGGGCATGCAATCCTTAGTATTGGAGCACTTGTCAATAGTTGCTTCAAGTGTTGGAAACCCTTTTCACAATCCAATGTCCATTGAAACTTCACACCCTTTCTTTGTAAGGAAGTGATTGGGTGTGCTATCTTTGAGAATCCTTCAATAAATCTCCTATAATAGCCTTCAATACCCATGAATGATCTCACCTCTATCACATTATTCGATGCTGACCATTCTCTAATGGCTCCTATCTTCTCAGGATCCACTGCTATCCCATCCTTTGAAATGATATGCCCCAAATAATGAATTTGTTTCTAATAAAATGAGCACTTTCTCAATTTCCCTTAATACATGCAACACCATCCTCAAATGATGTTCATGCTCTTCCTCTGAATTAGAATATATAAGAATGTCATCCAAAAAGAAAATGACAAACTTGTCTATATATTCTCGGAAAACACCATTCATTAAGCACATGAAAATAGATGGTGCATTTGACAACCCAAATGGAACCACTGTGAACTCATAATGACCATACCTTGTCCTGAAGGTGGTCTTGCTGATATCTTCCTCTTTAATCCTTACCTGATGGTATCCTGATCTGATATCTACCTTTGAAAATATCTTTGCATCCTTCAATTGATCAAAGAGATCATCAATGCTTCGCAGAGGATACTTGTTCTTAACAGTCACTTTATTCAACTGTCTGAAGTCAATGCACAATCTTAATGTTCCATATGTGTTTTTCACAAACAAGACTGGGGAACCCCAAGGTGACACACTTGGGCGTATATACCCCTTCTTCAGAAGTTCTTCAAGTTGCATTTGCAACTCCTTCAATTCTGGTGTACTCATTCTGTAAGGAGTCTTTGACACTAGAGTTGCTCCAGGCATTAGATTTATAGAGAAATCAATGTCTCTCTTTGGGGGTAGTCCTGGCACTTCCTTGAACACATCTTCAAATTCTTCCAGGAATGCATAATCTTCCAAATTTGGCACCTTATCTTTAGGTGTCTCTTCCATATGAACTGCAAATATTTGACACCCTTTTTTGTAACATTTCTTCAGCTGCAATGCTGAAATTTCTCTAATGGTTACTGCCCTAGGAATTCCCTTCACTTTCCTTAGTTTCCCTTCCTCATCCAAGCAAGTAAATGCTTTGTTATGATAGTCCAGGAGAGCATGATGTTGGTCCAACTAATCCATCCCAATTAGACAGTCATAGGAACCTAAAGGCAAGATGTTCAAATCTACCTTGGTGTTCAGTCCATTCATGTCCATGAGGCATGACTTAACCATCTCATTAACTTTTCTTCTAGCTCCTATAGCCAACTGCACCAACCAAGATTTCCCATGCTTGCTTCTTGTAAAATGAAAACTTTCCATCATCTTAGGGTCTATATAACTATAACTAGCTCCTGAATCAATTAAAATAGCAATGGTTTGGTGGTTGATCATACCTTCCACTTCAATCATGTGGGATTGATACTTTTATTTCTTGTTGTCCAGAGCTGCATAGATCCTTGGCACATTTATGCCCATGTCCTCCATTGTTTCATCTTGTTGTACATTGTGAACATCCCATCCTTTTTCACTTCTATGAGGACAATCTATGAACATATGATCTCCTTTACAACCCCAACATTGAATAGGTGGTTGCCTTGGCCTTTGACTCCATATGTCAATCGTTCTAGGTTCTTTAGGCATTTTCTGGCCCTATGGATTATTTCTGAAGAATGGTGGCTTAGCTCCCTTCTTCCTCTGATCCATATTGAATTTCTTTTTGTCTTCCCAAGTCTTTTGGAAAGTTGGCCTTGCTTTTTGTTGATCATATAGGCATTTAGCTCGCCTTATGGTCTCTTCCAATGTCTTGGGTTCATCATACTATATTTTGTCACTGATGAATGATGGAAATCCACTCAAATACCCTTGAATTTTGACTGTCTCATCCTTGATGAAAGAGACATACTTCAAAAGTTCTATAAACCTTCTCTCATATTCATCTATGGTCATACTTCCAAGCGTGAGTTCAAAGAACTCTTTCATTTTCTTGTCATAGTATCTCTTAGTCAAGTATTTCTTCTCAAAATACTTCTTGAATTCCCTCCAAGTAAAATTTTTCTCCTTAATGTGTTGCACCTGCACAAGCTGATCCCACCACATGGAGGCCTTTCCCTTGAGTTGATAGATAACAATTCTACCTTCTACATGAAAAGAATAATTATGCAATTGAAAATACTTTCTCATGCCCAACAACCATGTTTCTGCATATTCATCCTTCTTTTGCTCACCATCAAATGTAGGAGGTTTGATTTTGTTCATTTATGCTCATAGATCATCCACCCCATACCTCTTATGCCTTCTGATAGGGGATGGACTTGAGCTATTGCCTGCTCTCTTATTGGAATTCCTTGGGGAGTGATGGTGGTATCTGCTAACACTTCTTTCTTTTCTTTTCTCATCCGAAGGTTTGTGACTTCCAGATTTTCTTAAGCCACTCTCCTTACCAAATTTATTTTTTATTCTGTTCAAGCCCTCCAATAACTTCATGTTGAAGTCATCCTGCTACTCCTTGTCTCTTATAAGCCTTTCATTATCAGCCTTATGGCTTTGGACATATTTCTGCAAATTTTTAATGGTCTCTACCATATTCATGTTTTCATTCCTTTCTTATCCATGTCCATTGGAGTTTGTTCCTTCAATGCCCAAATGGAAATCCATCCCTCTGCTCTCATATTGTTGACTGCAATTCTCCTATGCCTATTCCATTCCTATGGACTCTGCACTGATCTAATCTGATCTAGTTCTTGTTAATTCTGCAAAATGTGCAGCCATCAAAACTTATCAGGCTAACTAATTCAACAATTCATGAAAAATATGAACCATTTTGGTTCAATATATACATCCAAATTATCTCTTCTGATTTCTTAGTGTTATCACCATGACAATTTTTAGATAAGACCCAAGTCTTGATAACATAGACGCGCAACGCCTCCAGAGATACATCAGATGGAAGGCGGTTTATCGAAACCACTTTTGCCAAAGTCCCAATGTCACGTGTTTCAATACGTCAAAACCACCACTTGTGGAACTGGCGATGGCTAGTTAGATCACCCCGTTTCACTCGTTCAGTACTTCACATCCATATGATGTCAAGTGAATGCCGCCATATAATGAACTAAAAAAGATAATCATTTGAAATGGATTAATCGAGCATGGAAACCAATTGTATTTGTATGTAAGTCTATCTGTGATTCATCATTGGGACTCTATAAATACCAATTCTCAAGTATGGAGGCATCATATTATCCATAAATGGAGTAATCTTCAAATTTTTTCGACCTTCTGGTCTCTATAAAAACATTTTGGTGTCCACGAAATTGAGGTACATGGACAAGGCTACGTCCAGTGAGACTGGTTCTTCTGGCAACATGGTAGATTTTCCTTCGAGTAAGGAGGATAAGTTAATTGCGCAGATAATAGTGACTAAATTTTGCATAGAACTTGCCACAGACTCGAAAATGGAAGCCAGGCTGAATCCCGTTATGAGGGATCTAGTCATCAACAGACCAACTGTTAAGAAGAAACAGAGCAAGCGACAGAGGAAAGAAACCATCGCTGAAACGTCTGACAGTGCTAGAGAGGATCAACCGGTCTAGTTAGATACTTTAAAGGAGGATATCACTAAGTTGAACTGAGTCTTGGAATAAAAGTACCTTTCAACAATTTTTGGACAGATGGTAGCATAGGTAAGGGGCCCCAGAGATGATAGGCCTGTTTTTAAACGATCCCTTTACCATAGGATAATTGTTATTGTAAATCATTCCCTTTTTGTAACTTTGGGATTAAAATGATTATATAAATGCAGAAGTGGATTTTGGACTATATATTACAAGATTCTAACTGGTGGTGATATGAGTCTTCTTTTCTTTCATAGTATGCATTTCTTGTAAGCTTATATTCCACTTCCATCTGTCTGAATCGGAGGAATATAAAACTCTCATCTTTGAGATGCTCTCGGCTTAGCAACCTAGAATATATTTATTTCTTCTCAAACCAACTCTGAATTCATTTTAAATAATGCTCTGATGCGGTTGTGTGTTTCTTTTCCTCTAATACCATGCAAATTTTCTATTAAACTCATAATCATTTCCTTAATTATCCTTCCAAAAGACTTCGCACGCACAAAAATTCAACTTGTACACCCATATTTATCGTGCACATCAACTCCATAAGGTAAATCATGCTTCCGCTCACCTATATCCACTGTGCCTTTCTTCTTTGTCATGCCAATAGCTTGCGCGCACTACTTTTGCATTGCGTGCCAATATCCACTGTGCACAGTTTTGGTTCTTGCACTGATACCCATTGCACACAGTTTTTGTATCGTGCACTGATATTCCACATGCATTTCTCTCTATGCATTGCACCATGCCAAAGTTCAATATGCCCCCACTGCGCACAATAATTTGCGTGCACCATTGAATACACTGTCATGAGACAACTTATACTCATACTGCGCGCACACCAACCAAAATCCTCTGTGTTTTGAAATACTGTACACACCACATGCACAATACTATGTGTGTGCTCATCGCCCAATGCTAAATTTAGCGCGCACATCCGCACACGATATTCTTCCACACGGCGCCACAATTTACCGCGCACACCTGGACACCAACATTTTCTACGCGGTGCTAAAATTTTCCATGGACACTATATGACTTGAAATTTGGTCACTTCGAAATTAATCTTCTATGAATAATCGCTTCCACTGAACCTTTCCAGCTCAGCCAGGCTCAGTGTTGGAACTGAAGCTATGATACCATATTGTAACATCCCCGACCACCCATGGCCGGGCCACGCTACATGAGGGAACGCTTTCGTTCTCTCATTGCAGAACATACTGTAACATACCTAGTATTCAACTGAGCTATGCCACATAATTTTTTCTCTTCAAACTACATGCAATTATAACATATATATACAATGCTCTTGCATAAGCTTTACATATAATACGTAAACAAACAATTACATTATGTAAATAGACAATTTCATAGTGAAATAACAGTAAACACAAACATGCAGCATATACATGGAAATACCCATAAACATACAGACAGTTATAATCACACATATGATAAACCGTAACATAAGCACATAAATAACAATGCAGCATGTAAATTTATCACACGATTTGTACTTATCTTGGAAATATTGTCACCAACTACGTGTAGACCATCCATGAACCTCCCAGCCTTAGAATACGTTGTTCATCACTCTCAACAATGCGTCACCCCTGAGCTAGGACTAAACTCCACCCAGGTAAAGGGATTCCTAACCAAGCTAAAGACTCATAGACAACATGAAAGAATCTGTCTCAGGTGCTCACTCAACTAACAACCTACAACCTCTCATTCCCCACATTCTTGTCCCACCCAAGGAAGTGTGCCCCTTCTCTGCTCAACAGTCCTTCGACTTCCCCACTTCCCTTCCAGGGCTTCAGAAATAGGCCAGACAGGAAGTCTTAGAGCCATGTAGTTGCAGTTAAACACCTTCAGGAAATCAATTCCCAACAATTCTCTCGCTCAGAGAATTTCTCATGGGCCTGACAACCCACCTCTTCAATTTCCCACGGGCCTGACAACCCGCTTCTTCAATCCTGCTCCCAAGCTAACCAAGTACACCAACAAGAATTGGTTATGGAAGCAGGTTCAGATACGGTGAAATGAATGTCTGAAGGATAACTAACTATGTGAGTGAAAAATGGTCATGGAGTCATGGCTGGATAACTGAATGATGGACGGAATCATGGATAGATGATCGTAAGAATGATGGTGAAGGTGTGTAAATGAGATAAGTCCCCACAATATGTATGCATGTCCCCAACTTGACACTTGTCATGTTGGAAGCTACTTTGGTCCACTTGTCCCTAACTTTAGAACTTAGGATAAAATAATTATCCATACTTTATGTTTTAAGAAATATTAATATAATATTCCTTTTTGGCTTAAGCTCTCTAGCTTATCCCTTTTCCCTTAACGTTTGGCCCTCCCTTTCCCTAACTGGTGGAGTTCAGTCCCCCATCTCTTTTATTGTGGTCGGTCTACGCGTAGTGATGTATTTTATATTAATCATGAGACATATACAAAATAGGCACACTGACCTAATTCCAAAACATAAGCATCCCATCTTATATTAACTGGATCACTAGCCTATAACACATATCATATACACAAGGCTCGTTGACCTCCATACTGCGCGTGGTATCTGGGAATGTGCACACTACATCATTTTACTATGCAGTACATGAACACACTATGCCATGAAAGGTGCATTACAAAATGATGTCAAAACATCTCACCCACTTAAGTACACTTACATTACATTTACAATTGGGTTCGAGCGAGAGATATTAAAGTCTACACAAATAGTAGGAACATATAAAGGGGCAGCCTGAAATAATGTCGAATTGGGATGGTGATTATTAGATGCTAGCTGGTTGACAGTGACAATGCTTCCATTTTGAGGGAAATGCATCACTTGGAAGAGCATAGACACCACAACGTTCATATCATATACATAATCATGCGAGAAAAGCATATTGAAATCTAATGGTACTTGCACCACTATAACATTGAAAAGGACAGTCTTCCCACCTAACGAGATAGGAAATTGAGGTAGAATCCCCAAGTATTCACTAGGACATCTGTCAAAATCCAACAGATCATGTGAAGAAGACACAAGCTCAGGAGAACCCAAAGCTTGTCAAGCCGAGAAGGATAAAATACTTGCAGAGGCCCCTTCATCCACAATACATTGGAAATATTGTTTAAATTAACTTCAACTCTTATTTGAAAGGGTGCAGAAGAAGGAAGACGATGCTCAACAAGGGCTTGGAAGGGGTGTGCTTGAAGTGAATGGAATGCCCCCTTGTTTTGAAAGTACTGAACTGGAAATACTAAACACATAGTCGGTAGACACATCACTCTAAAATACATGAGTGGTATCAACTAAATATTTCATCGGCATGACCACTTTAGTATACTCGACACTCTCCAAGAGAAGAGATGGATTAGCCGAAAACTGAATCGGCATGACCACTTTCATAACCAATGGTTGAATAGGCTACGAGACAACATCGTCTACATGCACATAACCCCCCAAAAGAGGAGTGGGATTAGTTGAAGATTGCATCGGCATGACCACTTCATCAACCAAAGGTTGAATATAATATGAGGAAACCTCAAAATACTCAGAATCAAAAGAGCTTACAGATAGGGTCCACAATCTTCGTACCTTTGGAAGGTCAAGGAATAAATAAGTAAGGTGATCTCCCTCGCAAAGATTACAAGGGAACTTAGGCTTACGTCCTATCCGTATAGGTTTCTCAACAGAATCAATGTTGTTGGCCCTTGACCAAGTTTTGGGAGATCCTTGGTCAAGTTTGACCTATTTTAAGACTTCGACAGCCTGTCGAAGGAGGAGCGAAATACGAAGCAGAGATCGCAGGATCTCGACCCCCTTTTGGGTCCTTTTTGGGATTTGGGATTATGTAACAGGTATGGGATTTCGGCCCATGGGTTTACCCATGTTTAGGCCTAGTTTGTATGTATAAATAGATTCTAAAACAATGTAGTGGACACACACAAAATGGTTAAGTGCTAGATCTATGTGATTGAAGGATTGTAAGTGCTTTGTGCATATTGTGTGAGACTTGCAGAGCTACGTGAAAGTAATTGTAAGAAGGTTTGGTGCTTTACCCTAACTCGAAGAAGGAGGATCTGGCAGAGTGTGTGCAGATCTCCTGTCTTCTGCGGAGTAGGATTTTGATGCTATGTGCCTATAAGAAGCTTGACAGAGATAATAAAGAAGAAGAGTTGGTGGACGTAGCCCTAGGGTGGGGGTGAACCACGTACATGTTGTGTTGCTCTAATTTGTGCAATGTGTTGATGTGTTTATGTCTTTACTTGCTAAGTGGTTTGATATAGATGGATAGATATGTTTATGCTTTGTGCTAAGGATGTATATGGATGTTAGATCTGAACTATGTGAACTTTCTTAGTGCTCAAAACTGTGAGATCTAATCTATCTCTTTATGCTAAGTGCTTGATACATCAGATTTGAATGAATGATGCGATGCTCTATTTTATCTGCGTAGTAGATACTAAGTGGAATGTTGATGAACTGTAGTTGTTAAGTGCTCTGTTAAGTATTAGAATCACATATCTGTGTCCCAGCTAAGGTTGCAGACACCTGAGTCTTGCAACCACCTCTGCCTCTACCTCGGGTGAGACTTCATCTACTTCGC
This sequence comes from Picea engelmannii, assembly GCA_009831015.1. Lineage (NCBI taxonomy): Eukaryota > Viridiplantae > Streptophyta > Pinopsida > Pinales > Pinaceae > Picea > Picea engelmannii. Next base: position 86,301 of record ML802993.1, read on the forward strand.
AGGTGTTGCCAAAGGATCGGTAGTTAGGGTTTTGTCGGTGCGTCGTTGCAATGGTGAACCCTGGGTATGCCCCTGTGCCAACAAATGGTTCTGTTGCTGGGACCTGAAACTGTGATTGCTGGGAACTAAGGAAGAAGAAGCTTTGTGCAAAGATCCGTCATAAAACTATGAAATATTTGTACGTAGATCTGTTTCCCTAGTGCGCAACATTCTACTTGACCTGTGAATCTCTGTGCCAAGAAAAGAGGTCAGATCTGAAGAAAAGAGGTAAGATCTACAAGCTCTGTGCTCTATTAAAGGTAAGAATAATGAAAAGTTCTATATCTGAAAGCTTTGTGCTCTATGGAAGTAAGATAAGTAGAAATGTTTGTTTCTAGACTATGGATATAGGTATGTTTGATAAGATTTGTCCTATCTTGAAAACTAGGGAACTGATAGATGAAAGATGATTTGATATGAGTAGATCTAATAAGAATAGTGAAAGGTATGTTATACCTATGCATAGAGAGAATTTTTGGACTAACAAGTGGATGCAGGATCCTAGAAAGAAATGTTTGCAGGTTAGCTACTATGATCCTAGCGTGCAGTATAGGAAAGGCTGGGGATCATTTAAAAGAAAGAGAGGATTAACCCTCTGTTGCAATTGCAGAAGACTGGGACACCTTGCTAAGGAGTGCCCTGGGAGAATACCTAGTTGTCTTTGTTGCAAAGCTATGGACCATGAAGTATTGGATTTCCCTAGCATGATTGCTAATCTTGAAGGAATGAACATGAGACAAGAAAACCCTAAGGCAGATCCAGAAACTAAGATTATGGCAGAACCCCAGAAGGAATCAAAGAAAGTATTTCTATAGATGAGAGAAACCCTGAATGACCACCGACATGTCATCTTATCAGAGATATTCAAATAAAAAGCATGCATAGAAGAAAGAATAAGAGACTTCGACATTGACTTTGTTCTAGATTAGGAAACACAGGTGAATATCATGATAGAATGAACTTGGGAAGCTATAGGAAGGCCTACTATGATTCCTTCATCAGGAGGAATAGGACTATTCAAAGGAAAATTGATAAACCTATGTGAGAAGCTCACCCAAATACCTATGAATGCCAATGGGACTTCGACAGAAGAGTATTTTGAGATTGTTAAATTTGTTGAGAACAATGCCCCATTTACCATGTTACTAGGAAAACCTTGGATTAAAAGAAATCAAGCCAGAAGGCAAGAAGAAGAAGAAGTTTTAGTATAGAAGAAGCAAGACTTAAAAGATTTCATGACTAGAAGGATCGTACACTTAATTGAAGAACATAAGAACAAATCAGAGTTATTTAACACCAGAGACCCATATATTGAAGTTGCAAGAACACTAGATGACCCACAAAAGATTGAAGTACCTGTTCCAGATAAAGAAGAAGTATCACCCTCAAATCTTTGGAAAGAATCTCAACAATGCGAAGTAACTATGCCAAAACAAGATAAGAATCATAATGGAAAAGGCATACTGAGACGAAGCTCACTAGAAAGAAAGATAGAAAGCTAAGTAATAAGAGAGCTAAGATCGACAAGTTATAGAAGGTTCCAGAGGGAACTTCGCAGAAGGAAAATTTTCAAAACTGGAGCTTCGTCGAGATAACAGAACAACATCACATGGCACTTCGCCAAGGTGAAGCAATATAGTCGTTGGGAACAATATAATCATTCGATCGACCCCCCCAAATGGGTAGAAAGGCATTTATGGTTCACCACCAGAACGTTGGACCACGCCATAACGAACATAACAGAGTTAATGAAGGCTTCTTGACCGTTGCAAGAAATCCATTGCCAAGTTATCTATTTATCCTATTGCGCCATGCACCGAGAACACTTTTGCTAACCATGAATCTGAGCCTGCAGACTTGTTGATTTTACACAGTGATCATTGAGCTATTTCCCTCTATTCCATTGCAGTGTCTAAGTTACTCCTCAAACCCGAATATTTCCAACCCCAAGCATGTATGTCGAACGAGTTCAGTGATGTAGAGAAAGTTGTTGAAGAATTTCCCATCAACCTCATGAATGAAAGAGTCATGTCGATGTCTACAGGTATACAAGCTTCATCGATGAGAACGGTGCAAGCCTCTTCGTCGACTGCTCGCTGAGCTGGACCATCCCAACCATCAGCAGAAAAGAGAACCAAGCATAAAGACGACCTCACAAATGCAAAACTGATTCCAACCATATTTCCCTATTACATCCGTCTTCTGGTTGGCATGGTGAATCATGATAGTGTACCAAGAGAATTCAAGTACACCATGGTCACTGCATACCTCCCGAAGGGGATAGGCGCAGTTCGGACAGAGCAGGATAAGATCACATCGTTGAAGTTCAATAACTTTAACCTCAGGTATCGCAAGATATATGGTATGCTTTCCCCATACAAGTACCTAACCAAAACTAAGGGGAAGAAATCAAAGATAATCCCCCAGTCGTGGACGATGAACCTCGCGAAGTCCACCCTACTGAATGTCATGAAGATCCCACACTTCGGAAGACAACATGAAGTCAACACATGTGTCAAGCTGCTACTGTTGTGTTACCATGGCGGCTACTTATGGCTAGACTGCCGCATTACAGTTGACCCAACGTTGATCCACAGGATCACAGGACTGAGTATGCAAGGACCCAACCCACAGGACTTCTATCCAGGAAAAGATGCAGATCGCGCACTCGCACAAAAGATCAAGGATACATATGGCAATGTTGAGAAGGGAACAAGAGGATACAATGTATCTTCCATCCAGAGTGGCGCAGTGCACCTAGCATGTCAATTGATAGATGGAAAGTTAGTAAGGAAGAACCAACCTACGTAGGTCACCGGCTTTTCCGTTGACCTCACAGGGAAGTGTGCGGAAGGCCTACAGATGAACTGGGTGAAGTACCTAGTTAACTAGTTGGAACTAGATTGCTGAGAAGTACAGGATTAGGGTTATGAATTTCATTTTAGCTGGTTCCTGGTCCTCATTACATTTTTTTCCTGGGAGATGCTGGAAGGAGCGACCTTCCCAGACATGGATCCATTTGAGCTGCTTGTCGCGAAGTTTGCTACCCTGTGGTATTCAACTGATATGAGCAAACAATGGTAGTCGAATGTTGTGTTTCATACATACTACCTCTAGCTAAAGAGAGCCATCAAAGCCAAGCCTCACATGACTCCGAACACCTTACAAAGGTTCCAACCCCTGATGAATTTCAGCGTAGATTGACACTTCATCTACATTACAACACGAGCAAATTAACATAAAGAGAAACTCCAGTCATATTATAAGCTTATATAAGAAGAACTTGAAGAAATCACTAAGGAATGGTCCACTGACCTCCTTATCCCTGCCAACCCCATAGAGATATCTTATCTTGATAGCCCAGAGGACACTCATAAAGAACAAAATCCACCCGGAACCAACAGACAGAAGAAGACTAAGGAGGTCCAAAACTTAAGCAGCACCTCAGGGAAGACTCCTTCAGTGTCACCTGACCGAGGGGGTCATGACGAAGTAGAAGATGAATAGAAGCCCAATGAAGTAACACCACCCAGAGACGAGGTTGACCCCTTGAATATGAGGAAGGATCCCCCCCCCGAAACCTTCTTCCTGGAAGAAATCGAAAGCCGCCATGACCAAAATGCAGACGGTCCTCACATCTAATGATTTTGACTTCATCATCGCAACCCTGAACGATTCTTCACTGGAAATAACAGAGAAACACGAATCCAAGAAGGAAGAAATATATGAGAGAATTGGAGTCGAACTCCGAGGGGTACAACAGGCCCTTCAGTCCAACCGCACAGTGTCCACTGTGCCCCTACCATCGGGAGAACCAGAGTTGGGAGATGAGCCAACCCAACTCCATGGAATAGTTGATACAGTCGAAGCTCACCTTCGACGAGCACAAGAAGAAATAGAACAAGCCACCCAGGCCTTGAAGAAAGTGCAAGGAGTACTTGTAGAGAAGCATCGAGCTGCAGAACAGGAAAAGATTGCTCTCCAAGCAAAGTTCGGTGAAGATAAAGCACAGATACAGCAATGAAAAGAACAGTTTCTCACAGAGAAACTCGAAGTGAAAGAAGCAGTCACTAGAGAACTTCGCTCTGTGACAGTCATATAAATAAAGATAGAGGATCGATTCAGCAAGTAGAGCATCTCGTAGAAGCTATCCAACAACTACAACAACACATAACAGACTTAGAGCTCCGCGCAGTGCCCGAGACTCCACAGGATGTAAGGGATCAAAGAGAAGCAACTTCTCGAAGTGTAGTTGAGAGAATAAAATCCCTTTCTATGGAATGTAAGAAACTTACTAATCGTAGTGCCCAGACCTACGAGCAACTCACTGAGAATACAACTGAAGGCACTGGAGTCACATCTCCAAGAGGCGAAGTATCAAGCCGAAACGATACAAGTGTAGCTGAAGCCCCTGTCAGTTGTGGAAATAATGAATCACTCCCAAGAGAAACACACTGCCCAACATCAGATCCACACTATCTAGAGCAGATTTATGGAAGTAACTCATAGGCTCCAACCTATACAAGATAAGGCCTACCAATTGGTCATAGAGGTTGAAGGCCAAGGAGAATAACTCGATCAGGTTGTCATCGCAGTTGAACAACGCCTGGTGGGAACTTTGAACAAGGTATTCATCCAAGAGTTCATTGAATAGGAGGTCGTATCACAACAACAGGTCGAAGCATCTCAATCCAAGCTCAAGCTCGAGGCTTTTGAAGTAGAACTACCCATATCAGAGTGACTCGAGACGAGTCACAGGTGAGTGTTGGGGGCATGTTGGCCCTTGACAAAGTTTTGGGAGATCCTTGGTCAAGTTTGACCTATTTTGGGACTTCGACAGCCTGTCGAAGGAGGAGCAAAAGACAAAGCAGAGATCGTGGGATCTCGGCCCCTTTTTGGGTCCTTTTTGGGATTTGGGATTATGTAACGGGTATGGGATGTCGTCCCATGGGTTTACCCATGTTTAGGATTAGTTTGTATGTATAAATAGATGCTAAAGCAATGTAGTGGACACACACAAAATGGCTAAGTGCTAGATCTATGTGATTGAAGGATTGTAAGTGCTTTGTGCATATTGTGTGAGACTTGCATAGCTACGTGCAAGTAATTGTAACAAGGCTTGGTGCTTTACCCTAAATCGAAGAAGGAGGATCTGGCGGAGTGTGCACAGATCTCCTGTCTTATGCGGAGTGGGATTTTGATGCTGTGCCTGTAAGAAGCTGGACAGAGATAACAAAGATGAAGAGTTGGTGGACGTATCCCTAGGGTGGTGGTGAACCACATACATGATGTGTTGCTCTGCTTTGTGAAATGTGTTGATGTGTTTATGTCTTTACTTGCTAAGTGCTTTGATATAGATGGATAAATTTGTTTATGCTTTGTGCTAACGATGTATATGGATGTTAGATCTGAATTATGTGAACTTGCTTAGTGCTCAAATCTGCTAGATCTAATATATCTCTTTATGCTAAGTGCTTGATACATTAGATCTGAATGAATGTTGTGATGCTCCGTTTTATCTGTGGAGTAGATACTAAGTGGAATGTTGATGAACTGTAGTTTCTAAGTAGCTCTGTTAAGTATTAGAATCACAAATCTGTGTCCCAGCTAAGGTTGCAGACACCTAAGTCCTACAACCACCCCTGCCTCTACCTCAGGTGAGACTTCATCTCCTTCGCAGGTGTTGCCGAAAGGGTCGGTAGTTATGGTTTTGTTGGTGCATTGTTGTAGCATTGAACACTGGGTTTTCCCCTGTGCCAACAAATGCCCCCAACATGACTAACACTAGATAGTTGCACATCTCCAACATGACTTGCAGAGGTTGGTGATGGGTCAATAACATGACTCCCAGAGGCTACAGACCTATTACCAATATGACTAGCAGTGATTCAACGTTTTCCCCCAGCATGACTTGCAGAGGCTGGGTGTTTTCCCCCAGCATGACTTGCAGAGGCCGAGGAACTATATCCAACATGACTTGCAGAGGTTGGTGATTGAACTCTAGTATGACTTGCATGGACTAGGTTCATGCCCCCAACATGAATTGCAGAGGCTGGGTGTTGGTCTTCAACATGACTTGCAGAGGTTGATGACCTATCTCCAACATGACTCATAGAGGTTGGTGATTTCTTCTTCCTATTTTTCCTCTTTCTATTTCCTTTAGACTTTTGAATACTAGTATCTATACTTTCACCAAAGAAGGTAGAAGGATGAGGAGAATAATTTGTTGATGAAGGAACATCAACATGATTCCCATGACATAAAGTAATTAATTGAGAAGTGTCAAGAGAATTCAAGACATTTGGAATGGTACCCAACCAAACCGGTAGTCCCACATTCAACCCAGGAATGTACAAAGTGGCCATCAAAGGGACACCAATGTTTCTAAAAAAAGGAAAAGCACAAGAATCCCCTTTTGAAGGGGTTCCTTGGTTGGTATCATCGGGAACTTTATCCATGAATATATTATGCACAAGTTCTCCCCTTGCGGGATCGTTCAAGTCTGTATAAGTCTCACACACTAACTTCGACGAACCAGTGTTGTCAAAACAACTCCTATAAAGAGGCAGCTCCACGTTTCTAAGCGGAAGACCGAAAATTCCTCACGACCAATAGAGTGGGAGGTTTACCACCTTAGTTCAGAGACCCAAAGCAATGAATGACTAACTCACTATGGAAAAATAGGGAGAATAGAAAACACACTAAAAGTTTCCTAAAGACAAATCAAGAAGATGACTAACTAGTGGGAAGGACAGTTACGCAAATCGACATTAGATCAACTAAATGGTGTAAGTGAAACTCAAACACGGAAGCACCCTCCAACTATAGTATATGAAGCACAATCTGACGTCCATCCTAGGTATCATGGTATACCCCCACAGTCACTTGTGTAAGTCCCTAAAATATGGGCAACTAGGTTTCCATCTCGCAGTCAGTCACCAGGTGGGTATAGTCGACAGTCGGGCAGATTGTAATGAGAAGGATAACAAGTCTGAAGCCTATCAAGGGTATCGAAATAAAATGGCCTAGAAGACAACATAGGATATCAAACAGATTCTAGGTCCACAAATATCCGTAGGAAAATGCAGTCGGTATTATTCCCGCGACGGACCTTCAATATACATTCCCCACTATGTTCAGTCCGGCTTTGGAAGGGTTATCTTCGCTGCCTTTCCTCACGCAACCTTTTGTTTATCCCCTGTGTTAGAGGGGGGTCCCAAATAAATTTTACGACACTGAACTTAAGGAATCCCTAACTTAGACTCCAATGTTTGATTTAACGACCTTGAAGAGTTTCCTCTCCAACCTAATTCAAGGCCCTAACCCTAAACTAGTTGGTTGACCTTACAAACAGAAAAAGTCTATTTTATCTTAGATTAAGAGTTATTTTTAAAGTCTTGATTTAATCATAAGGTATGGTGGTGAAACTAATGGTGTTATAAGAAACGAAAAAGAGGATAAAATTAAAGAACTTGAAAGCAAAATGACTTCAAATTTTAAAAACAAAGCTTTGTAACTAACTCTTTGTAAACACAACTTTTCTTAACTAACGTTTTCAAGATCTTGTAAAGAAAACCTAAAACCTACTTTCGCTTGACTATAAGATACTTATTTTTCAATAAATCAAGAAAGAACTTGAAAAATAGACTCTTTTACCCTTTTGCAAATAACTAACTCTAACTACTTTACCAAACTGAAAAGAATTTTTATTTTTTTTAAATTGCCTTAAAGAGAAAAGTTGAAGTAAATATTTTTCTTTTTTCAAAGAAAGTAAAAAAAGGATAAAAAGACTAAAACAAGACTGGAAAAAACCTTTATCCCACTGCAGATTGTAGGGATTCAATGAAGAAACCAAGAAGGCAAATTTACAATTCAACAACTTGCTTAAAACCCTTTTTTTTAAGTAAAAAGAAGAAAATAAAGAACAAGTAAGTTGAACTCTATACCTAGGCTATGGTTGTAAACAGAGACTCTGAACTGATCCAAGAAAACCATGAGAAGTGTGAACTTCAATCAAGAAAGAGGAAAACTCCCCCTTTTTCAAAAAAATTATTGAAACAGAGATGGGGGTTGTTGCATCAGCATCATGCATATGTACGCAGGTTGTTTACTGAGTAGAGCGTGTATGCACGTGGGCTGACTCAAGGCAGGGCACGTACACCTCTATATATTTCCAAAAAAGGAAAAGATCATGCATCCTTACAGAGAAAGGACAACTGGTATTGCACCTGAAGGTGACCAGAATCCCTTGATAGACTCAAAAAACTCAAAAGAAACTTGAAAGGCAGACAAACCAATCAAACAACCCAAAATCCCCTAAAAAACCCTAGAGGATTCCCCAGTATGGTCACCAGTTATGCTAGCAGGAAACCCCCCCCTTTAACTACACCAGGGTTCAAGATGTAGATAGAGTGAATAATCATCTAAACGTTAATGAATTTTCTATTCTACCCCAAACATACCAAAACTAATGTAAATAAATAAAAGAGAGAAGAGATTGGGTAACTATACCTTTGATCCCATGTCTAGTGATGATCTCCTCATGCTTTAAATTTCCACTGACTGCACGTCTCCTCCCAAGGCTGACCTGCATCCAAAGATAGGAAAACAAGAACTACATGCATATTATTCTATACATAAGTTAGGGTTAGATGTTAGATGCTAAGTATAAATCAATAAAAATACTCAAGACACCATCATTTGGGACAGGAAAATGTAATTCTTTTATTCATCATACAAAGATTATGACTTACAATCTGAGTCGGCCACCATTCCACGAACTTGGTCTGGGCTCCTCTTTACCATGGTCCAAGTGCACCTTGTACAAAATCATTCTCTCAACCTTTTGATCACTTCTATGGAAGGGAATGGGTTAAATTGAGGAAGAAGGGGCTGATGAGGGAATGCTGAGGCAATTTCTCACAAAAGGCAACAATATCTTGGGCAAGGAGAGGAAGTGAAATCAGGAAGAGTTTCACTGTTCTTATGCTTACATTATAAATGAGACCCAACACCTCCTTTTATATGACAAAATGATGGTTATTCGTTTGGGTGACAGGCTATAGTAGGTGGATTAGTTGGGAAACCTCCAATAGCCCATAAATTTCAATGAATTCCTTGCAACTTTTCATTTTTTGCAACTTTTGCAAGTATACACGGGATGTAATGGTGCAACATGTGTATGTACATGAGTTGTAGTGGTGCATAAATCATATGTACGTAGGCTGTAATTGTGCAGGGCGTGTACATATTCCAAAAAATGGTTTTTTTAAGAAGAGCTTCTCAATAGTTCTTTGGAAAAATATGCAAGTAAGAGGGCCAAGGCCATGTATGCATGAGTAGGGAAATTTAGGGCTATAACAGGAGCCTCCTATAACAAAGGAGTTAAGAACGAGGTCACATCGGGGAAAGTAGGGAGATTACCCCTCTCTTCTTTTTTTGGTGTTTGTGATACAACTTCAATCACTACGTATATGGGGGTTATGTTGGTTAACACTTTCAAGATTCAAGCTTAGTTACCATGTCCTTATGTGCGGTCGAAATTACGACTATTTTCCCGACCATTGATTGTTAGGTGGTATCCTTAGTGATATTTCCTAGGGAGCCACATAGGTGACTGAAGGTGGGACATGCATGTAGTACCTAGGGAATACCTTCATTCATGGTCTCAGTTCCCCCATAGGGAACCTACCTTAATAAAGGGTAATTACACCGGTCAAGGTTGTTTCTCATAGATCATCATAATTTATCTGCACACCTTCACTAGTAAATATTATGGGGACTCCATATCCCCCATAGAGTTTGTTTTTGGAAGGCCCCTGATCCAATTGGTTTGCTTGTTTTTATCCTAGTTTTGATTAGGGGTGTTATCTTTGAGTATTAGTCTAGTTTAGACTTAGGTTGAATTGTGTTTGCATTTTAATATAATATATTCACCATGGATGAACTATCATTCCAGTCCCATCAGTTAAGAGGAATTGATCTTATTATGAAGGTGAAACTACCTCTAAAGCGGTGCGACATAACTAAAAAGGAATTTAGAGGATCTTATCTTTGGTTTGATGAGAACAGTTTGGTCAATTTTTTTTTTATCTTAACCTGCATTTTGTTGATGTTTGCAGCTACGTGAGACATTCTCTAGATTACAAACCTGAGAGAAATCCCCTGAGAGGGGTGTGTGGTTCCTATCTGAAATAGAGCTAGAACATAGAGATGGCCTCCTCCTTAAATAGAGTTGAGAAGAACTCCAGATGATTCTCATGTGTAACACAGTGAGAAAGGAGATATGTAAAGTTGGACATGTTTGTGGCTGAGCATAAGGTGAACGTGTGAAATCTCAAATTGACGGGTGCATCATCATGATAACAGAAATGAATATGATGTATTATCCTCCTCTGAGAAAAATACTTGATGAGAAACTCCAGATGACTCTCCTGTGTAATGAAGTGGGAAAGAAGATCTATTGAGTGGACATGCCTATGGACGAGCATAGGTGAACGTGATCCTAGTGGTTGAGAACTAGTGAAGAAGTGGTTCTTATGTGTAATGTAGTGAGCCCGAGATATGGAAATCCCTATGGATGTGCGCCTAGTGGATGACCACTAGTGGTTCTATAAGATGCCTTGCTATATTGTTCAAGAGTCAGACCTTCCTGTAACCCTAATTGTAATGTAAAGGGTACAGGTCGGCCCCACCTTAATGTGATTAATAATTAATGTAAAAGATAATTAATCTGGTTAATATTAATTATATTGTGAGTCAGTGAGGTCAACCATGTGGTGCCAATAGACACTTTTTTTGACAGGTTCATTCTAGTATAAGTAAAGGTAAATTCCCCATTGAGGAATCATATCTTTTTTGTGAGTTTGGAAATTTCAGTAAGTACACCTTCTTGGGAAAAGTGTGCACCTCTCTTGGACGCTAGTCTTCTATGGTTTGAGCACCCTCTTGTGTGCTAGGTTTTCTTGGTGGTGAAGGTATTTCTATTGAAGAATATAGCAATTTTTTTTACTGGGTTTTCTCCCCTTGTTGAGAAGGGTTTCCCGGGATACTTTTTGTGTTCTTGTGCATGGCGTTTCTTCTTGTGATCTTGGTTGTTGCAACATTATTGGTTATGTTTAAGATAAATGATAAAAATGAATGAACTTCATGATTAACCTTTTCTATTGAAAAATCAACATGGTATCAAAGCATAGGTCTTGAAGAACCCATTGCACAAGCACATTTCAGTCATCCTCTCTCTCTTCTGCAAAACCATACGACCCTCCTAGGGTTTCCAGAAATTCCATACGGCCTACCTGTTTGAGGAGTTTAAGCACTTGTCACTTGGAATTCGGGGATAAAAAGTACATAGGAGTGTACGACCTCCTTCAGTGCACCTCCAACAAGCTTCAGATTTCATTTCCAAGAATTTTAACTTTTTGGCCTTAGGGTTTCTAGGGTTTCGCTAATTTCTGTAGAAATTTCAGTATTAGGGTTTCTGCAACTCATTGAAGGATCTCTTCAACTCACCACTATTATCCCATATTTCAAAGGGTTGTTGTTGGAAGTCATAAGTCCAAAAAAACCTAAAAGTTCTATCCCAACTGTTGTAACAGATTTTGGAAATTGCAATACTCAGTGTCTTCATCCCAAATGTGTTTGAGGATCGCATCAAACTTATTTCCAAATTATCTCTAACTTGCATCAGATTGTTGAAGGCCTTGTAGGGCCTTTTGGGAGGAAATTTCATGTTCTGGGGTCTCTCACTGGTTCAAGGTATGAAGGGTGAGTTTCTGCTTCGAATAATCTACATTTTGAAGTTTCATTCAGTTACTGCACTGCATTAATGGAAGAGCCAGAAGGTGTTGTGACAGTTGCAAGCAATTTTGAAGTCTCTTATGCTGCAAATTGACAAATCTCTTTTTCGAAAGTTCAACACGATGATGTCCCTATTTTTGGAATTAAGAAAAGTTTCAAATGGTTGTTGAGACCTTAAGAGATTTTGTATGCGCTCTGGTTTTTTGTGTTGAAAATATTGAAGTTCCTTAGATAATGATGATGCTGAATTGAATAAGCCTCCAAACGTATGTGAAATTTTGAAAGTAAGCAGTACAGAATGCAAAGAACAATTGCAAGTAACAAACCTAAGTAACTTCATTGAAGAAAATATTTCAAAAATGGAGATTTTATCAAACAAGCTATCAGAAGATGAGATCCGAGAAATGCGAGGTGGCCAATTCGCTAATTATGCACCTGGTATTCCTTCTCATGTAAGAGGTGTGGATTTCATTTTCATTCTTATACGATATCATGATATTTGACTATATATATTATCTAGCATAGGTCCTTTATATCAAGAACCTTTGTCCTAATATAAAAGAAACAAACCTAGTAGCTTTATATATTCGATTCCAAAGTCCTGGAAAGAAGTTGCTCTTCCGTCTCATGCAGCATGTTCGAATGGAGGCACATGTCTTCCATATTAGTTTATTATTATCCTTGCTGCATGGGAGTATTTCAATGGACAACGTGTTGGTCGGATTGTTATTGGTTTGTATGGCAAGGTCGTACCCAAATTAGTGGAAAACTTTTGAGCTCTTTGCATAGGGGAGAAAGGTAAAGGAACAACTGCAAAATATTTGCATTATAAGAAAAACTCATTTCCATCATATCACACATGGTTTCATGATTCAAGCTGGAGATGTAGTATTTGGAGATGACAGGGGTAGTGAGTCAATTTATGAAGGCAATTTTCCTGATGAAAGTTTCAAGCTGAAGCATTCCAGTGCAGCTGTGGTTTCCATGGAAAATTCAGGGCCTGATTCTAACGGATCTCAATTTTTCATCACAACTGTGAAAGCAGCTGGTTGGATGGTCCGCATGTTGTGTTTGTATTGACTACTTCTCCTTTCTCGAAACCCGAAATTAGGGTTCCATCTTACACACAAACAAAGAGGGATTGAGGTTCTGTCTTCGGTGTAAAACGTCGACTGGAAAAGTTCCAGACCTAGTTCCATTTTCAGAAATTTAATCGGCAGAAGAATGAGCTTCTCCTCTTTTACTCCAAAAGCCTGAAAGCCAAAATCATGTTTCCAATCATCGTGCCGACGGGTAGGGTTCTGTTTGTTAATTAGAATATTATGTTAGTCGTATTCACACACGGACTTTGGCTAGCATCAAATCACAGAGCCTGTAATGGAACTAAGAGAACTCTCGCCTTTGGAATCCCAATCCTGGACAAAATATTTCAACATAATCGTAAAAATGGGTGTGGGTCATATCCCTTGGCACTCGTTTTGGCTCCAACACAAGAACTTGCAAAACAAGTTGATAAAGAATTTCAAGAATCTGCTCCAAGCCTAGATAGTCTTTGTTGTTATGGGGGTTTACCTTTAATGAACCAAATCAATGTTCTTAGAAAGGGTTTAGATATTGTTGTCGTAACACCTGGTCGCATTATTGATCTAATCAACCAAGGTGCACTAGTTTTGTCAGAAGTACAGTTTATTGTTTTGGATGAGGTTGCCCAGATACTAAATGTCATCTTCGACGAAGACGTTGAAGTGATTATGGAGAGGTTGCCGAAAAAATGCCAAAGTATGCTTTTTCTGCTACAATGCATGTCTGGGTGCAAAGGCTTTCGAGGAAATATTTAAATAATCCTATTGTTATTGATCTTGTTGGTGAATCATATTAGAAGTTGGCAGACGGAATATCACTTTGCTAGATCGACCTATGGGAAATGCTCCATTATCAACCTATTGATAACTAGATATGCTAAAGGGGGAAAATGTATCGTTTGCACTCAAACAAAGTGAGATGTAGATAGTCTATCAGTGGCACTGGGTCGGGTCCTCTCCTGTGAACCTTTGTATGGTGATATTTCACAGAATCAGTGAGAAGAAGACTTTTGTTGGCTTTCGCGAGGGACATTTTAACATGCTAATTGCTACTAATGTAGCTGCCCATGGTCTTGATATTCCTAATGTTGATCTAGTTATTCATTATGAACTCCCGACAACTTCAGAGATCTTTGCGCATGGAGGTGAATCAAATGCATACACTGTTATAGACAGTTCACTGGAAATTAGGATTTTGTTTGTGCTTTTAAATTAGTTCGAATTACTGTTATGATTAGTTAAAGACGGTTGAAGTTAGTTCATTTTCTGTTAGGTATCCTATGATGCGGATTCAACCTCCTTGAGAGAGGGAATTTATATAAAGGTTCATCCATTGTAATAAAAAGGGGGGGCGCGAGGGGAAAATCCCTTTTGGAGAGAGCTCCTTTTGAATGCAGAGTTATTTTGAAAACCCAGAATGGAGTAATACAGAAGAGACATGTTCACTTGATATTGTGAGATTCATCACGGTCGATTCTTTCAGTATGTTCTCTTTTTGTCATTGTCATATTGTCTATCTGTTCCTTTATCGACTGAGTTAAAATTTGTTTGGAATTAATTTTACATGCTCCTTACACACAGTTGATAGATGTTGTGTTTCGATGATGACTAGTCAGAATTCACTCAAGATAAGTGCTCTGCATCTAGTTATTAGCCTGCAATCTTTTTCCTCTAAAGTTGTAGTGAAAATTCATCCTTGATAGAAGCTTTCACTGTGATGGTCTTTTCCTTTTCTTTTTCTGCTACTATATCATGATTATCAATTGTTGAAAGATAGACTTACTTTGCCTCATTTTCCGCAAGTAATATGATCACTGCTATTATCTCTTTTCTTTGGTTTTCACTTAACTCCATCGCCCAATAGGTCTTTTCAAATCTGTGCAACACCCAACCTTATTAAAAATCTTCTCTGATAAGAAATATGGCCTTCTTACTGTGATTACTGAATATTCCTGAGTAAAGAACCCTTGGCCATTGAGAGAACTCTCTCTGAGTGTATTAGGTCAGAAGTACACTCTAAATCAATTTTCAGGGATTGGCTTGCGGTAACCCAAGTCAAGCTCCGAACAACAAATAAAATTTTCTTTTAAAAATGTGCTAAGGTTTGGCTCTATTACAGCCTAGAGTCAACTCTTGCGACAACATTTTTTGGCACCGTTGTCGGGAACGGAGGACGAAGTTATCGTCCCTGGGATACGACAAAGGTTCAGATCTATCTCTTGATGGTGAACACGGGATAGACGTTCGGTTGGCTTTGATTTTTCACCTGGGGACTCCTTGGTTCGTAGACTCTACATGTTTTCGTTGGTGACTCCACTAAACTCAAATGTCGAATTGCTCCGCTACTTGGATCGCTGCAAGATGCTAAGTGATGAGGTTCAGAGCTTTTGCAGATCGCTTATTTGATGCAGGCACGTGGTCTATTGTTCTTGGCCCTTTACAGGAAAGTACCATCCCTAGATGGAGCCTATGTTGTAACAGATTTTGGAAATTGCAATACTCAGTGTCTTCATCCCAAATGTGTTTGAGGATCGCATCAAACTTATTTCCAAATTATCTCTAACTTGCATTAGATTGTTGAAGGCCTTCTAGGGCCTTTTGGGAGGAAAACTCGTGTTCTGGGGTCTCTCACTGGTTCAAGGTACGGAGGGTGAGTTAGTGCTTCGAATAATCTACAGTTTGAAGTTTCATTCAGTTACTACACTGCTTTAATGGCAGAGCCAGAAGGTGTTGTGACAGTAGGAAGCAATTTTGAAGTCTCTTATGCTGCAAATCGACAAATCTCTTTTTTGAAAGTTCAACACGATGATGTCCCTTTTTTTGTAATTAAGCAAAGTTTCAAATGGTTGTCGATACCTTAAGAGATTTTGTATGCGCACTGGTTTTTTGTGTTGAAAATATCGACGTTCCTCAGATAGCGATGATGCTGAATTGAATAAGCCTCCAAACATATGTGAAATTTTGAAAGTAAGTAGTACAGAATGCAAAGCACAATTGCAAGTACCAAATCTAAGTAATTTCATTGAAGACAATATTTCAAAAATGGAGATTTTATCAAACAAGCTATCAGAATAGATCCGAGAAATGCGAGGTGGCCAATTCACTAATTATGCACCTGGTATTCCTTCTCATGTAAGAGGTGTGGATTTCATTTTCATTCTTATACGATATCATGATATTTGACTATATATCTTATCTAACATAGGTCCTTTATATCAAGAACCTTTGTCCTAATATAAAAGAAACAAACCTAGCAGCTTTATATATTCGATTCCAAAGTCCTGAAAATAAGTTGCTCTTCCGTCTCATGCAGCATGGTCGAATGGAGGCACATGTCTTCCATATTAGTTTATTATTATCCTTGTTGCATGGAAGTATTTCAATGGACAACGTGTTGGTCAGATTGTTATTGGTTTGTATGGCAAGGTTGTACCCAAATTAGTGGAAAACTTTCGAGCACTTTGCACAGGGGAGAAAGGTAAAGGAACAACTACAAAATATTTACATTATAAGAAAAACTCCTTTCCATCATATCATACATGGTTTCATGATTCAAGCTGGAGATGTAGTATTTGGAGATGGTAGGGGTAGTGAGTCAATTTATGAAGGCAATTTTCCTGATGAAAGTTTCAAGCTGAAGCATTCCAGTGCAGCTGTGGTTTCCATGGAAAATTCAGGGCTTGATTCTAACAGATCTCAATTTTTCATCACAATTGTGAAAGAAGCTGGTTGGATGGTCAACATGTTGTGTTTGGAAAGGTTATACAAGGAAAAAATTGAGAGACGATGTAATTACCATTCATATTAGTAACGCCATGGTATTATGTGAATGCACCCCCTCACATGGGCAATACTTATACCATAATTACAGTTGATGTCATGACCCGCTTCCGGATATTACAATGGAAAAAGGTAATATTTGTTGTCAGCAAATCCAAACCTTTGTGCAGCCACCTTATCACTTAAATGAAGTTCAAAGCTGGGTAAAGGGTGGCTTAAAGAGATTTCTCATTTTATCGGGTGACGGTTGAATGGGGTAGTCCTGTGCCAAATGACAATAGACAAACAATTACAAACACAAGAATGTAGCAAAGAAGACATAATGGCTTGCATGTAAGATGCATCATTGCCAATAAAGGATGTACAGGTACAATCTAATCCTCACGGCCGCATGCAAGAGATTCCATGAAGAGGACCCACACAAAGTTTATGCCGAGCTCTATTTTGGAAATTCGGTCAACTTAGAGTTTGGATTGACTACTTCTCCTTTCCCGAAACCTGAAATTAGGGTTCCATATTACACACAAACGTAGAGGGATTGAGGTTCCATATTAGGTGTATAACGTCAACTAGCAAAGTTCCAGACCTAGTTTCGGTTTTGGAAATTTAATCAGCAGAAGAATGAGCTTCTCCTCTTTTACTCCGAAAGCCCGAAAGTTGAAATCATGGTTCCAATCATCGTGTCGATGGGTAGGGTTTCGTTTGTTAATTAGAAGATTATGTTAGTCATATTCGCACACGGACTTTGGTTGGCATCAAATCGCAGAGCCTATAATGGAACCAAAAGCAGTCTCACCTTTGGAATCCCAATCCTGGACAAAATCTTTCAACACAACCATAAAAATGGGTGTGGGTCATATCCCTTGGCACTCGTTTTGGCTCCAACATGAGAAATTGCAAAACAAGTTGATACAGAATTTCAAGAATCTGCTCCAAGCCTAGATACTTTTTGTTGTTATGGGGGTTTACCTATAATGAACCAAATCAATGTTCTTAGAAAGGGTTTAGATATTGTTGTCATAACACCTGGCCGCATTATGGATCTAATCAACCGAGGTGCACTAGTTTTTTCAGAAGTACAATTTATTGTTTTGGATGAGGCTGACCAGATATTAAATGTCAGCTTTGACGAAGATGTTGAGGTGATTATGGAGAGGTTGCCAAAAAAATTCCAGAGTATGATTTTTCTGCTACAATGCCTATCTGGGTGCAGAGGCTTTCGAGGAAATATTTAAATAATCCTATTGTTATCGATGTTGTTGGTGAATCATCTTAGAAGTTGGCAGACGAAATATCACTTTGTCGCATCCACCTATGGGAAATGCTCCATTATCAACCCATTGATAACTGAATATGCTAAAGGGGGAAAATGTATCATTTTCACTCAAATAAAGTGAGATGCAGATAGTCTATCAGTGGCACTAGGTCATGTCCTCTCCTGTGAACCTTTGCATGGTGATATTTCAAAGAATCAGTGAGAAGAAGACTCTTGCTGGCTTTTGCGAGGGACATTTTAACGTGCTGATTGCTATTAATGTAGCTGCCCATGGTCTTGATATTCCTAATGTTGATCTGGTTATTCATTATGAACTCTCGACAACTTCAGAGATCTTTGCGCATGGAGGCGAATCAAATGCATACACTGTTATAGACAGTTCACTGGAAATTCGGATTTTGTTTGTGTTTTTAAATTAGTTTGGATTACTGTTATGATTAGTTAAAGACGGTTGAATTTAGTTCATTTTTTGTTAGGTATACTATGATGCAGATTTAACCTCCTTGAGAGAGGGAATTTATATAAAGGTTCATCCATTGTAATAAAAAGGGGGGGGGGGGGCAGGGGGAAAACCCATTTTGGAGAGAGCTCCTTTTGAATGCAATGTTATTTTGAAAACCCGGAATGGAGTAATATAGAAGAGACATGTTCACTTGATATTGTGAGATTCATCACGGTCGATTCTTTCAGTATGTTCTCTTTTTGTCATTGTCATATTGTCTATCTGTTCCTTTATCGACTGAGTTAAAATTTGTTTGGAATTCATTTTACATGCTCCTTACACATAGTTGATAGATGTTGTGTTTCGATGATGACTAGTCAGAATTCACTCAAGATAAGTGCTCTGCATCTAGTTATTAGCCTTCAGTCTTTTTCCTCTAAAGTTGTAGTGAAAATTCATCCTTGATAGATGCTTTCACTATGATGGTCTTTTCCTTTTCTTTTTCTGCTACTATATCATGATTAACAATTTCTGAAAGATAGACTTACTTTGCCTCAATTTCTGCAAGTAATATGATCACTGCTATTATCTTTTTTCTTTGGTTTTCACTTGACTCCATCACCCAATAGGTCTTTTCAAATCATTGCAACCCCCAACCTTATTAAAAATCTTGTCTGATAAGAAATCTGGCCTTCTTACTGTGATTACCGAATATTCCTGAGTAAAGAGCCCTTGGTCGTTGAGAGAACTCTCTCTGAGTGTATTAGGTTAGAAGTACACTCTAAATCAATTTTTCAGGGATTGGCTTGCTATAACCCAAGTCAAGCTCCGAACAACAAATAATTTTTTCTTTTAAAAATGTGCTAAGGCTTGGCTCTATTACAGCCTAGAGTCAACTCTTGTGACAACACCAACCTAGTGTTGGAAATGTGTAAACAGTTAGCATATGCTTGTCATTGATGGCAAGTACAACAGTGAAGATGACAGGCAAACAGAAGACAAAGGAAATTAATCTCAGGAGGAATAACAGTCTTACATGCACAAGAAGCATAGGAAAGAGACCGAGAACCATCAGATCTCACTCGGAAATCCCGACAGCTGTTGGATCGGGAGAAGCTGCGCAGATGTTAAGCGCAGGAGGTAAGCGCAGAAAAGAAGTGAGCTAAGCCGTCAGATTGGAAGCAAACCCCGACAGTTGTCCGATATGCAGAAGCTGCGAGGGAGATAAGACATCGGAGAATCGGGGATCGCGATTTTAAAATGCAAAGAACACTTGACAATGGAAACTCCGATTTCGCGATATGATCGCAGCCGTTAAAATCAAGCGGGGATCTGGACCGTTCATTTGGATGGACGCGTGGCAGCCGGGAGGCTTCATCGGAGAATCGGGAATCAGAGTTTCACGAGGCTCGTGAACAATGACAACGAAAACCCCGAACTCGCGATATGCGATTTCGCGATGAAATCGCAGCCGTTGAGCCAA
>ML802993.1:106301-145700 GCA_009831015.1 Picea engelmannii
ACTGATGCTGAATTTGTCATGGTTTATTTCCCTGCACTATTGTGATTATCATTTAGTGTCTCAGCAAAGAGTTTAAAAGAAGCATAAATTGTTTAAGCACGGTAACAACTGATTCACCCCCCCCCCCTCTCAGTTGTCCAACACCTAGCCATTAGGTTTTCTATCCCAGTTGACAAAGGGTTGTGAAAAATCTAAAATTATGATGAACAAAACAATGATGGAAGTTAAGCTTGATGGATCAAGAAACTTCAAGTTTACAAAAGATAAGACTTCAAAGGAAGAATTATTTTGGGTGATACAAAAAGGTGTCATTGTGAAATACCTCCTTCATAAAGATGTCAAGAGGACAAAGATCATTCAGGAGCCATTGGAGAAATCATATCAACACCCTCATGCATGCAATTGTATATATATCATTTGTATCATTGTCATGAGGGTAATTGCAAGAGGAAGGGACCTTTTGTTGAAGTCATGGATCCAGAGGGATCTCAGTGAATTTAGAGGAACAATGCACGCAAAGTGAAGACTCCAGGTGTGATTGTTGTAATTTTCATTCCTCTAGCCTATATTTCTAAAGTTTGCTACATTACAAGTAGGTGTTGTTGTTGTGACAACAATCCTTAAATTGTTTTGATTCTAGAGATGCACACATTATTCTCCTTTAGGAGATATTCTTGTTTTGGTTACTCTTTTTTTCTTGTTCCAGATAGGTTAACAACAAAGGAAGATGTTTATCCTTCATAGGGAGCCACTTGACTCAGAGGGAGTCAAAAATATTTGAGAAAGAGGAAGAATAGAACCATCATTGAGGCAACCAATGCAATAATGCATGATCAGAATATTTCTATGATTATATGGGCAGAAGCATGCATGAAATAATATATGTTCAGGACAAGAGTCTTCACCAGACTTTGAAAAACATAACTCCTGAAGAATCCTTCACCGGAGTGAAGCCTGAAATTGAACACTTCAGGATATTTGGGTGCCCAGTGTACTTTCATGTACCCAAAGAGAAGAAGTCCAAACCAGACCCTTCAGGGAGAAAGGATACATTTATGGGATAAAAATGAATCTTCGAAGAAATTCTAGATCGACATCCCTGGTTAGAGACAGATTGAGAAAATAAAAGACGTTGTCCTTGAATAAGAGATAGATTTTCAAAGATCCAAATAATTTCAGATGGAGATTGACAGTGAGACAATGCTTTCTCCCCCTTCAAAAGTTAAGAGGGAGACAAATGTTATTCTATCTAATCCAGTTCCTCCAGTTGTTGTGTTCATATATATTGCAGTAGGGCATAAAAGGTCTTCCTAGGATCACTCTGCAGGAGGAAGAGGAAAATACAAGCCTCTCAAGGCACATCCCAAGAGAACAAAGAGATATTTCGAGCTACTCTTCATCCATGAGCCACAACATTGATTCTGAGCCTCCTTGTCATAGAGAAGCAACATGAGAACAGGTATGGAAAGATGCTATAACAGAAGAATACCAGTATATCTTAAAATAATGATGTATAAGATATTGTTCAGAGACCAAAAGGAAAGTCTGTGATGACTTCAAAGTAGATCTATAAGATCAAGCATGCAGCTGATAGGAGTATCGAGAAATACAAAGCGAGATCTATAGCCAGAGGTTTCTCAAAAACAGAGGGAGTTGTCTATGATGAGACACTTGATCCAGTAAACCCGATACAATTCCATCCGTATTACCATCCATGAGTTGGAAACTATATCATATGGATGGATTCTTGATGAGTTTGGGTTTCAGTAAGAGTTTTGTTGATCCAAACCTATATTATTACAGTGTTGGTGACGAGAGCCTGATTTTGATAACTTATTCAGAAAGCCTTGTTGTTAGATACAAGTAAGCCTTGACTTCTGATTTCTAGATGAAGGATATGATTATGATGCACCACTTCTTGGGACAAGAAGTATGACATAAGACCGATGAGATTTTTTCTAAGTCAAGGAAAACATACAATAGGAATATTAAAAGAAGTTTAGTATGACAGAATGCAAAACCATTGTGATGGATTTGAAGAAAATGAATGATGATGATTCAGATGAGATTGATCCAAAAATGATTGGATCATTGATGTATCTGGTTAACACCAGACCTAATTCATGCTATGTAGTGAATTTTCTTATTCAATCCATGAGTCAGCCAAGACAGACTCACTAGATAGCATTAAAGCATGTATTGAGATATATTTACGAGGCACAGTTGTATATGGCCTAAGATATGCCTCCAGTGTGAACTTGAGTTTGCAGGATATGTCGATACAGATTGAGCAAAGAGTACAGTGGACCGGAAGAGGACATCTGGTTGTTGTCTTACCATGAATTTTTCCATGATTTCATGATGTAGAAGGAAACAAAACTCTGTGGCCTTGAGTACCACAGAAGAATAGTATATAGCATCGAGTGTGTGAAGCCATATGTCTTCACAAGCTTCTGGAAGATTTACTTGATCATGAGATGGATCCTATGGTGATAACCAAGAGTAGTGTGTAAAGATCTTTGAGAACCCAATGTTTCTTGATGGATCAAAACACGTTGAGATGAAATATAATTATATAAGAGATATGATGCAGAGGAAAATAGTAAACATGAAGTACCTTCCTACACATGAGAAAATTGATGACATCTTCACCAAATTAGCTTAGTGAAGATTACTTCCCTAGTTGAGAGGGAGTGTTGATGACTACAACCAAGAAAGAGTTCAAAGTACATCCATGTGAGACTTGGCATGATGAAGAATGCCTCCCTAGCTGAGAGGGAGTGTTGATGTTTTCAACTACATGAGACATTCTCCATATGACAAACCCAAGAGAAATCCCCTGAGATGGGTGTGTGGTTCCTATCTAAGAAAGAGATGGAATGTACAGATGACCTCCTCCTTATAGAGAGTTGAGAAGAACTCCATATGATTCTCCTATGTAACGCAATGGGAAAGGAGATCTATAGAGTTGGACATGCCTGTGGTTGAGCATAAGGTGAACATGTGAAATCCCAAAGTGTTGGGTGCATCATCATGAGAAAATAAATGAAGATGATGTATTAGCATCCTCTGAGCAGAAGAGTCGATGAGAAACTCCAGATGACTCCCATGTGTAATGCAGTGGGAAAGAAGATATATTGAGTGGACGTGCCTGTGGACGAGCACAAGTGAACATGATCCTAGTGGCTAAGCACTAGTGAAGAAGTGGTTCTTCTATGTAATGCAGTGAGATAGAGATATGGACATACCTATGGATGTGCCCCTAGTGGATGAGCACTAGTGGGTGTATAAGATCCCTTGCTATATTTTTCAAGAGTCATACTTGCCTGTAACCCTAATTGTAATGTAAAGGGTATTGGTCGGCCCCACCTTAATGTGATTAATAATTAATGTAAAAGATAATTAATCTGGTTAATATTAATTATATTGCGATTTAGTGAGGTCATCCCTATTGTGCCAATAGACACTTTTTTTGATAGGTTCAGTCTAGTATAAGTAAAGGTAAATTCCCCATTGAGGAATCATATATTTTGTGTGAGTTTGGAAATTTAAGAAAGTACACCTTCTTGGGAAAAGTGAGCACCTCTCTTGGGTGCTAGTATTCTAGGGTTTGAGCACCCTCTTGTGTGCTAGGTTTTCTTGGTGGTGAAGGTATTTCTCTTGAAGAATATAACAAATAATTTGACTGGGTTTTATTCCCTTGTTTAGAAGGGTTTCCCGGGATTCTTCTTGTGTTGTTGTGCATGGTGTTTCTTCTTGTGATCTTGGTTGTTGAAACATTATTGGTTATGGTTAAGATAAATGCTAAAAATGAATGAACTTCATGCTTAACCTTGTCTATTGAAAAATCAACACCTTTGAATAAGCCAAACGCCCCTATACTTGTCGTAGCAAGATAGATATTTAGTGGAACCTTTTATTTATTTAGTGATCCTCCCACCATGTCTGGACCAAGTGTTTCATTCAGTGTGGCTCAACCTATGATCCCATCCTCAAGTGGTCCTAGGGGAAATTCTCTTAAGGGTATCCTGATGATGTCCACATTACCACTCCTTAGCTCCATTGGAACTACACCTTCCATACCATTTTCTACCAGTCTCTCAATCTGGGGGACATTGAATGTGTCATCCTTTCCTTTCATTAGTATACCTAGCATACCTATTCACATCCCTTCTACATAATTTCCCACTTCCTAATTATTTTCTAGTGGGGGGTCGAGCTTTGGTTTCAACATGGGAAGTGGAACTCCTTCCACCTTTATCAATCCTATGAGCATCCCGACATCATCAGGTGTGGGTGTACCTTTTGGATGGAATATGTCTAGTGGTTTATGGGTTATCCCTAGTCATGATAGGGGTAGTGATACTTACAAATTTCTTAACTTTCCATGGGGTAGCACACCTTTCCCTAGGGGAAAATCCCTTGGGAGAAAATGGGGTTTTCCTTTTGTTTCCAAATTTAGTAGGGGGGTTTTCATCCTTGGGAATAACGTTGGGAATATCTTTCCTGGAGGGTCCACATTTACCCTTGGAGGAAACCCCTTTGGGATCATTTTTAGTTCTGGGAGTAGTCATGCTCCTGGAAGTGCCACCATCCTTGAGGGAACTCAATATCTAGAAAACCCTAAACCTTCCAATAGTACAAATATAGGGAGACTGCAAGGTCCATCCGAGACAACAGAGACTTCACCTCCCTCCCAATTTTCATTTACACCATTTCCTTTCCTTGGAACTCTAGAGTTATTGGATTTGTCACAGTTAACAAATGACCCAACATGGCTGACAATGCCTTCCAAGTTTCCATCCAATCTTCTGAAATTCGATGGAAAGATAGGAGAGGCCCCTCCACATGCATCATGAAATACCACTTATGGTTTTCATCCAACTCGTTGATGGATGATAGTGTGAGGTTTCATATTTTCCATAGATCTCGAACTGGATTTGTCGCTAAATGGTATATTTGATTAAAAGGTAGTTCCTTTAGAAGATTCAACGACATGGAAATGACATTACTAACACATTACCAATTTCCCATTTAGTATGAGACAAGAACTGAGATATTGACTTCACTGCACCAAGATAATTCCACACATATTGCATATCATAAACATGAGTTGCGATTGTTGATGATTGTAGCTATGTGAGACATTCTCCACCTTACAAACCTATGAGATGTGGATCATTGCAGCAATGTGATATATTCGCTAGCTTACAATCCAGAGAGAAATCCCCTAAAGAGGGTGTGTTGTTCCTATCTGAGACAGAGATGGAATGTAGAGATGAACTCCTCCATTCAGAGAGTTGACAAGAACTCTAGATGATTATCCCGTGGGAAAGGTGATCTGCTGAGTTGGATGTGCCTGTGGCTGAGCACAAGGTGAACGTATGAAATCCCAAAGTGTTGGGTGCATCATCATGAAAACAGAAATGAAGATGATGTATTAGCCTCCTCTGAGCAGCAGAGTTGATGAGAAACTCGAGATGACTTTCCTGTGTGATGCAGTGGGAAAGAAGATCTGTTGAGTGGATGTGTCTGTGGACGAGCACAGATGAATGTATGAAGAATTTTTTATTCTGTGTAATGCAGTGAGCCAGAGATATTTCTAGGGTTTCTAGGGTTTCGCTAATTTCTGCAGATATTTCAGTGTTAGGGTTTTTGTAAATCATTGAAGGAGATATTCAACTCGCAAGTGTTATCCTATATTTCAAAGGCTTATTGTTGGCATTCATAAGTCCAATAAAACCTAAAAGTGTTATCCTAGCCTAGCAGTTAGGTTTTCTAGCCCAGTTGACAAAGGGTTGTGAAGAATCTAAAATTATGATGAACAAAACTATGATGGAAGATAAGCTTAATGGATCAAGAAAATTCAAGTTCCTGAAAGAAAAATACTTCAAAGGAAGACTTATTGTGGGAGATACAAAAAGGTTTCATTGTGAGATACCTCCTTCATGAATATGTGAGAGGATAGAGATCAGCCATGTGCCATTGGAGAAATCCTATCAGAACCCTCAGGTATGCACTTGTATATATATTATTTATATCATTTTCATGAGGGTAATTACATGATGAAGGAAACTTTTGTTGAAGTCATGGATATAGAGGGATCTCAGTGCATTCAGAGGAACAACACACTCAAAGTGAATACTCCAGTTTTGTTTTTTGAAATTTTCATTCCTCTAACCCCTATTTCTAAAGTTTGCTACATTACAAGTAGGTGTTGTAGTTGTGACACCAATCCTTAAATTGTTTAATTCTAGAGATGCACTCATTATTCTCCTTTAGGAGATATTCTTGTCTTGGTTCCTCTTGTTTTCTTATTCCAGACACGTTAACAAACAAAGGAAGATGTTTATCCCTCAGAGGAATCCACTTGACTCAGAGGGAGTCAAAACTATTTGAGAAAGAGGAAGACTAGAACCATCATTGGGGAAACCAATGCAATAATACATGATCAAAATCCTTCTATGATTCTATGGGAAGAAGCATGCATGACACAGTATATGTCCAGAACAAGAGTCTTCACCAGACTTTGAAAAACATAGCTCCCAAAATCCTACACCGGAGTGAAGCCTGAGATTGAACACTTCAGGATATTTGGGTGCCCAATGTATTTTAATATACCCAAAGAGAAGAAGTCCAAGATAGATCCTTTAGAAAGAAAGGGTACAGTGAATCGTCAAAGACATTCCAGATTGACATCCCTGGTCAAAGACAGATTGAGACAAGAAGATACATTGCCCATTAAAGAAGAGATAGTCTTTCAAATATCCAGAGAATATTAGATGGATATTGATAGTAATACAATACCTTCTCCCCCTTCAACATTTCAAAGGGAGACATACATTATTCCAGTTGCTCCAGTTTATATGTTCAGAGATATTGCAGTAGGGATGTTGGCACAGGGGAAAACCCAGGGTTCAACTCGAACAATGCACCAACAAACCCTAACTACTAGCCCTTTCGACAACACATGTGAAGAAGATGAAGTCTCAACCAAAGTAGCAATAGGGGGGTTGCATGACACAAGTGTCTACAACTAGAGGAAATGAAAAGTGATTCTAGAACAACAATGCAATATAACCTAGAGATTATTTTACAGTCTTACACTTAGCTTTGTGAAGTTAGCTTATACCTCCTATATTTAATAAGGAAACAACAATGAAATAACAGTGTAACCGATATAAAATAACACAACATCAACCATAAAGAACAACAAGATTTACGTCGTTCACCCTCTCCCTAGGGCTACGTCCACGAAACTATGTTTCTTGATATAATAGATGAAAACATACAGTTATATCTGCGCACTTAGTTGCATATCCTTCTCTCTCTTCCTCTTTATCTCCCCTCCCTACGTACCCAACTGCAGGGTCGATCTTCGCACCTAGATAAAGTTCCAAAATACAGAATGCTCTTACAACAAAACACTTCTATTTCTCACTATTGCTATCACCACCAATAACAACAACCAACCCTCTCAACTCTTCTAGACCTTTATTTATACATTTCATGACTCTTAGACAACCCTAGACCAAAGCCTAGGTTTCAAAACCCTAGGTCCAAAACCCTAGATGCCAAAACCGTAGGTCCACATAACCCGCATTTTAAGGGCTTCACCAACCTGTTCTTCCTTCTTCTCCGCAAGGTGCTCCAAAGCTCCCACTAGTATCTTCTTCCTCTTTTTGAGTTGTCCACTATATATCTTATTTGATGCTTTGTCTTCCTTGATCTCCTCTTTCAACAACTTGCTTTTATTTACCTCATTTCTTATTTTCTTCTTCTTTACCCACTTTGACCCTTCCTTAGTTTGTGTGCCTTCCGCGCACTTCATACTTTTTCTTTCTTCCTTAATACATGACCAAGGGCCAACATGCCCCCAACACTCACATGTGACTCGTCCCAAGTCACAACAAGATTGATATTTCTGTGTTACTTCGATTGCAGACTACACGGAGCAGCCTATGCTTTCTACTATGTTCCTCCCTATCATGTGTAGACTGTCTTTTCTGTGTCTGGTACCCAATTTCAACTGCACTTGTTACCTATACCCTTCTTCCTTTGTTTTTATTGAGAGTTGTGAGGCATCTGATTGTCACAATACAACTTCAACCGACTCCCATTCACTAAACCATCCTTCCATTCTCCATTAAGAGTCTTCAACTCCATAGCTCCTCCTTCTGGAACATAGGAAAATTTGAATGGTCTGAGCCAATGTGTCTTGAACTTCCCTGGATGCTTCATGAACTTGATGTCATATAAAAGCACCAAATCTCCTTTCTTAAATGATTTCTTCTTGATATGTCTGTCATGGTAAGTCTTTTCTCATTCTTTTTGTACATGTTGATGAAATCCTGCAATAAACCTGTATTCCTCTAATTATACCAACTGCACGAGCCTGTCTTGAACAACGTCGATTTCATCCATACCTATAAATCTTGCAATTATTAAACTAGGAACCGAATATTCCATAGGTACTACTGCTTCCTGGCCATAAACTAGCTTAAAGGGAGTCTGCATTATTCATTTTTTGCAATTAGTTCGATAAGCCCATAACACTGTTGGAATTCTTAAATCCCAATCATCTCCATTAACACTGCAAATCTTAGTTAGCATTGTCTCCAAAATCTTATTGAAATATTCGACTGTACCATTCGCTTGTGGGTGATATGGTGTGCTCTTCTAATGGTGAACTTCGAACTCCTGAGTGAAGGCTTCAATATTTTTGTTAATGAAATGTGTTCCTTGATCACTCATAAGGATCTTCAGGCATCCAAATCTGGTTATGATATCATCAAATATGAATCACATAGTTGTAGTTTCACTACAGTCCTTAACTTCTCTTGCTTCTGCCCATCTAGTAAAATACTTTGTAGCAGTGATGATGTATCGAGCTCCTGTTCACTTCCCTGGTGGGTTGATAGGTGCCACAAAGTCAATAGGCCATTTCACAAATACCTGTAAAGTTAACTGAGGTGATAAAGGCATTTCATCCCTTCTATAAGGCTTCCCTATCCTTTGGCATACATTGCAGGCTCTGTAGTATTCCTTAGCATCCTTATGTAAAGTGGGCCACCAGAGGCCAGCTCTGAGAACCTTCTGCGTTGTTGCTTTCCCTACATAATGTCCTCCTGCTATGCCTTCATGTGATTCTAAAATAATCAATGGTATTTATGCCTCCATAATGCATCTCCTCAAGATCTCATCAGGTCACATCTTATATAACTGTCCATCTATAAGTTCAAAATTTGCAGCGTGGATGACCAACTGTTTCTTCTGAATGACTATAAACTTGCGAGGTGTCATTTCTGTGGACAGGAACTGGACTATCTTGGCGAAGTGATCATCGACTTTCTTGATGGACAACAACTGTGCATATGGTATTGTATCATCCAAACTAGTAGGTTCCTCTCCATGTTCTAACCTAGATAAGTGTCTAGGTCCCTTATTCATTCTCCCTGGCTTGACCACAATGTCAAAATCATATTCCTAGAATAATAATATCCATCTCCATATTCTTCCCCCCAATACTGGCTTGTTGACTAAGTACTTCAATGCAGAATGATCAGTAAACATCTTAAAATATCCTCCTAATAAGTAGTGTCTAAAATTCTGCAGCGCGTATACCATAGCTAAGCCTTCTCTTTCAGTGGTAGTATAATTTTCTTCATATGTAGAAATATTTCTTCTAGCAAAGGTTATAGGGTCATCAATATCTCTTGTACCTGGCTATGCTAAGACTACCCCTAATGCAATGGATGAAGCATCGACATGAACATGGAATTCCTTACTCCAATATGGGAAAACCAAAATAGGCGTAGTGACCATTTTCTACTTTAGTGTGTCGAATCTCTGTTGGCATTCCTCTATCCATTGAAACTTACTATCCTTCTTTAATAGATTCTCCATAGGTGTTGTTATCTATGCGTAGCCCTTAATAAACTTTCTGTAGTATCCAGTGTGTCCCAATGTGGTGCGCAACTATCTAACTGAAGTAGGAGGAGGTAGATCAACAATGATAGCAATCTTGGAAGGATCTACCAGCAACCCCTACTTACACACAATGTGTCCTAAAAACACTCCAAAAGGCGAGAAGAAAATACACATCTTCAAGTTCATGGAAATTTGACATTGCTTTCACTTATCTAACATTAATCTCAAACATTCAATATGATCTTTCAGTTGGCTAAAAACGGTCCAATCTTCAAAGTCTGCCTCCAAAAACTTGTGTAGAAACTCCTTAAATGCTTCGACCACCACCCTGGAAAATATGG
This sequence comes from Picea engelmannii, assembly GCA_009831015.1. NCBI lineage: Eukaryota > Viridiplantae > Streptophyta > Pinopsida > Pinales > Pinaceae > Picea > Picea engelmannii. The sequence goes on from ML802993.1 coordinate 116,573, forward strand.
TTGGTGCATTCTTCAAACCAAAAGGCATCACATTGTACTTAAAAGAGCCCCATTATGTTGCAAATGTAGTCTTATGTATGTCTTCCTTAGCAATTCTGATCTGGTGATAACCTGAAAATCCATTTGTGAATGAATAGATTTCCTGTCCTCCTACATTATCTAGGACCTCATCAATAAAAGGTGTAGGAAATGGATCACGTAAACATGCATCATTCAATTTCCTTAGATCTACAAAGATATTTATTTCTCCTGACCTCTTATCTTGGACCACCATAAGACTGATCCATTCAGAGTCTTCAACATGTTCTATGATTCATGCTTCCAACATTCTATCTAATTCAATCTTAACTTTATGCTTGTACTTGATATTCAGTCTGTAAGGTATCTTCTTGCTATTCCTTGCATCTGGTTTCAAAGGAATCCTCATTTCTCCCATGGGTCCTTTAACACCCTTCATTTCTATGAACTTGGTTGGAAACAAGTCATGATACTTATGCAATAGTTCTGTAATCTTACTAATAGTAGCATCATCCCAGTAGTCTCCAACATTTTCCAACTTAGGTTCTTTCTTTATTCCAATATTAACCAACAAAAGGTAATTCAATCCCTGGCCCTTATATGTCTCTCTGTCCTTCAGTTTCTGCAATGTTTACATCCCTAGGGTCATCATCCTCATCAACATTAATATTATAACATCCTTGTAACTGTTGAAGAGGCGCAATCCATTCATCTTCTTCTTGGTCAAGAGGGGGATTAGGTGCCTCCTCAAAGACCTTGTCTTACAATTTGTAAAGCCCGATCTATTGTGGGGTATTGAATTTCAAATAAGAACGTAGCTATAAATTTCTGGGTCATACCATACCAATCTATAGTGACTAAGCACAGTTATGATTGAAGATACCAGTTGATAGGCATAGTATCTAAGGTTTTAATGAACTTATGTACCCACTTTTCTTTAGGAATGCTACTCCAGGATTCCTTACAAATTCCCACATGGTTCTTAGGACAACTCTGACCTGTGTATCGAACTTCACAACCTTCATCTTGATCTGAAAAGCACATTGTCATCAAGGTGCGACATTGTACCCATTCCGTGATGTTCTTCTTGTGTGTTTCCCACCATCTATCTATTGCTTCTTTCAAGGCTTCATCTAGTGCTAACAACCTCTGTTGTACTGGTACAATTCCTTCAAATTCACATAGAAATGTCTCTAGCTTATTCAAGCCATCAAATGTAGGAATATTACTTACTTCTGTGCCAATCCAGTGAACTGCCTTGGTCAATCTAGCACACCTTCGCGTAGAGACTTACATTCTGTTCTGCCAATTTTCCAATGCTTCTTCTAAATCTGATGAGCGTGCAATTTCACTTCACCAACTCAAATTTCCATATAATGTAGGATTAATGTAATCCTGTTGTCCTATTGTAAGTTTATAAATGTTCTCTAGCTCATAGTCACAGTCTTATTCTCTTATAGGTTTTTCATATCTACAGCCTTCATCAGGATGAAGAGGTGCAATGACCCTAAGGCTATCACCTTCAAATGTCATTCTTCTCTTTTTTAGGTCAACAATAGTCGAATTGTTGAAAGCCCAATCAATTCCTAAAAATGCAAGGTAGGGGAAACTATCATCAACAATCTCAATCACTTCGAAGTCTGCAAATTTCCTCACTCCATCGATGTCCACAGGGACATGCTCTAGTCTTCCAAAGGGGCTCACCACCTGCTGATTAGCCATCCTGAGCCTAATAGGAGAGTAAATCAACTTAGGTTTTCCCATCAATTCCCAAGTCTGCTTCGTCATAACATTTACTTCTGATCCCAAGTCGAGGGCCACATAGTCTATGGCGTAGTCTCCCATCTGAGCACTAAGGTGTAGCTCCTTACTTGTCCTCATTTTTATAGATACTTGATTCACATCTCTACTTAGCAGAGGATCTATTCTCCCAATTTCATATTGTCTTATCAGGTGTTGTAGTTCCTGCACAACTATTTCATCTTTAATCAAATTGATACAAGTATACAAGAAGTCCATAAGCTTTCTTACCTCTTTTCCTTGTCTAGCTAATGCAGTCTGATAAAATGCTGGAGGCATTTCACATTCCCTTACTTCTGGTTGTGCCCTAGATGAAGAATCATTTTCACCTACAAATTCTCTTCTTGCTTCTTGAAAAATATGCTTTTATTTCCTTGGATCAAACAATGGTGTCTTCTTTGAAGCTCTTTTGATCCCTGATCCATCTATGGTCTTTCCTAGAGTGACCTTGTCTTCTCCGATGACAATACCTCCTCTAGTGATGACAACAACTCTGGGATCCTCACTGCGAGGTCCATATGATATTAGTTGGACTTGTTGGTTTCGACCTAGTCTTTCCTGAACTTTAGATAATAATATTGGACAGTCTTCATTGACATGGTCAAATGAATTACAGTAGATGCAAGTAGTACAAGGGTTCTCAAAATCAATTGCCAAATGACCTGACCGGGTGCAGTTATAGAAAATGATCTAACCTCAACCTCGACCCATTCCTCCTCCTCGTCCTCTTCCTCTGAATCCACCATGAGGGTTGAAATTTCCTCTTCCTGGGGAATTGAATTGCACAATGTTTCCTTTTGACTATAATTCTCCATGAATTCTATATGCATTCCTTGACCTTTCATGCATGAGGTCATAAGCCCTACAATCCTCCTCATCATGCCCCACATATTTACAGGATGTACAGTAAATATTGGTGGGTGTCTGGACATATTTCTTCATATAATAACATTCATCGATGCAATGTCTATTTATACATACCTCAAACCATGGTAAAATAGCCTACTTGAAAGGGTTAGGCACTCTAGAGGCCAAGTATTCATTAAATAAAGGACAATGCTCTTTGTCATGACCCTCTACTTTACATCTGATACACCATATATCTTCTCTTTTCTCTTTTCCTTTGTCCTTCTCCATGTCTTCAACCTGTAAATATAAACTAGTTAATTGATCTAAAATATTTCTCATATCTAGACTATATTCTCGTACAGGGATTGCTTCTATTATCATGGAAATCTCTAGAGATTCAGTTTGTGAAGCGACCTTCTGTTGCATCAGAGGAAATCTAATGTGTTGTAGGAGGGAAGTGATGAACCATTCCTTATGTTGTTCGTCTGGAATATGAAAACTTAAATGGCCTGTCAAGGTCTTAAACCTCTGATCAAACTCCCAAATGGTTTCGGTCACCTTCTGCTTGATTTCCTTCAACTCTATAATTCACTGCGACTCCGACTTAGGCTTCTTGAACTCTGCACTCAACGTATTATTAATTTCACTTGGTGGTTTAAGCTGTACAGATCCTATAACAAACTTCATAAACCAACTCAGTGTGCAATCCATTAAGGTAGTACTAAACTGAGCTCTCTTAACATCTTCGTCGGTGACTTGCTTAATGCTCCATACAACTTCGCATAAGAACCAGTGTTGTTCAGGATTCTCAGATCCATCTCCTCTAAAAATAGGTAGCCTCATTTCATCTTCCATGGATCTTCCTAGGTTTCTTGACTGAGTATGTACTAAACTTCTTGTAAACGTACTCTGAGTGCTCTGATTACTCTGGTTACTCTAGCTACTTAATGTTGCTAAAACAATAGGAGGAGTAATAATACTTACTTCAACAGTAGGCGCAGTCCCTGAAGTTTTTGGTTCTCCTCGACGAAGTTTTTCAGGATCTACTTCCTCTGCCCTTGCGGACTCTAAATACTCTTTATATGATGGGTATGCTTCTTCTCCACTGTAGAATCCCTCTTCTCTGTAACTCTTCTTAAACAAGTTCACAAGAGGAACCTCTCTGAATGATCTCCAACTGCGCGTGTGTCTAGCCTCTGTGTCATTGTCGCTATTTAAATTCTTGAACATTAGCTTTAAACTCCAACTGATTATTATATCTTCAAGATATTGATCTCATGCAATAACATCTTAATCTTTAACTTCAAGAAGTGTAGAAACTTCCCTATAGGTCCCTTGAAGAAATACCTCTCTGCTTGACTATATGATTCCACTCTATCAATAGAAAACTTAGTAATGTACCCTCCAATAGTGTTATCAAACCAAAGATCTATTTCTCTAGATACATCGTTATTGACTCTCTTGACTTTCTTAATCAACGTCGTTGTCCAAACCACATATGGTCTAGATCTGATTTCAAATTGAGTGTTTGCTAGTTTGGCTAACCACTCGTATAACTCCTTATGAACTCCCGTAAAGAAAATTATGTGCCCATCAGTAAAGATGTACCTCCCCAACCAGTCTTCTACACTAATGATAGGGTTCTTGTTCTGAGCTACAACGAAGTCCCTTTCTTGTTCTTCTATCCAGTTCTAAATTTATGTCTTCGATGGAAACCACCTTGACATTCCCTCAAGAAGATCCTGGTCACGGAAACTGAACCATTTGTTTGCACAGGGGAAAACCCAGGGTTCAACTCAAACAAAACACCAACAAACCCTAACTATTGGTCCTTTCGGCAACACCTGCAAAGCAGATGAAGTCTCACTCGAAGTGGAAATAGGGGGATTGCAGGACACGAGTGTCTACAACCAAAGGAAATGAAAAATGATTCCATAACAACAACACAATGTAACTTAGAGATTCTTTAACAGTCTTACACTTAGCTTCGTGAAGTTATCTTATACCTTTTATATTTGATAAGGAAACAACAATGCAATAAAAATATAACAGATAGAAAATAACACAACATCAACCATAAAGAACAACAAGATTTACATGGTTCACCCTCTCCCTGGGGCTACGTCCACAAAACTGTGTTTCTTGATGTAATAGATGAAAACATATAGTTCTATATGTGCACTTAGTTGCAGATAAAGAGGAAGAGAGAAAAGGATCTGTAGCTAAGTGCACACTTTAGCTACATATCCTTTGCACCCAACTACAAGGTCGATCTTTGCACCTAGTTGAAGATCCAGAATATAGAATTCTCTTACAACAAAACACTTATATTTCTCACTATTTCTATCACCAACAACAACGAAAACCAACCTTCTCAACTCATCTAGACCTTTATTTATACATTTCATGACTCTTAGACGAAATTAGATCGAAGCCTAGGTTTCAAAACCCTAGTTCTAAAACCCTAGGTGCCAAAACCCTAGATGCCAAAACCCTAGGTCCACATAACCCGCATTTTAAGGGCTTCACCAACCTGTTCTTCCTTCTTCTCCGTGAGGTGCTCCAAAGAACCCATTAGTGTCTTCTTTCGCTTGTTGAGTTGTCCACGATCTATCTTCTTTTATGCTTTGTCTTCCTTTATCTTCTCTTTCAACAAATTATTTTTCTTTACCTCGTTTCTTCTTTTCTGCTTCTTTACCCACTTCGACCCTTCCTCGGTTTGTGTGCCTTCTGCACACTTCGTACTTTGTATTTCTTCCTTAATATTCACTTTCTTCCTTAATACATGACCAAGGGCCAACAAGGGAATAAAAGGCTTACCTAAACTCACTCTGCAAGAGGCAGAGAAACATACAAGCCTCTCAAGGCACATCCAGAGAAAGCAAAAGATATTTTCGAGCTATCCTTCAGTCATGAGCCACTTCATTGATGTTGAGCCTCCTTGTCTTAGAGAAGAAACAAGAGAACATGTATGGAAATATGCCATAACAGAAGAATACCAGTATATCTTAAATAATGATGTATAAGATATTATTCAGGGACCAGAAGAGAAGTCTGTGGTAACTTCCAAGTGGATCTATAAGATCAAGAATGCAGCTGATGGAAGTGTTGAGAAATACAAAACGAGATCTATAGCCATAGGTTTCTCACAAACAAAGGGTGTTGTCTATAATGAGACACTTGATCCAGTAAACCCGATACACTTCCATCTGTACTACCATCCATGATTTGGAAACTATATCATATATATATTCTTGATGAGTTTGGATTTTAGCAAGAGTGTTGTTGATCCAAACCTATATCATTATAGTGTTGGTGACGAGAGCCTGATTTTGATGACTTATTCAGAAATCCTTGTTGTTGGATACAACTAATCCTTGACTTATGAATTTGAGATGAAAAATCTGAGTATGATGCACTACTTCTTGGGACAAGAAGTATGACAGAGGACTGATGAGATTTTCATGAGTCAAGGAAAATATACAGTGAAAATATTAAAGAAGTTCAGTATGACAGAATGCAAAATCCACCGTGATGGATTTAAAGAAGAAGATTGATGATGATTCAGACGAGACTGATCCACAGCTGATTGGATCACTGATGTATCTAGTTAACATCGGACTTGATTCATGCCATGCAGTGAATGTGCTTACTCATTTCACAAGTCAACTGAGACAAACTCACTAAGACAACAAAAAAAAAATGTATTGAGATATATACGAGGTAGAGTTGGATATGGCCTAAGATATGCCTCTAGTGTGAACTTAAGTATGCAGGACATGACGATTTATATTTAGCAGAAAGTACAGTGGACCAGAAGAGGTCATCTATTTGATGTTCTACCATGAAGTTTACCATGGTTTCCTGATGCAGCAAGAAAAAAAACTCTATGGACTTGAGTACCACAGAGGCAGAGTATATAGCATCGAGTGTGCAAAGCAATGTGGCTTCACAAGATTCTGACATATTTACTTGACCATGAGATGGATCCTATGACGATAACCAAGAGCCATGTGTAAATCTCCTTGAGAACCCATTTTTTCCTGATGGATCGAAACACGATGAGATGAAATATCCTTATATCAGATATATGATGCAGAGGAAAATTGTACACATGTAGTACCTTCCTACACATGAGAAGATTGCAGACATATTCACCAAACTAACTTGGTGAAGAATGCCTCCCTGGTTGAAAGGGAGTATTGATGACTCTAGCCAAGACAAAATTCATAGTACATCCATGTGAGACTTGGAATGATGAAGAATGCCTCCCTAGATGAGAGGGAGTGTCGATTATTGCAACTATGTGAGACATTCTCCACCTTACAAACCTGTGAGATGTGGATCATTTCATCCATGTGGGATATTCTCTAGCTTACAAACCTAAGAGAAATCCTCTGAAGAGGGTGTGTGGTTCCTATATGAGACAGAGCTGGAACGTAGAGATGACCTCCTCCATTCAGATATTTGAGAAGAACTCCAGATGATTATCCTGTGGGAAAGGTGATCTGTTGAGTTGGACGTGCCTATGGATGATCACAAGGTGAACGTGTGAAATCCCAAAGTTCTGGGTGCATCGTCATGATAAAAGAAATGAATATGATGTATTAGCCTCCTCTGAGCAGTATATTTGAAGAGAAAATCGAAATGGCTCTCCTGTGTGATGCATTGGGAAAGAATATTTGTTGAATGGGCATGTCTGTGGATGAGCACAGGTGAACATGTGAAGAATTGGTTCTTCTTTTTAATTCAGTGAGCGAGAGATATGGACATCCCTATGGATGTGCCCCTAGTGGATGAACACGAGTGGGTGTATCATATCCCTTGTTATATTTTTCAAGAGTTAGACCTACCTATAACCCTAATTGTAATGTAAAGGGTACAGGTCGTCCCCACCTTAATGTGACTAGTAATTAATGTAAACGATAATTAATCTGGTTAATGTTAATTATAGTATAAACTAGTGATGTCACCCTGTTGTGCCAATAGACACTTCTGTTGATAGGTTCAGGTTAGTATAAGTAAAGGTAAATTCCCCATTGAGGAAAGACATCTTTCATGTGAGTTTGGAAATTTCAGCAAGTACACCTTCTTGGGAAAAGTGTGCACCTTTCTTGGGCACTAGTCTTATATGGTTTGAGCACCCTCTTGTGTGCTAGGTTTTCTTGGTCTTGAAGGTATTTCTCTTGAAGAATATAGCAATGGATTTGGCTGGGTTTTATTCCCTTATTGAGAAGGGTTTCCCAAGATACTTCTTGTGATCTTGTGCATGGTGCTTCTTCTTGTGATCTTGGTTGCTACAACATTAATGGTTATGGTTAAATGCTAAAAATGGAATGAACTTCATACTTAACCTTGCTTATTGAAAAATCAACAGTGATGAAGACGTAGGATGTTTAAAACTCATATTCTAGACAAACACGTTATGGAGTGGTTCACAAAGTTCTTCCTACCACCTATTTCCATAGATGTAGCTATGGTCTGGGTGGCCATCGAGGATCATACAATTTTGCGTGACTAACACTTAGAATTGATCTATTCTCAGTCAGGTACACTTTATGACATTATCCCAAATTCTCCTACGCCATCGACGGATCCAAGGAAGCCAAACCCAGTACCCCATGCCGATGGTGTGATCGTTTCTATTTCACATGCCTCTATTAACCAGTTAGATGATCATATGGGTCAAATTTCTATTAATTCACACCTATCATATTTTGGTACTAGTGCTCAAATTTTTGTGGTCCCTACTCATACCTTTGAGGTCAATTTGGCGTAGTCCATGCTACTAAAGAATCCTCAACAACTTGGAGGAAAGAAAAAGAGGATCAAGAAAAATGATTCCAAAAATGAGAAAGGGAATGCCTCTACCCAAAACACCTAGGAGGGAGTCACTAAGGAAAATAGGAAGATTCGATTCCCCTACACAATTTGTGGGGAAGACCATCCCCCTCATCAATTCCCTAGGAAGGATGAAGTCCATAACATTTTGGCACAACAAAAGCCCCCCCAACAACCTATTGTCTTAAGCCATCCTTTTCCCCCTCAACTTCAAAATATGGTTGCCACAAATCATTCCCCTCCACAACGGGGCATGGAAGGTACCCCTCATCACAAGGGGTTTTCCTTGAATGCTTCCATTTTCATGTGTGACCAAATGCTCAATTTGAAAACATGAGCCAAGAATTATGACATTATCGAGACTTCTCATGCTACATGAGAAGAAACATCTCCTTCCCATCCTAGTGGCCCTATTCATATTGAGAAGCCATTTTTTGATGCACTGCTTCACCCAATTAAGGGAATTCTTCGATGTATGACACATAATCCCAACACATGGGTTGCCCACAACTACAAAATTGTGGAGTGCTTGGCCTGGGCACCATGTGCCATGTCTGCGCTTGAAGTCCTCCAAAGTTGACCCACACAGTGGATATCATTGTTTTCCACCATAAATGGGGTTTTTTTATTAATTGGGTTGGTTTTCATTGATGTCAACCCTTGAAGAAAGTATGGTAGCAAATTTCGGTAGCACAAAGATTTGGGTAATGGACCCAAGTTTGTTTGATGTATAATGGTATGAGTTTTAATATATTTTAAGGTAAGACTATTATGGATGGATAGTACATGTCATTCCATTTCCGGTGGTATGTGGAACGTCACATAACTCCTCACGGTTAGAGAGTTATGGCCATGTGAAGTTGGAGAACCCTCATGAGTCATCTAGAAGCCCCAAAATGTCAAAGTAGTCAAAGTGTTTGCAAAGAAGAAATTATTTAAATAATAAAGTGAAGTGATGAGTGTACTATAAGTCAAAGTAGATGCAAAAGAAATTATTTAAATAATAAAGTTAATGGAGAACTTACTAATTGTGGAAGGTGGTTATATTAAGTGGACAAGTGGTTATAAGTGGGTTAAAACTAAAATAAGGAAAGTGGGTTAAGATGGTTAAAAGGTAACCCCTTGAGGATGCTACATGAAAGTATAAATAAGAGGCAAGGCTCTCTCATTTAAACACACTTGAACCTATTGAATATCTATTTTGTGAAAGGTTATTTTGGGCAGGTATTATTGATAGAGAAAAGTGTGGCAAGAAAAGTGCGGAAAAACAAGTGCGGCAGGAACACGACAGGAAAACTGCAGAAGAAAAAGTGTGGCAAGAAAAGCATGTCAGAAAAAGTGCAGAAGGAAAAGTACGACAGAAAAACTATGGCATAAAAAGTGTGGCAAAGAAAGTGCGACAGAAAAAGTGCAACAGGAAAAATGCGGCAAAAAAAGTGCGGCAGAAAAATTGTGGCAGTAGAATCACGACAACATAATCGCGACAACATCATGATTGGGGTCTATTTATGAGAGACACGGCACATCTTGTTTGAGGTATGCTTTTCGAGATAGGGTTTATCTCTTGAGATGGTATTGGATATTGTTCAATATTGTTGCATATATCATATTTGTTGAAATATACAGTTGGTATTTTGTTGTTGGTATTTGGCATATGGATATTGGTATTTTGGTTGTGATGTGTTGTTGAAGTTGTTGGTTTAAATTGAGGCTAGATAAAAGTGAGGTTATGGCACATGGTTTGATGTAACAGTTTATGGTATTTGGTTATGGATAGCATGATGTATTTCTAGAGAAATTTTGATGGTTATATTGGTATATGTATTTGGTATATGGTTGAGGTACATGGTCGGTACATGGTTGAGACAAGTAGTTGATGAGTTGGCACATACATGAGGTGTATAGTTGATGATGTTGGTACATCTTGATGAGTCATATTTTATGTGTATTTGATGCATTATTGGTACATATTTGGTGCATGGTTGATGCACTCGTTGATGGTACAGGTTGAGGTACAGGTTGGTGCATGGTTGATGCACTTGTTTATGGTACATGTTGATTATAGGTTGTTTGGACAGGTTATTGTGACAAGTTATTTTTACAGGTTTGGTGCATGGTTGATGCATTTTTTTATGGTACATATTGAGGTACAGGTTGATCTATGGTACATGTTGGCACAGGTTATTGGTACAGGTTGTTACAGGTTGATTGGTACAAGTTTAAAGCAATATGTCTCACAGTGTTAGTGTGATAGTGGTTCCATCATTCTACTTATACGTTGGGGTGGTTGGACAAGGCAAGGACAGGTGGTTGTAGCCAACTTCTGGTTGTAGCCGGAGAACATAGGGGGTTGTAGCCTCCTTCTAGTTGTAGCCATAGAATTGGGGAGTTGGAGCTACCCTCAGGTTGTAGCCTGGGAAACTAGGGGGTTGTAGCTAGAGAATTGGGGAGTTGGAGCTTCCTTCAGGTTGTAGCCTGAGAAACTAGGGGGTTGGAGCCTCCTTCCAGTTTTAGCTGGAAAAAAAAGGAAGTTGGTGCTTCCAATGAATGTAATTCTTAAATACATATAAAAAAAACATTATGTGGTTTTCTTCCGCTTTGGGTTTCCATGAAAAACACTGGTGTACTGTGTATGTGTGTGATTGATCATTTTTTCATTGTTTATTTACTCTGCAACTATTGGATGATAATTCTACATTGATATAACACTTGCATTTTATGGTGAAAAGGGATTAAATTGATCTATTACTAATTCACTCCCCCTCTCAGTAATCCAACAATTGGTATCAGAGCAGGTTCCTTCAGGAAATAGTTTAACCACTGGAAGGAGACCATAGATTATTCTGAGAATGGAGTACCAATGTTTAATGGTCATAATGGTTTAAAGTATGAGATGCGGAGTAGAAGGACAAAAGCAGTTTTACAGGAACAAAGGCATTATATTTGGCTATCATTTGTTACAGGATATGATAGTTCAAAAAGGGCAAACACTGCAACCAAGAAGGAATTGAAGAAGAATAAAAAAATAGCAATGAATTTCATCTAGGAAGGATTACCTAATCTGGTAAGAGAAAAGGTTGGTAAATGTTCATCAATAAAAGAACTTTGGGATAAGTTACATGAAATATATTCTTCACTCATCGCAGATTCAGAAAATTCCAAAGAATATGGAGATACAGATCAAGAAGAATTATGTTCACCATGCCTAACATATTCAAAATATGAAGAGTACATAATCACCAGAGGTATGTTGTTTTGATTTAATTGTGAAAAACACAGACATCTTGAAATAGAATTCCATGAAGGAAATGAGACAAAAAAACTAATTGAAAAGGAAGAGAACTATGAAGCAGAATTGGCTAGTTCTTTAGATGAACTAAGAGAAGAAAATAATTCACTCAAGAAATAATTGATGAAACAAAAGGAAAGTGTTCACTTTTTTGAAGAATCCCAACAAGTCATTGAGAACTTAAGAACTCAACTAGAAGAAGCCAGAAATATCGAAGAAAATCTTCAATATCAAAAGCAGTATTTGGAAGCCAACATAACAACAAATAAGGAAGAAGCAGAAATGAGAGAGAAGATAATCACAGATCATCTTAAGGAAAGAAGTAATGATCTAAACCATCTTGAGGGAGAGTTTGGTCAAGAAGAGAAAGGTCTTGAAGAATAAATAATCACATTAAAAATTCATCTTGGAGAAGCGAAAAGAACAGAAGAAATCATGAAGTATCAGATAATGAAGAAAGAAGAAGAGGTTGAGAAGCTTGAAGAAGAAGTTGTCACATTAAGAAGTAAAATCATCAAGATCAACAAAAACGTTGAAGAGACAGAAACATCCACATCAGTTATAGAGAATGAAGAGAAGCACTCTAGGTTGCTAGAAAAGAAGAATGAAGAAAATAGAAAGAGTTATGCAGAAGTACTCAAAGGAAATAATCATGGTCAACCAAAATCTAAGAAAGCTATTGAAGATACATATTCAAGAAGACCATCCATGTTCAAGCCACAAATAAGATTCAATCATGATCATGATCAATCAAGACATAAATTCAGAAGGACTACACCACAAAGAAGATCATTCACTCCCAGGTATGCAAATTTATTTTATGGTCATTGTTTTTATTGTACTAATTTTGGACATAAGGTTGCAGATTACATGGATTATAAAAAAAATGTTCAAGCAAGAAGTTTCTATGTGGCCCCACATAACATTGAATGTTACAAATGTCATAACTATGGAAACATAGCTAGTGATTGTAGAATCATGATCGATACTTCCATGAAAGAGAAAACCGATATCATATATAAGAAAGTATGGATAAGAAAACAGGAAGAATAGGTGAAAAAATACCAGGTACGAGAGATCACAAGATTGGAAATAAAACAAGATGAAGAAAATTCTACAAAGAAAAAGAAATATTTCAAATATATAAAGGTTTGGAAAATAACCGAAAGAAAAGAAAGACATGTAAATAAGGAACAGGTTTAAGAGATTGTACTTTCAAGAATTGTGGTGAAAGATGAATCCACAGACAGAAATAAATAAGTCATAGTTTAGAGAGATGATGAATCTACCAATGAAGATGATGATGAATATACCAATGAATATGATGATGAATACACATCAGATCAGGAATTGTTCCAAGCCATTCGACTTATAGACTCCCAGGTAATATGACTATTAGACAGGGGGAGTCTATGCGATAGTTGTGATAGACCAAAGAACCATCATTCGAGCAACTTGCAGAGTTTGAGAAGACAAATCTAGAGCAGTCAGTTAGCAGAAGTACAATTTGATAGATTAATCAAGACTTCGTGATAGTATAGCGATAAATGGGTCAACATTATGGACAATTGCACAAGTAGAGTCTTGGACAGTATGGACAGAGATGGATTCATAAGAATACTTAGCAGGTTTGGATAGATATATGACAGTGGACGAGAGCATGGATTCATAGATTGGTTCAGAGACAAAGGAACATTATCATAATGGATGATAATTACACAGGAAATGGATCGAACAATGCTAATGGATTCCAAATTGACAAATATTTTTTTGGGAACTTGCAGTGATACAAAATTTCTCATTCAAAACATAGTAATGCTCAAAAAAAAAAATGAAAAAACTCCCTACGAACTATGGAAAGGAAGCGTAGATAGAAACCTCTACATCAAGGTAACTCAAGGTAGTATTTTATTAATTGAAATTTATGTTGATGATATTTTTTTTGGAAGTACTAATGACAGGTTAAGCCTGAAATTTGTAAAGGATATGTAGAATGAATTTGAAATTTCATTACTTGGAGAACTATCCTTCTTTCTAGGTCTTCAGATATGTCAAAGCAACCAAGGAATTTTTATTTCTCAAACTAAGTATATCAGAGAAATGCTAAAGTGGTTCGGAATGGGAGATTGCAAACTAGTTACCATTCCTATGCAAACCAGTTGCAAGTTGAGAAAATATGATGATTCAAAGTCTACATACCAGAGGCAATACAAGTCAATGATTGGTAGCTTACTATATGTGACAACATCCAGACCATATGTAATGCAGGAAATTGGACAAGTGGCACAATTTGAAATAGTACCAAAGGAATCACATGTATTAGCAGTAAAGAGTATTTTCAAATATCTCAAAGGAACATAAGAGTTTGGATTATGGTATCATTGATGACCGACGAAGCACCAGTGGAGCAGCGTTCTACTTGGGTGAGTGTTTAATATCATGGCTAAGAAAGAAACAATCATCAATATCCTTATCTACAGCCGAGGCAGAGTATATTGCAATAGAAGGATGTTGTACATAGGTTCTATGGATGCAACAAACTCTGACAGATATACAAGTTGAGTATGATGATCCCATTCCAATCTATTGTGATAATACAAGCTCCTTCAATATCTCAAAGAACTCGGTGATGCACTCCAAGACGAAGCACATTCCAATCAATTATCACCTTCTAGGTTACAGAGAACAACATCAGAGTTGAATATGTGGGCACAAAAGAACAAGTGTCAGACATATTTACAAAATTGCTTCCACGGGAAACCTTTGAGTATCTACGCCAGAGACTCGGACTAATTTCTACTCCAAAATGAATGATTTTGAATTATTATCTTATATGTCTTATATTTACACGAGGAAGCACCATAAAGAGGATAGTTCAGGTTGGGAGATCAATTTAAGGAAGATTTCAATCAGGGGGAGCAGCCTCGGATGGCAATACACCTTTTCCATTGATGACAAAGGGGGAGAGATTTACCATATGCAAAGGTAAATGCTTGGAGAAAAAGCATAGAGGCATGGTTCCAGGGGGATCATGAGTGATATGACTTCAGTATTGCATCAAAGTGTTGCCATCAATGATAAATGGGGATATTGTTGATTAATTGGGTTGGTTTTCATTGATATCAACCCTTGAAGAAAGTTTGGTAGCGAATTTCAGTAGCACAAACATTTGGGTAATGGACCCAAGTTTGTTTGATGTATAATGGTATAAGTTTTAATATATTTTAAGGTAAGACTATTCTGGATGGATAGTACATGTCATGCCATTTCCGATGGTATGTGGAACGTCACATAACTCGTCACGGTTAGAGAGTTATGGCCATGTGAAGTTGGAGAACCCTCATGAGTCATCTAGAAGCCCCAAAAGGTCAAAGTAGTCAAAGTGTTTGCAAAGAAGAAATTATTTAAATAATAAAGTGAAGTGATGAGTGTACTATAAGTCAAAGTAGATGCAAAAGAAATTATTTAAATAATAAAGTTAATGGATAACTTACTAATTGTGGAAAGTGGTTAAGTTAAGTGGACAAGTAGTTATAAGTGGGTTAACCCTAAAATAAGGAAAGTGGGTTAAGATGGTTAAAAGGTAACCCCTTGAGGATGCTACATGAAAGTATAAATAAGAGGAAAGGCTCTCTCATTTAAACACACTTGAACCTATTGAATATCATTGAATATCTATTTTGTGAAAGGTTATTTTGGACAGGTATTATTGATAAAGAAAAGTGTGGCAGAAAAAGTGCAGCAAGAAAAGTGTGACAGAAAAAGTGCAGCAAAAAAATCATAGCAGGAAAACTACAGCAGAAAAAGTGCGGCAAGAAAAGAGCAACAGAAAAAGTGCAACAGAAAAAGTGCGGCAGGAAAACTACGACAGAAAAAGTGCGGCAGGAAAATCATGGCAGGAAAACTGTGGCAAAGAAAGTGCGACATAAAAATTGCGACAGGAAAATTGTGGCAGAAAAAGTGCAGCAGAAAAATTGTGGCAGTAGAAACGCAACAACAACATGGTTGGGGTCTATTTATGAGAGATATGGCACATCTTGTTTGAAGTATGTTTTGTGAGCTAGGGTTTAGCTCTTAAGATGGTATTAGATGTTCAATATTGTTTCATATATCAGATTTGTTGAAGGATACAATTGGTATTTTGTTGTTGGTATTTGGCATATGAATATTAGTCTTTTGGTTGTGATGTGTTGCTGAAGTTATTGGTTTAAATTGAGGCTACATGCACATGGTTTGATGTAAGGGTTTATGGTATTTGGTTATGGATAGCATGATGTATTTCTAGAGAAATTTTGATGGTTATATTGGTATATGGTTGAGGTACACGTTGGGTACATGGTTGAGACAAGTAGTTGATGAGTTGGCGCATACATGGGGTGTATAGTTGATGATGTTGGTACATCTTGATGAGTCATAGTTTATGTTTATTTGATGCATGATTGGTACATATTTAGTGCATATTTGATGCACTCGTTGATGGTATAGGTTGAGGTACAATTTGGTGCATCGTTGATGCACTTGTTTATGGTACAGGTTGATTACATGTTGTTTGGACATGTTATTATGACAGGTTATTTGTACAGGTTTGGTGCATGTTTGATGCATTTTCTTATGGTACAGGTTAAGGTACAAGTTGATGTATGGTACATGTTGGCACAAGTTATTGGTACAAGTTGATTACAGGTTGATTGGTACGGGTTTACAACAGTATATCTTACAATGATAGTGTGACAGTGGTTCCATCATTCTACTTCTATGTCAGGATGGTTGGATGGGGCAAGGACATATGGCTGTAGCCACCTTCCGGTTGTAGCCAGAGAAAATAGGGGGTTGTAGCCTCCTTCTGGTTGTAGCTAGAGAATTGAGGATTTGGATCTTCCCTCAGGTTGTAGCCTGAGAAACTAGGGGGTTGTATCCTCCTTCTGGTTGTAGCCAGAGAATTGGGGAGTTGGAGCTTCCTTTAGGTTGTAGCCTGAGAAACTAGGGGGTTGGAGCCTCCTTCCAGTTGCAGCTGGAAAAAAAAGGAAGTTGGTGCTTCCAATGAATGTAATTCTTAAATACATATAATAAAAATCATTTTGTGGTTTTCTCCCACTTTGGGTTTCCACGTAAAAAACTAGTGTACTGTGTATATGTGTGATTGTTCATTTTTTCAGTGTTTATTTACTATGCAACTATTGGATGATAATGCTACATTGATATAAAAATTGCATTTTATGGTGAAAAAGGATTAAATTTCTCTATTACTGATTCACCCCCCCTCTCAGTAATCCAACAGGGTTGATCCCTCTAAGTTGAGTATGATGACCTTTTATTCTTCTCAGGTTACTCATAGGCTCTTCCATCAGGTATTCTTTCATATCATAGTGTGATCGTTAGGAAAAAACATCTACTAGACAGTGGTGGATGAAGGAGCCTCGACTTGCATCATGTATATTTATTCTTGGAAGGCCCTTGGCTCTCCTAAGATCAACACATCTGCAACACTATTGAAGGAATTTGACGAACACATGTTCCAACCCCATGGAATAATCATCATCTTACCCATCGAGTTAGGTGGTAAGAATTTCTTTGTTGATGTGGACGTTGTTGAAGCACATCTTGAGTACAATTTGTTACTCGAGTGTACTTGGCTCTATAATATGACTACAGTTGTCTCATCAATCATTAGGGTCCTACGCTTCCATCATCTAGTGGAAATCATTATGATTGATCAGTGCGAGTTTACCCCAGACCTTGGATCTAATACAAGGTCTAATGTACCCTTTGTTAGTGATACCGCACATTCTTATATGAATGTCGGTGCAGATATGTTCAAATATCCTTTGCTGATGGGAATGTTTATCCTTCCTCGACCATCTCTGACTGCCAAAATTTCTCCTATCAACATGATTTCCTCATCTACCAGTGGATCCCTCGAGTGATTTGATCCCTAGATGGTACCTCATCTCAAGGATGTTGACTCATATGGAGCTTCCCTACCACTCACCGCGGTCTAGATTGTCGATCTGGAAATACCATCAGCATATGTTGATACCGGTTAGCAAGTCAATCTCCGTATGGAGTGTGATCAAACTACTCCACCCGTACAGGTTTTTAACTCTTCGTGTTCACATGATTTCCTAGATACTGAGTTTCCTTCCGAAGAGGTGATCATAGATATCATGGTTTCTTTAGATCATCCAAAAGATGAGGTGATGCATTGATCATATTTCCATGATTCAGAACCAATGAGAGTTAACATGATGAGTCTTGATCCAAGACTACGGGAATTTGGTGGGGAATCCAGTATCCCTCCTAGTCTTAACCCATTTCCATCTCAAGTATACGTTTTAGAACTTTCCACCGAATTCTCTTCTTCCCCTTCATTTGAATATTCATGTTCCATACTTCCTTCATGTCTTGATGGACCCCATGAAGGACCTTCAATATCTCAAAAAAACACTCATGATGAGTATCTTTGGCTGCATAGATTCATTTCCATGTGGCATGGCCCAGACAAGGTAAACCATATGATGAAAACATTGGCTCATGAGTTCATTGATTATGAAAAATATCCTTTTTATGAACCTCACAATTGGATCTAATTGGCATAAAGCATAAATATATGTAGTTCCTTGTACATAGGTGTGTGGTGTGAGTGTTTTTTTTTGCATATATCGTATTCAAAAAATCCAAAAATATTTTCTTCTTTGAGATTTCACTATGTGTTTTGACATTTGAATATAGTTTACATGTGTTGATAGGATACTAGGGACAGTAAGAGACTCCTCAGATTTCATTTTTCAATACATTAAAAACCAGACACAGAACACACTTCAGGCTTCTCTGGTTTTGCTCAACAGTTTCGACGATTTAGAAGGGTCGGTGTTAAGGGACCTCAACAATAAATTCTCAGGAAAATTACTCTCCATCGGTCCTCTTTTACCGTCGGCAAGGGATACAACAGTGAACACCAACATCTGAAAATAGGAAACTCAGTGCCTTGATTGGCTCGACAAACAAAGAGTATCGTCAGTGATATATGTATGCTTTGGTAGTTTGCATGGGGTTTGGAGGCGAGCAATCAACCCTTCTTGTGGGCTATCCGACCGGACCTAATTCAGGGGCACTCTGCTCTGCTGCCTCTGGATTTCATGGAGATAAGCAAGGACCGTGGCTTCTTTGTTAGTTGGGCACCGCAAACTAAAGTCCTGTCTCACCCCTCCGTGGGAGGATTTCGCACACACAGTGGATGGATCTCGACAATTGATTTGTTGGCCCTTCTTTTCCGATCAACAGACAAACAAAATATTTGTTGATCATGTATGGAAGGTGGGATTCGATATGAACGATGAGGTCTCCAGAGAAAATGTGGAGACATTGGTGACGAAAGTAATGATTCCCGATGATGAACAAGAAAAGATAATAAGGGAAAATATATTGGAGCTGAGGAACAACGCAATTCTAGCAGGTCAAGTTGGCAGATCATCGTACAACAACATGGAGAATTTTCTTCACCACATGTCGTAGGAAACGTCATCATGACCTCAATTCCAATTTAGGCTTCCACTTGTTCATGCTGTCATTGATACATTTCAGTTCTGGAATTTTATTATGCAATAACATTAAATATTATGATTCAGATTATTGAAATACAGGCCATTCTTAACATGGTTGTTGGGTTCAAGTCATTGGACATTTTGTAGCAAAGTTAACTATTGACTTTGTTGTTAGGGTTTTGAAGACTTGGTTTGAATTTAAAACTAACCATATTTATAGTTTTGATTGATGTAGATGATGATAATGATGATGACTCAAATCTAATTGGTATATTAAATCTTAAGAATATAATGTATTATTGGAATTCTTTAAAATTTGACTTTTATGCTCAAAAAATATTAAGAGAAGCATTCCAAGATCATCATTGTTTTGTTGATTTAAAATGTTAGAAAGATTGGTAATGTGACAAATATTTTGAAATTGAGATCTAATGTGAATATCTGTTGGACATTCTAAGAGAAAGTGTTTTCATCTTCAACACTCTTAGTGTCACAAAGGCCATAGACTCTTTCATCCCATGACATTTTGGGAATTGACCAACTCTTTGTTTCACCATAGACCTCATAAGAATTTATTCTTATTTTATAAATGTTTATTTTCTCATGAGAATTTGTTCTTATTATGTTTATTTTCTTCTTTATACTTGTCAAAAAATATATATTTTTGATCTTCCAGATTCATATTGATTGTACCTCCTAATAATATGTTAATTTTATTTTTCCCTCTAACTCTTCGTCACACCATATTTTCTCTTAAATTTTGATGTAATAATATTGTTAATGTTATCCTTATTCTACAATATCATCTCTTCCTTTATTCCCCAATAGGTTAGCCAAGACTCAACATCCTTATGCCATCCCCGCTTGAGTCAGGTGGTTTTGGATAGAGTTTGAAGCAATTTTAGGAAGCCTCTTGTCTTCCATGTTGTTTAACTCGTTCTTATACATTAGGTACTTGGTCATCGCCATGCTCTCAATGGGGGAAAGAATTTCTTGTGAGAGGATCATACAATAGGGTGTGTTTCCTTTATTTTTGAGATTATAGGCTATAAAATTCTTTTGGATTTTCTCTATCTTTCTTCACAACTCTCTAGAGACTTCACATCCATATAAAATAACATGAGTAACAAGAGTCTCAAAGAGGTGTTTTTTCAGATCTCATATTCAAATATCCATTGATTTAAAATTGTTTTCAAGTCCATGATAAGCTTTCCACCCTCCATGTATCCTTTTCTCAATGCTATAATTCTAGTTGAGCTTGTGATTAATATGGATTCCTAGATATGTTTATAAAGAAACTTCCTCCAAGTTGTTGTTGTCATATACAAAAGTATAGTAGGTGATCTTATTGGATTTAATTATCATGATTTAGGTGATCTTATTGAATTTTATTATCATGATTTCTATTTTGTCGGAATTAACAATCATACCCAAAGTTCATTGACCTTTCCTCTTCTTTAAATACAAACCACGACATACTCTTTTCTAACTTATCAACTTCATTGTCCCTAATGATGGGTGGAGTCTCCACTCAAAATGTTGGACATTTCAAAAGCTCGCACACAGTTTTATCCATAAAATATTCTTAACAAGTCATACCCATGTTGGGGCACCAATCCTTTAGAATTCTTAGTTGTGTCTTCTAACTTGTTAATGTATATGCCAAAAATGGTAGGGCATAAGGGACAACCTTACTTGACTATAATGTTTCACTCAATTTCTTCTGACGATCCCTCAATGTTCCTAAACTTGGCAATAATGTTCCCATACAACCTTAGCGCATTAGCCCTCAACTCAAAAGTCACTTTTATATCTTCCAACTTATTCCAAAGGTTTGTCCTGATACCGTGTCAAAATATTTCCTAAAGTCAATGAAACAATACATGAAATTGGTTTTATTATTGTGACATTCCTTTGCAATGGTTAAGTGTAACAAAATGGTTCATGGTTGAATGATACCTCATAAATCTGGCCCAACCTTTAGCTCTTTTTTCGTGGCTTTCTAACCATAGGATAATCTTGTTTTCCAAAATAATTCCATACACCTTCGACAAAATAGGTCTCGTCATAATGACCCTATATTTAGAGGGAATGTTTTTATCCCCACTTTTAAAAATAGGTACAATTTAATTTATATTCTTTTACTATCATAAAGATGATAAATTATTTTATTCTATTAATTTTTAGAATATATTACAACTCTCAAAATATAATAAAATTTATTTTTATTTTAATAATGTTGATTTTTTCATTTTTCAATTGCTTTTCATTTTTAAAATAATATTTTTTAGAAAAAAACAATTCACACACATTCACAAATAAAAAATAATAATTTGTCTTTTTTTTTTTCTTTTAATTGTGTGGGAAGAAAGAAATTCACACACATCTACAAATAATATCACAAATCCAATTTACATGGATGTCTATAAGCAACAACATCAAACATAACTCATAATAAGGAACAAGAAATGAAAGCATTACTCACATTTTTCTTATGAGTCTAACTAAACTAATAAGAATGCATGTTGGATATAAATTATCTTTAGTAAATTGGCAATGAAAATATAAAGCCTTTTCTTAAGAGAGTGCCTATAAAGTTCTGAAAATTGTTTATATATTTGATTTATTTAAAGCCTTTCCTTGACAAAGTGCCTACAATTTAAATGGTTTTAATGCCTACAATTTAAATGGTTTTAATGGTTAAGGAGTTTCCTTTTTCTATATTATTATTATTATTATTATTTAATATAATTTTCTTTTATGAATTTTTATAATAGATTATATTTATGGAAAAATGTATATAAGAAATATATAAAATGATATAAATTGGAGTTAGTGATATTTTTATAGTACAATAGTTTTTTCTTACTATTTATTTATTTATTGTATCACTTTCTCTTATTCTTTATTTATTTATTGTATCACAATTTATTTTTAAATTTAGTTTTGATGAATTACTTTAAAGGTATTAATAGTATGCATAATGTCCATCTTTTACTATCCAATGATTTAGTTATGAATGAGCACCTTTATGCCACCCTTTCCATTTTTTTTTACAAAAACTAGTGGATAATATATTATTAAAAAAAAATTGTGGCCGAAGCACGTTGAGGAGTACAAAAAGTTCCAAAATATTCCCACCGACGAGACAAAAAAATGTATATTTAGGTATAGATTAGTCCTATCTATCGTACTAGATATCTAAGCTCCACGGGGAGTAATTACATTACAAAATTTCATAGTGACTATTCTATAAAAGATGCCTAATATAAAAATGTATTTAATAAACATTACTGGAGGGTCATGTTCTTCCTTTTCTATGTTATGTGTGGGCATGTTCAAGTCTGAAAGAGGTTGTTCAACTGATGGGGAAGATTCACTGGTTGAGGGAACTACTTCAATTTCCATGTGAACTGGTGCAACCTACTCTTGCAAAAATTCCACTTGAGATCGAATGGAATCCACCTCATCATGTTGTTTCCTCATGGCCATCCAGTGCTGGTTGAGAATGTCTACAATGAAAGATACCTATGTGGAAAATCCTTGGAAGGATATTTGGAGTAGTTGAAACAACTGTCGAAGTTCATCATTGGTTTCCACCTAGTCCTGTGGCTTTCTTCTATCTCGAGGAATTTGGGATCAAGATGAAAAAGAGAGATGGCATAATCTATTGACAGGAGCTACTACTAAATCGTAGATCCCTGAAAAACAATGTCGAGTAGGCCTTAAGGGAATTTATGATTTCCACTCAAACTCAAACTCATGGGAAAGACTAGAATACTGAGCACCACAACTTCCTCCGACTAACTTCTAAAGGGTACATGTTTCAAGGTGGAGAGAAATCCTAGAAAACCAGACATCACCAATTCTTGCTACAAATTCCTGAGAGACCCCAGGCCCGGGGCTTCCTCCAACAAACCAAGCAAAAAGTTTGGATTCTTTTTCTTCTCACTCATACTTTCTATCGATTCTGCCAATGTCTTGAGGAAGAAGCGAAGCCTTCTAGCGAGCACCTAAATTCCCTATATTTATGCATGTTCCTCAACCCACTAAACAAAGATTAGACCTAAAATTCCTTGGTTTTGATGTATTCTAATGCATCATTCCTTGAGGATCTCAACACAAGAACAACAATTATCAGGGAAATTCTTTCACATTTTGAGCAATCCACAAATTTCCATAATGGCAATCAGGTGGCCCGATTTTTCGATCAATCCATTAAACATTGAATCCATGTTTTCAGTTGAAACATAGTTACCAACTTAACGAGAACTCTACAGAGTTCTCGTTTTTGGGGGGGTCCAATTTTTTACCTTGTTTTTAAAAATGGTGCTACCGGTAGCACCCCCCCTTCGTTTGTAGGTGGTTTTCGATATTTTAAATTTTTCAATCGACAATGTTTCAACATTATTTTTTTTAAATGCTTCTTTTTCACCTATTTTCAATTTTTTCAATTTTTTTGTTTTTTATATTCAACGATTATTTTAGTCATTTTTTCATGTTTCTTTCAATCTTAAAAATATTTTTTACCATTTACTTTTTTGAAGTTACGATTTTTCATACAATTTTGTCTCAATTAATTTATTGTTCCATACTTTTCAAATATAGTGAAAAATATCATTTTTAACACATTGTTTACCTTCACTTCAATACATAAAAAAAAATGTAGTTAAATAACACTATTTTTTAATATTTAGCAAAAAAATACACATTTTATAGACATATATAATAAAAAACCTATACATTTTGTTACATATTCCTTAAAATAACATCTCAAATAAAACATTTTTATGGACATGATTGAACAAAAAAAATTCGAAATTTTATAAAAAATTCTCATTTTATTTCATATTTTTATACATTTGAAGTAAAAAATGACAACATTTAATAAAAAATTCCAATGTATAGTGAGTCACATACAAATAAAATGAAAAAAAAAAAAAAAACAATAAAAAGATTCATCAGAAAACAACAATAGATACATCTTTATTCTTATTTTAAAATCTGAAAGTCAAAACATTACAGTTATAGCTCATCAAAAATTTGAAAAATTGAGCATCGTCTTCAAAGGTATCTTTAAACTAATCAACAATATCATATATCCCAAAATTCATCATTCTCAACAGACACATTATCATCTTCTTCGACGTCATGTTTTGCTTCCATTGTGTCATTTTTTTCTTCCATTGGTTCTTTGATATCTGCAAGTTCTCCAAAGTGATCCTTTCCAGTCAATCCTCCTAATGGTACCTGAGGTTCCTTTGATAATTTTGCCACCTTTGATTCACTAAAATCTCATTTCCTTAAGCCAACTTCATGCATTTCATATGGAAGAGCTGGAATAACATTAATTATTTGTTGAATAAAATTGCACTGCATTGGGTCACTTTCAATGGCTATGCAATTCCTTCCTTTCTGTAGGAAACACGCTAATGTTGTACCTAATCACCAAATACAAAATAAATAATGAATTTAGATACTGTAAAAAGACATGAATTAAAAATAACATAAGATTGAAGTATGATTTCATAAATATTAGATCATAATTCTTACTTGAACCCGAGAACAAATCCAAAACCCAATCTCCTTCATTTGAAAATGTATCTATAAGATAATTAATTAATTATTGTGGTTTTTGATAAATGTTAACCATCTCTCCTTTCAAATCTTTTTCATCATATTTAGTTTTCTAACCACAACATTGTATACCAATATTCTACTAGGAGTCTCTCCATCCTTTGCATTGACAACAATAGAATTATAAGAATCATCTTTTGTCCTTGTTGAAAGATGTATACTCTCAAAATCATGTTTAAATGATTCTCTATTGGAGCTCTGAATATTAGGCTTGTTTTTGTAACATAAATAAGTGCAAATTCAATTAACTAGTGAATTAATAAAATTGTTTTCTAATCATATCTTACCAAATAAACCGCATCCTTGTCTTTTCTTTCCCCTTGAAACTTGATTGTACTAATTATTGTTGTGTGTCTGAATGAAATACTAGAAATATACAAAATGGTGATGTTGTAACTTCTGTAAATACCATAACCACTTTATTGAAATCTTGGTAAGTATAAGGCTCAGTATCATATCTAATGTTTTGGATATTATAACCATGAGGGGTATCCACAATAACTAGGGAGTATTCTTTTCTAGGAACAATATTTGCAAGTTGTTCACAATAACCTAATATCACTTTATATTGAACATTGTCGAGCCCATTCCAAATTTAGTGATCAAGGGTGTCATCAAGTTGAACATTTTTAACATGTCTCCTTCTTTCTTTTTCAAACTTGGTCTTTTGAATAAAACTTTTGAAAGTTTCAGGTACTCCATCTGCATTCTTCTTTGGAATATTTAATGAGACAAACAAACATATAGTTATATATCTATAAGTATTAAAATAGAAATAAATTAACTTACAAATGGATACTATGAATGTAATAAATCAACATAGCTTTTTGAATGCAACAAAAAATTGTTTCAATACTATTGAAGAGCTTGAATCTAAATAGTTGAGTTTAACATCATCCCAACTTTATTCATTCAACATCTTGACCATTTCCTCTTGTATTTTCATATACACGTTATGACTGAATAAAACAAAAATAATGTTAAACTGAAAAATTTAATTTTCTTGTCCTAACATAAATAAAAATAACTCAACAAACTTACTTTTTAAATTCATCACACATTTCAAAATAACTCAACAAACTTACTTTTTAAATTTATCACACATTTCTTCCATTGACAATTCTCCCGACCTAACACGTGATAATATAGTTATGATAATTTTATCATCCTTCACTCCTTGCATTGATATCCAAGGTTTTAAAGTCATATCATCTGGAAGATTTCACGCTTGTGAGAATCACCCAATGCAATGAGGGCTAAGTGGACTATTCAAATCATGAGAATTATTGGTCAGTTGAGACTAATACTCATGGACATGGGTCATAGATTAATGAATTAATCTACACAGTTAATCCCAAAATGATATCTAATATGTTGCACTACGGAAGCCCCTCTATGCTTAAATAATAAGAGTGAAGGGATCTCTAAATGGATAGTTCATAAGGCACAATACTTTCTAATGTTTTGCAAATGGGGTAGCAAGCTAAGTGGGCTTGATTGTGGGGAAAACTCCACAGTTAAGCATGCTTGAACCATAGGTGTCTTGGGATGGGTGACCACCTGGGAAGTCCTGGTTACCGGATGCAAGCCTTGGAAGTGATGATTGATGCTATGTGATTCATTTTGTTCGTTTCAATCCCACTTCTTCACCTCTATGAGCATCACCGGATGCAATGAAGGATAAGTGGACTATTCAAATCATGAGAATTATTTTTCAGTTGAGACTAATACTCATGGATATGGGTCATATATTAATGACTTACTCTACGTAGTTAATCCTGAAAATGATATCTAATATGTTGCACTACAGAAGCCCCTCTAAGATTTTTTATGTCAGGACCTGTCTTACTTGTGCCACATATCAATGGTTTAACCTTCTTAACTCTCTGATTTTTTATACTAATATTTTCCCATAGGGTGAAGATCTCATCTATAAAATCCCATACCTGTCCAGTTCTAAATACCAATTGAAAATAGCTATCCACGGCTCTAAATATATCACTTCATTTGTGATTTTTTTCTTTTGTATTTTCATCATCAAGTGGGAATCATATTTTCATACAACATTGCCTCTAAAACTTAACATCAACATTTGATCTCTCCCCATGACATATTTCAGAAAATTCATTATGGATAAATCTCACCCTTTGAATAAAATGCATATACATTTTGTACTCATTATCTGTGCTCTGATCCCATGCTAGTAACTTTGTTTCCGAATCTGTTAAACCGACATAAATTATGCATTTGATTGTCTCAAAAAGAGGTTGATTATTGGGATATTCTTGCATCAATTCTCTTCTAGCCTTTGCAAAATGATTTCCTACAATCACATAATATTTGTAGTCAAAAAAAATTGATATATCAAATTCTTCCCTCGTAGGAACTTCCATTGGGTCAACAAGAACTAGTTAGTCAACCACATGTGCATATGGATTGTACCTAATCAATGCTTTCAAATTGTGAATATGCAATTGATGTGATTTTCTAATTTGATATTTTCCTTTCCCTTCTGTGGGTTTATAAAGTTGTTTCACATTCAATTGAAATGTGTGGCCATCATCAATTAAGTTTGTCATCCTCATTCTATTTTGAATGGAATTTTTTGTTGTTTTCATAATACCATCCTCTATATCAGAACCTGGTATTATTATTTCTCTGCTACCTTTAGGACTTTCACTTTAATACTATGAGATAACGATTACTTCTTGAACATTATCAACATTTGTTTTCTTCCTCTTATGATTTAAATGTGTTTCATCTAAATCAATGATTTCTTCATAATCAACAGGAATAGACTCATCATCAGTCATCGCTCTTTTGTGTTTATCTTGTTTATTCTCTTTGCAAGAAGGAGTGATAGCCTCATTGGGACCAATCTCAACAAAATCTTCATTTGGAGTTTCCTCATTTTCAAATGTAACCCTTTTAGGATTTCTAGAATGATGATTTTTCTTTCTTCTTTCATGTTCTTCTCTTTCTTCTCTTTCTACTCTTGCAGGTTCAACCTTCATTACTTTTTGTTTCTTTTTCCTTCCTTTGTGTGTCTTTTCAATATGAAAATTGTTGATGACATCCATGATATTATTTTCTGTAGAGTAAATCCCCACTAACATATGTGAAAGTCATTCATCAAAATCGTGTAAAAATAAAATATAACATTTTCATGTTAAATAAAATTAAAACATTACCATGATACTAAAAATAATAAACGACACAAAAATAGAAATAAAAACTTACATTTCCTTTCTCAATTTCATCAACAATGGATGCACATAATTCTGAAAAACATTCATTCTTGTTATAATTTCTCAATTTGAAACAATATCTAAACTTGATATACATTCTTCCTTGTTTGACAAGTGCATAAACAATATATGTGGTTGGCACCACACATATATCTCATAACAATCCAAGTGCCTAATAATATCCTTGCACATGTTCTAATTCGACACGTTACAAATATATATGACCTCCATTGTTGCCTTGCTTGTCTTTAACAAACCAAGAATATTCAAATTTGTTTTCACCTTCCACAGATTTCCACCCTCTAACATTCTTCATTTCCCTTGATAGCTTAGGTGTTATGCTATCATTTTGTTGCCTAACATTCATGGAGGTTCTAGTTGCATTTTTGGATGCCATTATTGCAGGTCACGATCCAGATATATTCATAGATAATATGTTTCCTTCCATTTTCCTATATTAAAATAAAAAAATAAAATTAGGCCTTTTACATTAAATAATAAACTAAAAAAAAACATTGTATATAAGAACTAATTTAAAAATAAATAAAAAATTGACCCATATGTAAAACATTTTGACCCATGGAGTTATTGGGCTTATGCCAGGACCGTGCCTTGGTCGTGGGGGGTTAGGGCGATGTCTGACATTGCCCCATCCCCCCCGTGTCTAAGGCACAATCCTGTGCCCATGGATTGGCCAAGGGGTTGGTCGGGATAGGGCGATGTCGGGAATCATCCCAGCCCCCATGGTCAAGCCCCAAACATTGCTTGGTAACCACCATGGGACAAAAATAAAAAAAATTAAGTAAAAAACAATAAAAAAGCTAAATTGTTTTACAAAACTATACCTAAATTTGACTTTTGTTTCTTTTTTTTTCAAAAAATCTTCAGGATTTTGTTAATTTTTT
>ML802993.1:179170-237241 GCA_009831015.1 Picea engelmannii
CTAGGGCTTCAGTCATCCAGTGGGGCGCACCATTCAGTGGGGGATTTCAGATCTATAGAGATTGAGAGGGATCTTGGAGATTCAGGCACCTAGGTTGTTCTTACCATCACCCGATCTATCAGTTGGCATATTTCTTAGGGTGATTGGACACTTTTGGCAGAAAGGCTGAGTTATTGAGGGTTTTGGCCTTCTATTGGAGCGTGGCATTCTTCAGCTGGAGAGTTTGGCATTCAGATCTGCTTGTATTGATCTTCATTTCTTATTCAGCCTTTGGAGGTATCTTTTGTATTAGCAGGAGCATTTTGTAGCAGCTCTTATCTATTGTCTATCTTCTTGGCCATCTGTTGAGCATTCCAGATCGACATCTTCATTGTAGCAGGTTTCTCTATTTTATGAATAAAGAATAATTGAGATGTTTTGGCTTGCATATGGTTGAGGTATGTTCCATGGTTATCTCTTTCTGTTATTTGCTACATACACACATATAAACACATTTAAAAAGTAGATCAGCAAAGTGTTTGACGAAATACCTCACTTAGAAAAAGTTTTAAAAAGACACCAAAATAGTGATGATCCTTGCATAATGGCTTGGGATCATTACAGAATCCCAGTGATGTCCACATTACCACCCCTTAGCTCAATTGGACCTACACCTTCCATACCATTTTCTACTAGTCCCTCGATCTAGGGGGCACTGAATCTGCCATCCTTTCCTTATGTTAGTATACCTAGCATCCCTATTCCCATCCCTTCTACATCACTTCCCACTTTAAAATTATTTTCCAATGGGGGGGGCGAGCTTTGGTTTCAACATGGGAAGTGGAGCTCCTTCCACCTCCATCAATCCTATGACAATCCTGACATTATCAAGTGTGGGTGTACCTTTTGGATGGAATATGTCTAGTGGTTTAGGAGTTATCCCTAGTCAAGATAGGGTTAGCGATAATTCCATAGTTTTGAATTTCCATGGGGTGGCACACCTTTCCCCGAGGGCACATCCCTTGGGGGAAATTGGGGTTTTCCTTTTGTTGCCACATTCAATAGTGGGGATTTATTCCCTAGAACTAACTTTGGGAATATCTTTTCTCTAGGGTCCACATTTCCCCCTGGAGGAAACCCTTTTGGGAGCATTTTTAGTTTTGAGGGTAGTCCTCCTCTTAGAAGTGCCACCATCCCTAAGGGAACTCACTCTCCAACAAACCTTTAACACCCTGTTTCCCCAGTCTGTAAAAATAACTATATCGGCCAAGAATTATGGCAAACTCCAAGATGTGAATGTGTGATTTAACGGACCCTGTATAAAGGGTCGATGAATGTAAATGATGTGTGAATATATGTTGTATGACTACTGGGAGGGGGATGTGCTGAAAAAGAGACCACGATGGTTGATGAAAGGTGGTGGAAGGCACCTGGAATGGTGGCGTTAACTTCCACTGAACCAATACCATATTGGTCTTTACTGGCTCAAAGACCAAAGCTACTCTCTGGCCCTGGAGTGAATTACTCGCCAAGATGGTAGGTGGGGAGGCTCCTCATGAGTTAATGAGGGGATGGGGGTGAACTACCCATCCGTAGAAGCCCTCAAACCTGACCACTGCGGGGGAATTCACGCCACACATGACCTTGCAAGACAAAGAAAGAAAGGAAGTGTGGGGAGATGGAGAGCATGCAACAGGAATCGCAGAAGGAGAACCAGAGGAACTCCGGAAAATACAGTGAGTCTTGAGTAGAGGAGAAGGAGAGTAACCTCTATCCTTGACTTCCAATGAGCAGGAAGTAGGAGACTGAGTCTCAAAGCCTTGTGGTCTATCTCAGGGGTGGCTAGTGGTAAATTCATTGGGAGTCGTTGAGCCTATGGTTGGGCGGAAACGATCACCCCTCTTAGCAGTCATGCCATACTTGGTGTTCTTTCTGATAAGTGTTTACATCTCGCATCTTGAATTAAATATAATGGATGCATGCTCATGTTTGTACACTTATAAATGATTGATTTCTGTATAGAAGTGTTTGCCTGGTGTTTCGATCACCAACAATGAATGCTCGTTCCCTGGAGAGTTGTCCCATGTACACGACCCATGATATTCCCTGGTTTGTTTTCCTAAAGGCACCTCCTTTCGGGAAGCTCCATCATATTCCAGAGCCAGAGTGTGTTTCTGGAAGGGACTACCATTTTTAAGTAAATATTTAAGCTTACCTCACCCCTGTCACAGAGTTCATATCTCGATAATCTAAGAAGACCTTTTAGTCAGGTCACCCAACCTGGTGATAATTACCCAAGAATCCACTGAAGGATTTTATGGCCTAAGTTTGGAAACCTTGCACCAGAAAGAATGGTTCCCTCAGATGTTGGTGTTTCGGTGTTTCGAAACCTAGGAAACCCAAGGGTAAGTTTCCTTGTACTCACCAGACGTGAAATCTCGATATGTGGAACCCTGAAATAGTCTAGCGTGGATAAGTTTTGGTGTTTCGGTGTTTCGGCAATCGGGAAACCCAAGGGTAAGTTTCCTTGTACTCGCCAGACGCAAAATCCCGATATGTGGAACCTCGAAATAGTTTAGCGTGGATAAGTTTTGGTGTTTCGGTGTTTCGACAACTAGGAAACCCAACGGTAAGTTTCCTTGTACTCGCTAGACGCGAAATCCTGATATATGGAACCCCGAAATAGTTTAGC
This sequence comes from Picea engelmannii, assembly GCA_009831015.1. Lineage (NCBI taxonomy): Eukaryota > Viridiplantae > Streptophyta > Pinopsida > Pinales > Pinaceae > Picea > Picea engelmannii. The sequence continues at coordinate 181,842 of ML802993.1, forward strand.
GTGGATAAGTTTTAGTGTTTCAGTGTTTTGGCAACCAGGAAACCCAAGGGTAAGTTTCCTTGTACTCGCCAAACACGAAATCCCGATATGTGGAACCCTGAAATAGTCTAGCGTGGATAAGTTTTGGTGTTTCAGAGTTTTGGGTCCCAGGAAACCTAAGGGTAAGTTTCCTTGTACTCGCCAGATGTGAAATCCTGATATATGGAACCCCGAAATAGTTTAGCGTGGATAAGTTTTGGTGTTTCGGTGTTTCGACAACCGGGAAACCCAAGGGTAAGTTTCCTTGTACTCGCCAGACACGAAATCTCGATATGTGGAACCCCGAAATAGTCTAGCGTTGATAAGTTTTGGTGTTTCGGAGTTTCGGCTCCCGGGAAACCCAAGGGTAAGTTTCCTTGTACTCGCCAGACGTGAAACCCCGAAATGAACTTAACGTGATATATATATATATATATATATATATATATATATATTGGCGTTTCAGAGTTTTGGCTCCTGGAAACTCAAGTACGAGACCTCTTGTCTTCGCATATTGCGAAATCCCAATGTGAGAAACCCCGAAATGATAGAGCGTGAGTAGATTTTAATGTTTTGGCATTTCGGCACCCGGGACTCCCAAGGGTCAGTTTCCTTGTCTTCGCATATTGCGAAATCTCAACTTGCGAAACCCGAAAATGAGCTTAGTAGATATATGGGTTTCGGTGTTGCATCACCTGGGAAACCGAAGGGTATGAACCCTCGTCTTCATACATCGCGAAATCCCGGTATGCGAAGTCCCGGTGGGTGAAATCCCGAAGCGGCTTAGTGTGAATAGGATTTCGGGTTTCGGGGTTTGAAGAGTCGAAGAACTTGACTCCCTTGCATTTCAAACTCCTGGTTTCCGAAGTCCCAAAATGTGAAAGGCGCCTCTTGGCTTAGCTCGGGGTCACAACCAATGGACACATGGGAGTAAATCCTATGCTTGGTGCGTGAGTTGTACACGACGGATCTTCAATGAAAGAACCAGTGAATTGGTGTGGTAAAGGTCCCGATTGGAAGACCTAGCCTACGCTAGAACCTCGTAGGAATTTGGGAACTCTGCCCCTCGAAGAAGAGGATAAAAAGATGAAAAATTTTAGTTCCCATAGTGGGTTTGTTACAAATTGGTATCAGAGCATGATTACAACACTTGGCCTTCTTGGGCTCATGAACAGGTTGCGCAGAGACTCCATTCGAAGTACTCCTAAAAGGAGTAACCCTCTATCTTAACCCCCTTAATCACAAGTCGAGGTTAAGAATGAAAACTCCTATTGTGTGTGTGCTTGTGAAAAAAAAAAATATGAATTATGTACTGGTTATGAAGAATATGAATATTGACTAACAATAAGTATTTTTCTTTGCACAAAAGCGGACGATCAACCACAGGAAATTACAGACGTGTAGAATGGTGACTCACCATGAAATGGGGGAGGGCTCCCATAATAGAGACGAAAAGTCTAACGAAAGGAGGGTGGTAGGGACCCCTCTAGATCTAGCTGAGACTGTGAGGAGCCTCATGGTCGAATTATAGAGCTGCAAGGCTGACAACGAAAGGATGATAAAAGAGCAAGAGAAGCAAACGAAAATTAATGCAGTTTTACTGCAGAGCTTATCTGACATACAAAGACAACTACAACATGAACCTGAGATATAGAAACGTGGTCATGTTAGTGGCCACACTGAGAGGAGTACCTCGAGGAAGGTCCACCCCAGAGATAAGGGACAAGTGTCGGATGATTCCTCTGGAAAGGAAGATGGCGACTCAGAGGAATCTTCTAGCAGTAGAACTAGTTCTCATTCTCGAAGAAAATGAAAGAAGCATAAAATTTCCAAGAGTCATAATCTCAAAGAGTTCAAGAAGGCCAAACCACCCTCCTTCGACGGTGAAATAAAGAAGGGAGAGGAAGCAGAGGCATGGCTGCTTGGACTAAAGAAGTATTTCAGAGTCCATGACTTCTCAGAAAACTTGAAGGCCCGAGTAGCCACCTTCAACTTAAATGGAAAGGCTTCCATTTGGTGGGAAGACCTTAAGAATGTAAAAGGGATTCATGAAGAAGACCTGTCTTGGGAATGGTTTGAGAAATACTCCAGGAAGAAATATCTGTCGAAAAATACTTCGACGAAAAGACTAAAGAATTCTATGAACTCAAGCTGGGGCAACTCACCATAGAGGAATATGTCAGCAGATTCCTCGAGTTGTTGAGGTATGTACCCTACATAAAATCAGAAAAGGAAAAGGTGCAACGATTCATCAGTGGACTACCTAAGGACTATCAGAACATGATTGAATTTGATGAACCAAAGACCCTAGAAGATACTATCTGAAAGGCAAGATATTGTTATGAACAGCTTGGGCGTCGGACAGGGCCTCGCGAAGGCTGGAAGTAGAAGAATAGTTCGGGATTCTAGAGAAAGGGGTTTAAATCCCCAAGATTTAAGGACTATAAAAAGAACTCAAGGATGAGCTTCCCATCCCGAAGTGTACACCAACAAAACTTTCCCTCTGTGAGCAGAAATAAAATTTCTGGATCTGCCCCAGTAAAGAATGATAACCCAAAGAGAGAACCTTTGAAATGTTGGGGTTGTGGAGAAGAACATCTACTGAGGGACTGCCCGCACCAACAACAGAACAACCGAAGAATTTACAACGTTCAAGAAGCTACCACTGTCAATGATGTGGCCAGGAGTGTGCCGCAAATTTATGTAGCCTTGGATAATAACCAAGTTGACCACCAAGCTTCAGTGGTGGAAATTGAAGTTATGATCACCAACCATCTAGTGTCTATTCTGATTGACCCTGGTTCAAACTTGAGTTATATAGCCCCTAAGGCTGTTGATAAATGTAAACTATAGCCACATAAAAATGCCAAGACATGGTTGGTATAGTTAGCCATTGGCACCAAAAGAAGGGTGGCGGAGGTCATACCAGCCTGCCAATTCATTATGGGTGAATTCCCCACCCAAGCAACCCTTAACATATTACCCCTAGGATAGTATGATCTATTGATTGGTATGGACTAACTAGCCACCCATAAAGCCAAACTGGACTATTACCATAAAACCTTGGAATGTGTAAGTGAAGAAGGAAGGATAATAACCCTTCAAGGGATCCAAAAACCTGTCTCAGTGAGACAAATATCAGCTCTTCAAATGAGAAAGTATTGCAAAAAAGGATGTTTACTATATGCAATATAGGTGTTGAAAACAATTGAAGGTGATGAACCAAGCCTCGAAGACCACCCCACACTGAGAGAATATAGAGATGTATTTCCGGAAGAGGTACCGGGTCTACCTCCGAGAAGGGACATCGACTTCTCAATAGAACTTGCATCAGGAGTGGTGCGAGTGTCTAGGACACCCTACAGGATGAGCACACTTGAGCTAGTTGAGCTTAAATTACAACTGAAAGAGATGATGGAAAGAGGCTATATCTGGCCCAGCATGTCTCCATGGGGAGCACCTGTCTTGTTTGTGAAAAAGAAAGATGGTACCCTCTGACTATGTATAGATTATAGACAACTCAATAAGGTAACCATAAAGAACAAGTACCCCTTACCCAGGATCGATGACTTGTTCGATCAATTGGGAGGTGCCTCTATCTTCTCGAAGATTGACTTGATATCTGGATACCATCAAGTCCGAATCAAGGGCGAAGACATCCACAAAACTGCCTCCAAGATGAGATATGGTCACTATGAGTTTGTGGTAGTACCCTTCAGATTGACCAATGCCCCTGCCACTTTTATGTGCTTGATGAACAATGTGCTCAACAAATTTCTAGACAAATTTGTGCTAGTTTTTATTGATGACATATTAATTTACTCCAAGAATAGAGAGGAACATGAGGAACACCTTAGGCTTGTGCTTCAAGTGCTAAGAGAACATCAGCTCTATACCAAATTTAGCAAGTGTGACTTTTTCTAGAAGCAAATACATTACTTGGGCCATGTCCTATCTGGATAAGGGATAGAAGTAGACCCTGATAAGATCAGGTCTATTATGGAATGGCCTACCCCGAAGGAAGTTTTGGATATTAGATCCTTTATGGGCTTGGCAGGATACTATAGGATATTTATAAAAGGATTCTCCAAGATTGGATCTCCAATCACTACCCTCTAGAAGAAGGGGACAAAATTCACATGGACAAAAAAATGTGAAGAAAGATTTCAAACCCTAAAACATCTACTGAACCACGCACCTGTGCTGAAGATCGTCGATCCTGAAGCTGATTTCCTCATATGCACAGATGCCTTTAAGGAAGGGCTTGGAGGAGCCCTTATGCAAAGAGGAAGTGTGATCTTCTATGAATCCCGAAAATTGAATGAGCACGAAGTCAACTATGTGACCCATGATCTAGAGCTAGCCGCCATAGTGCACGCCCTAAAAATGTGGACGCATTACCACCTGGGAAGAAAATTTGTACTTATGATAGACCACTGTGGACTGCAATATCTATTTGACCAACCAAAGCTCAATGCCATACAGGCTAGGTGGATGGCCCTCCTAGCAAGTTTTATTTTGAAATCAAACTGGCGCAAACCTCCTCGACCCTCGGGCCGAAGTCCGCTCACAGGATCGTTCTTTGTCTCCTTTGAGCCTAATCGTCTCTTTCGATTCCTTGCTGGAATCTCAATTCAATCGATCCATAGGTACTTTGGAAGCTCCCCTGTGCGAATAGCACTAGGCGCGAGCTCCTTCCTCCCCAAGCAATCACAGCACTATGACCCAGGCCTGATTCCAAAGGCACTTGTCGCAACTTGCAATCTTGCGAGTTCGCGAGTTGAAACTCCCGACTCTTTCTTCCCAAATTCACGATACTCGAAATGTCGATACAGGTATGGATCCTTTATGTCAGCACCCTCTATGCGTGACCGCCAGCTAGACTTGACACTAGCATCTCTCGCTACTTTCCACTTCGCGAGTTTCAACGTCGAGTCCCCATGCTCTTATCTCATGAATTCCTGAGATGCGAGAAGTCAACGGAGTGTTGACTCCTTTTGCTAGGCGACGTGTGTCCGCCTATCTATCACATGGGCCCACCTTGTGGTTCTAACATGTGTCCCTTGTGCCCAGCTTCTCACTTCGCGACTTCGCTTCCTGAAGTGTTGCCTCCTTTATATCCTGACACCTGAAGTGCTGAGATCCCGAACTCCTTGTTACTCCCTATCGCAACTCACGACTTTGGGACTTTCGGGACAAAAGCCTCGACTTTCCAACTGTCGAAACCCGAAATGCCGAATTCTGACATGTTTCCCAGTGCTGTCCCACAACGAAACTTCCCGCCTTTTCGGATTTTCGGACTTTGCGATTTTGCGAATCCTAATGCTAAAATTTCGGTTCTTCAACCCACAAAACCCTGAAATGCGATTTACGTGAATGATCCAACAACCCCTGTTGGCTCAGATCCTACGGCTCTCTTTTTTTCTTCCGGGCTTACACTTGAGGAATGCTTTCCATAACTCCCCTTCTCCTCTGCAAGATCTGACGGCCCTTAGGACTTCGCAAATTCTCCATGGAGAATTTCGACCATCCAATTCCTCCTTGAGGACTCCTGCGAAATGGAACAGGTATTCTTTCGCGAAACTTGTCCACCTGCAAACAACGTCGTTGCGCCTTCTTCCAACACTTCAAGGCACTAGCCCTCTTGAGCTTCTCTTCAACAACTTCGAAGACTCTATCCCTCCTGAGATTTCTCCATAACTCATGTCTTCAAGAAGACTCCTGCATGCACTCCTTGTGGCAACCCTTCAATACTTCCAAGTATTGAGTTTTTTTTACTTTGCACACTCTCTTTGCAATAGCAGTACTTCAACAACTCCCTCAGGTTGCAAACTCTGAGACTCTACTCGGCCATCGCACAATTTGCACGTCTCCTGTGCTTAATTTTCACTTCTGCGAGAATGAGAACAATGTTATCCCTCCTAAGATTTCAGAGACGAACTCTAATTTCTATCAACACACACCTTGTGGACAATTTCGCTGCACTCCTTGCAGAAAAACTCTTGCTCAGACAGAGAAACAATTGAAACTCATTCCTTACTCTCCCTCTCTTCAGATTTTAGACATTAAATATGAAATCATACATTCACACATCAAAGAAAATGCATAACAGAGAGTAACAAGCATATATCAATCAACATGTACAAACACAGAAAGCAATTGAACACCATGAGTCTGAACTAAAGATCTTTGTATTAATCCAAAACTTTTGTACATGGGTTTTTACTTTACACAGCTCTTTGCTTCTGCTCTCCTATGCTCTATTCGATTGATAATTGTTCCTAATAATACAAATGATGCAATATGAGGGTGTCTATAGTCGGTTTTCCCTCCACTCCTAAAACTGTCTAATCTAGAATTTAATTCTACCTACTTACATTTACTAGCATAAATCCCTTTTAATCCTTCAGATGAGAGCGGGATGCTCAAGGTCTGATTACAATCACAAGTATGCCCTTTCTTAACTACTTCATTAATGTTTTGCGCATCCTACTTCAAAAAAATTTAAACACCTTTGAACATGTGCCAAAAATGCATTGGCACTACTCGTGCTCGCTTGCTGCTAACGATGCTCCTGCATCATACTCCCTCGCTTGAAAATTTTCATGGGCTCCTGTCAATGAGCTCTCACACAGTCTGTCCATGCTTTTGGATCTCTACTTCATTTTCCCAGCTGGTGTCTTCAACTATATGTCCCTTCCACTTGACCAAGTATTCAAAATATTCCCTTCTTCTGGTCCTTTTGCTAATTCTTTTGTTCAGTATGCTTTCCATTTGTGGTTTCTCTGCAACTAGCATCTGTTTTGTCCAATGAACCTCTGGTTGTTCACTGTCTTCTCCAGCTTTGTATGGGTACAAATCTGAGATGTTGAATATTAGATAAATTCTGTTCCCATCGGGTAATTCAATCTCATAAGCATTTGCCCCAAATTTCTTCAAGACCTTACATGGTCCAATTTTCTTCATTTTTCAGTTTATTGTATGTTCCTCTCGGAAACCTTTCCTTTCTCAAGTGTGCAAGAATCAAATCACCAACCTCAAACTGAATTTTTCACATGTGTTGATTTTCTCTACGCTTGTACTCCTGGCTGGAGTTCTGCAACTGCTCCTTCACCTGGCTATGAATTTCCTTCATTGCTTCGGCAAAATCTTCTACACTAGCACTTCTTATCTCATCCTGTTCTGAATCCCTCAGTTCAAAAATTCCTCTTGGCTGTGTCCCATAAAAAATTTGGAATGGACTCTGCCCCATGCTTCTGTTGATTGAATCATTATATGCAAATTCTGCCTGTGGCAGAATATTGTCCCACTGATTGTGATGTTCAGTCACCAAACTCCTCAACAAGTCTCCCAAGCTCCTATTCACAGCTTCTCTCTGTCCATCCGTCTGAGGATGATAAGATGAACTGAACAACAAGTTTGTTCCCATCTTTTTCCATAAGGTTCTCCAGAAGTGTCCCACGAACTTGGTGTCTCGATCTGAAACTATGCTCCTTGGTAAGCCGTGAAGTCGAATGACTTCTTTGAAAAACAGATTCACAATGTGAGTTGCATCACTAGTTTTCTGACATGGTATAAAGTGTGCCATCTTAGAAAATCTATCCACCACTACAAAGATCGAGTCGAACCCTCTTTTTGTTCTCGGCAACCCCAATATGAAGTCCATGCTTACCACATCCCAGGGCCTCTCAGGTATGGGTAACGGTTGATATAAGCCTGCATTCTGCCTCTTTCCTTTTGAATGCTGACAAATTCTACATATGTCCATGAATCATTTGACATCCGCTCTCATTCCTGGCCAAAAATATGACTCATTTAACTTTGAGAATGTCTTGTCATGACCGAAATGCCTAGTCAATCCTCCATTGTGTTTCTCCTTCAATAGATTCTCCCTCATGGAGCCCTTTGGAATACATAACTGATTGCCCCTGAATAACAATCCATCCTGGATCATGTATTCGGCCCATTGGCTTTTGTCCCTAAGAATTGGATTCTCAGTCGCTTCATACACTTCCTTAAAATATGGATCATCTCTGTACATGTTCCTAAGATCATCAAAACGCAATGTTTTGACTTTGAACTCCTGCAATAGCAAACATTTCCTGCTCAAAGCATCAACAACCTTGTTAGCAGTTCCAGAAATATGCTTAATTACAAAAGTAAAGTTCTGCATGTATTCAACCCATTTTACATGTCTTTGATTCAAATTCTCATGTTGAGTCACAAATTTCAAAGCATGATTGTCACTGTATAAAACAAACTCCTTAGGAATCAAATAGTGTCTCCACTTCTTCAATGCCTGAATAATAGCATATAACTCCTTGTCATACATGGAGTATTTCACTTTGGTTTCGTTCAGCTTCTCACTGAAGTATGCTATCGGCCTGTCTTCTTGGCTCAAGACTGCCCCTATTGCAAACCCACTTGCATCACATTTTACTTGAAATGTCTTTTTAAAATCCGGCAACACCAAAATTGGTTGTTCCATGATTTTCCTTTTCAACAAATTGAAGCTTTTCTCTACTTCTTCTGTCCAGTGAAAAGACTTATTGGTTGTTCCATGATTTTCCTTTTCAACAAATTGAAGCTTTTCTCTACTTCTTCTGTCCAGTGAAAAGACTATGTCCATCATCGGTGCACTAATTCCACTGAAATTCCAGATGAATTTCCTGTAGAAACTAGCCAATCCATGAAAACTTCGAACTTCAAAGATACTCTTTGGCGATGGCCAATTCTTAATCACCTTCACTTTATCTGGATCCATCCTCAACTTATCTGCAAAAATAACAAACCCCAAATAAATGAGCTCCATCTTCATGAATGAGGATTTATTCATATTTATCAGTAGCTTCTCTTGTTGTAGCCTCCACATCACTGTAGCCAAATGTTTCAAATGCTTTGCTTCCGTTTTACTGAAAATCAGTATGTCATCAAGGTATACTATGACAAATTTTTCGATGAACTCCTTCAGGACTTCGTTCATCAACCTCATGAAAGTGCTCGATGCATTTTTTAGACCAAACGACATGACAAGTCATTCATACAACCCTTCATTGGTTTTGAATGTTGTCTTCCATTCGTCTCCTTCTCTCATACGAATTTGGTGATAACCACTTTTCAAATCAATTTTTGAAAAAAAATTGGCCCCACTTACGCAATCCATCAAATCATCCATTCTTGGCAATGGAAATCTATACCTGATGGTTATCTTATTGATTGCCCTTGAGTCTGTACACATTCTCTAGCCTCCATCTTTCTTTGGACTGAGTACTGTCAAAACGGCACATGAACTCAAGCTTTCTCTAACCAATCCTTTGTCCATCAAATCCTGGACCTGTCTTTTGACCTCTTCATTCTCCTGCGGTGTCAATCTGTACGCTGCTTTGTTTGGTAAACTAAATCCTGGTATGAGATCAATGTGATGACTTACACTTCTGATCGGTGGTAACGAACGAGGTAGTTCATCCACTACTATGTCAGCAAACTCTTCCAACAGTTTCTGAACCTCTTCCGGTAAATCATCTACCCTTGTACTAGTTAAAACGATTTTAGGCTTCCTGACCACAATGAATTGTAGTTCCTCCTTCTTCTTAACCTCTGAAAGAAGTTCCTTCCCACTCATGAGAAGTACAGGGTTGCTTACTTCAGGTTTCACCTCTTTATCTTTGATTGGAAGCAACATGTGAGTTCTCCCATTCTTCTCTAGGGTGTATGTGTTCTTTCTCCCATCATGAACCACATTCCTGTCATATTGCCATGGTCTACCCAACAATAGATGACAAACATCCATGGGAATGACATCACACAATATCTTATCATTATACCCTCCTATCTTAAACTCAACTAAACATTGTTTAGTGACATTTACCTGATGTCCTTTTTGTAGCCATGAAACTCTGTATGGACTTGGATGTTCAATAGTCTCCAGCTCCAACTTTTCTACCATATCTATAGAAACGAGATTGTTTGTGCTACCACTGTCCACAATGACCTTGCATACCCTATCCTTGGTCTTGCAAGCAGTCTGGAAAAGACTGTTTCTTTGCACTGGATTCTCCACCTCCTCTTCTGGCGTTAAGAGAACTTTCTTCATCACCAGTGATCTTCCGCCTTCAGCGTCCTCTGCCTCAACATTCTGCCTTTGTTCTTTGGCAATGTGAGTCTCACCTCCTTCTTTCTTCTTATCTAGACATTCATAAGACTTGTGTCCAACCTTTCCACATGTGAAGCATTTCACCACTCCACCTCTTTCTCTTCCTCTACCTCTAGCATGAGGAAAAGTGTTTCCATCAGCATACTGTCCCCTCTACGAACTTCCACCTCTCTCAATCTGAGTCTGAGGTTTCTTCCAGTCTTCTTTTGGTTTCTGGTTCCTATCCTGGGAAACTTCTTTGCCTCTGGCTTGACTTCTCCCTCGGCCTCTTTGACCCTACTTTCGACTCAGCTTCTCTTTAGCTTTCAGAGCCATCTGATAAACATCTTCCACCATTCAGATGGTCATCATACTCATCTCATCCTGAATGTCGTATCATAGACCATTCATATATCTAGCAACTTTTTCTTCATCGCTTTCCCGATGACCTGCTCTGATGTTCAGCCTGTAGAACTCTTCAGTGTACTCCTTTACTGACATCAGCTTCTGTCTCAAATTTTTCATCTTTTGAAACAGAGTAATTTGGTAATCCCTGCGAATAAATTTTGCCTTCATCTTCGCGATCATCCTATCCCAACTCTTCATTTTTTTCTTGCCTTTGCGGCGTATGTCAGCTTGTAGCTCATCCCACCACAATGTTGCATGTCCTTTAAGTCTTGTGACAACATGTTTGACCTTTTTGTGTTCCTCGACATCTTCATAGTCAAAATATGTGTCCAGAGCTCTAATCCAGTCTAGAAGCTCTTCAGCATCTAGGTTTCCTTCATATACTGGAATATCCATTTTTTTGCTAGCACTCATTCTTGCAACAGCCCTAATCAGGCGTTCATTTGTTGCATCTTCTGTTGTAACTTCTTCTCCTTCATGTCCAGCTTCGTCTTCACTTTCATATTCACTGACATCTCCAACACTAGTTGTGCACCTTTGTTTTATTTCCATGTCCACAACTCTGGCGCGTAGGTTATGCATCTCTCTTTCCATGGCTGGATTTGGCCCCTACCTACCCCTTTCTTCTGGCATTTCCCTCTCCTCTAGTAGACCAGGTGTTTGCCTATCTCTTCTTCTCGGTGGCATGGTGAATCTTTCTTTTCCCTGCTACAGAAAGCAAAGAAATCTTTCTGTGCTCTGATACCAAAAACTGGCACAAACCTCCCCGACCCTTGAGCCGAAGTCCGCTCACAGGATCGTTCTTTGTCTCCTTTGAGCTGAATCGTCTCTTTCAATTCCTTGTTGGAATCTCAATTCAATCGATCCACAGGTCCTTCAGAAGCTCCCCTATGCGAATAGCACTAGGCATGAGCTCCTTCCTCCCCAAGCGATCACAATGCTATGACCAAGGCCTGATTCCAAAGGCACTTGTCGCAACTCGCAATCTCGCGAGTTCGCGAGTCAAAACTCCCGTCTCTTTCTTCCCAAATTCACGATACCTGAAATGTTGATACGGGTATGGCTCCTTTATGTTAGCACCCTCTGCGCATGACCACCAGCTAGACTTAACACTAGCACCTCTCGCTACTCGCCACTTCATGAGTTTCAATGTTGAGTCCCCATGCTCTTATCTCACAAATTCCCGAGATGCGAGAAGTCAACGGAGTGTTGACTCCTTTTGCTAGGCGACACGTGTCCACCTATCTATCACACGGGCCCACCTTGTGGTTCTAACATGTGTCCCTTGTGCCCAACTTCACACTTCGTGACTTCGCTTCCCGAAGCGTTTCCTCCTTTATATCCCGACACCCGAAGTGCTGAGATATCGAACTCCTCATTACTCCCTATCGCAACTCGCGACTTCGGGACTTTCGGGAAAAAAACCTCGACTTTCCAACTATCAAAAACTGAAATGCCAAATTCTGATACGTTTCCCAATGATGGCCCACAACAAAACTTCCCGCCTTTTCAAATTTTCGGACTTCGCGATTTCGTGAATCCTAATGCTAAACTTTCGGTTCTTCAACCCATGAAACCCCGAAATGAGATTTACGTGAATGATCCAATGGCCCCTATTGGCTCAAATCCTACGGCTCTTTTTTTTTCTTCCAAGCTTACACTTGAAGAATGCTCTCCCCTGCTCCTCTGCAAGATCTGATGGCCCTCGAGACTTCGCGAATTCTCCACGGAGAATTCCGACCATCCAATTCCTCCTTGAGGACTCCTGTGAAATGGAACAGGTATTCTTTCGCGAAACTTGTCCACCTGCAAACAACGTCATTGCGCCTTCTTCCAACACTTCAAGGCACTAGCCCTCTTGAGCTTCTCTTCAACAACTTCAAAGACTCTATCCCTCCTAAGATTTCTCCACAACTCGTGTCTTCAAGAATACTCTTGCACGCACTCCTTGCGGCAACCCTTCAATACTTCCAAGTATTGAATTTTTTTGAATCTGCGCACTCTCTTTGCAACAACAGTCCTTCAACAACTCCCTCAGGTTGCAAACTTTGAGACTCTACTCGACCAGCGCACACTTTGCACAGCTCCTGTTCTTAATTTTCACTTCTGCAAGAATGAGAACAATGTTATCCCTCATGAGCTTTCATAGACAAACTCTGATTTCTGTCAATGCACACCTTGCGGACAATTTCACTGCACTCCTTGCAGGAAAACTCTTGCTCAGACAGAGAAACAATTGAAACTCATTCCTTACTCTCCCTCTCTTCAGATTTCAGACATTAAATATGAAATCATACATTCACGCATCAAAGCAAATGCATAATAGAGAGTAACAAGCATATATCAATCAACATGTACAAACACAGAAAGCAATTGAACACCATGAGTCTGAACTAAAGATCTTTGTATTAATCCAAAAGTTTTGTACATGGGTTTTTACTTTACACAACTCTCTGCTTCTACTCTCCTATGCTCTATTCGATTGATAATTGTTGCTAATAATACAAATGATGCAATATGAGGGTGTCTATAGTCTTTTTTCCCTCCGCTCCTAAAACTGTCTAATCTAGAATTTAATTCTACCTACTTACATTTACTAGCATAAATGCCTCTTAATCCTTTAGACGAGAGCGGGACGCTCAAGGTCTGATTACAATCACAAGTACGCCCTTTCTTAACTACTTCATTTATGTTTGGTGCATCCTACTTCAAAACAATTTAAACACCTTTGAACATGTGCCAAAAATGCGTTGGCACTACTCATGCTCGCTTGTTGCTAACAATGCTTCTGCATCACAAACATATTAAGGGAAAGGAAAATAGGGTGGCCTATGCCCTTAGCAGAAGCATGAAAATAATTCACCTAGCAGTGGTAAGCACCTGCGAGATGAATGTCAAGGAAAGAGTTAGAAATGCACAAGAGATAGACACATTCTTCCAGACCATGACCTCGTACCTGCAGCAAGAACCCACAGGGATAAAGTATGGAGGCTACCAGATGATGGAAGGAGGTCTGCTCACTTACAGAAACAGATTGTATATCTGATATTGTGATGACTTGAAGGGGTTCATAATGGATGAACTGCACAAAAGACCCTATACTGGTCATCCAGGATACCAGAAGATGATCACGTCCACCAGGAAACAATTCTATTGGCCTGGATTGAAGAAAGACATAGCTGAGTACTTAGCTAAATGCATAGAATGCCAACAGGTTAAAACAGAACACCGACACCCAACAGGATTATTACAACCTCTACCAATCCCAGAATGGAAATGGGAAACCATCTCCATGGATTTCATCACCGGATTACCAACCTCGACCAAACAAAATGACGCCATCATGGTCGTGGTGGATAAATTGAGCAAGTACGCTCATTTTGTCCCCGTCAAGTCAAATTGTAAGGCAATAGACATTGCCAATGTATTCATGAACGAGATATTCAGACTGCATGGTATGACGAAAGAGATCATGTCTAACAGAGACACGAAATTTACTTCCAACTTTTGGAAATCATTGATGGCTGGTTTGGAGACCAAGTTACTATTTAGCACAACCTATCACCCTCAAACCAATGGACAGATGGAAAGGGTGAACCAAATATTAGAAGACATGCTCAGGGTGCATGTAATGCATCAACCCAACAAGTGGGAAGATTTCCTACCACTAGTGGAATTCACTTACAACAATGGCTACCAGGAATCCCTGAAGACGAGCCCTTTCGAAGTCCTCTACGATAGGCCGTGAAATACTCCAGTTAGTTGGAGTAATCCCATAAACAGAGTTACTATTGGACCTGACATGTTGAAATAAATGGAACAACAAGTGATTCAGATAAAACAAAATCTAAAGGTCGCTCAGAACTGACAGAAAAGTTACGCCGACCAAAAGAGAACTCCAAGAGAATTCGAGGCGGGAGACCACATATACCTCAGAGTTAGGCCCAGGAAGAGTGCCCTGAATATGGGAGCATGTGCCAAGTTGGCACCTCGATATTGTGGACCCTTTGAAGTTCTAGATAGAGTGGTACCTATAGCCTATAGGCTAGCACTTCCTCCCACAGTAAAAGCACATAATGTTTTCCATGTTTCATTATTGAAGAAATATGTACATGATTCTAATCATATAATTGACTAGTCTGTGATCTAGGTGGAACCGGAGGGAGAATTCCTACCAGAACCTCAATGCATACTGGATAGAAAGGAAACCCCACTCAGGAACCGAACCATTGCACAGGTCAAGATGCAGTGGAAACATTTTGGCCCAGATGAGGCTACATGGGAAATGGAAGATGCTATGAAACGGGCATATCCGATTTTGTTTACTTCTATACTTACAGGTTCTATTGATATATAGAACATCGAGGATGATGTTCCTTTAAGGGGGAGGGAATTGTAACACCTTGTTTCCCCTAGTCTGTAAAAATAACTATATCGGCCAAGAATTATGGAAAACTCCAAGATGTGAATGTGTGATTTGACGGACCCTGTATAAAGGGTCAATGAATGTAAATGATGTGTGAATATATGTTGCATGACTACTGGGAGGGTGATGTGCTGAAAAAGAGACCACGATGGCTGATGAAAGGTGGTGGAAGGCACCTGGAGTGGTGACGTTAACTTCCACCGAACCAATACCATATTGGTCTTTACTGGCTCAAAGACCAAAGCTTCTCTCTGGCCCTGGAGTGAATTACTCACCAAGATGGTAGGTGGGGAGGCTCCTCATGAGTTAATGAGCGGATGGAGGTGAATCGCCCATCTGTAGAATCCCTCATACCTGACCACTATGGGGGAATTCATGCCACACGTGACCTTACAAGACAAAGCAAGAAATGAAGTGTGGGGAGAGGGAGAGCGTGCAACAGGAATTGCAGAAGGACAACCATAGGAACTCCGAAAAATAAAACAAGTATTGAACAGAGGAGAAGGAGAGTAACCTTTTTCCTTGACTTCCGACGAGTGGGAAGTAGGAGATTGAGTCTCAAAGCCTCATGGTCTAGCTTGGGGGTGGCTAGTGGTAAATCTGTTGGGAGTCATTGAGCCTACGATTGGGTGGAAAAGAGCACCCCTCTCAGCAGTTGTTCCATACTTGGTGTTCTTTCTGATAAGTGTTTACATCTCGCATATTGAATTAAATATAATGGATGCATGCTCATGTTTGTACACTTATAAATGATTGATTTCTGTATAGAAGTGTTTGCCTGGTGTTTCGATCACCAATAATGAATGCATGATTATACTTATATGACTATAATCGGTTTACGTAAAGAATGTATAAGTTCAGATTCGAGCTCATTCCCTGGAGAGTTGTCCCATGTACACGAACCATGATATGCCCTGGTTTGTTTTCCTGAAGGCACCTCCTTCCAGAAAGCTCCATCATATTCCAGAGCCAGAGTGAGTTTATGGAAGGGACTACCGTTTTTAAGTAAATATTTAAGCTTACCTCACCCCTGTCAAAGAGTTCATAGCTCGATAATCTAAGAAGACCTTTCAGTCAGGTCACCCAGCCTGGTGATAATTACCCAAGAATCCATTGAAGGATTTTATGGCCTAAGTTTGGAAACCTTGCACCAGAAAGAATGGTTCCCTCAGATGTTGGTGTTTCGGTGTTTCGGCAACTGGGAAACCCAAGGGTAAGTTTTCTTGTACTCACCAGACGCAAAATCCCGATATCTGGAACCCCAAAATAGTCTAGCGTGGATAAGTTTTGGTGTTTCGGTGTTTCAGCAACCGGGAAACCTAAGGGTAAGTTTCCTTGTACTCGCCAGACGTGAAATCCTAATATGTGGAACCCCGAAATAGTTTAGTGTGGATAAGTTTTGGTGTTTCGATGTTTCGGCAACCGGGAAACCCAAGGGTAAGTTTCCTTGTACTCGCCAGACGCAAAATCCTGATATATGGAACCTCGAAATAGTTTAGCATGGATAAGTTTTGGTGTTTCGGTGTTTCGGCAACCAAGAAACCCAAGGGTAAGTTTCCTTGTACTCGCCAGATGCAAAATCTCGATATGTGGAACCCCAAAATAGTCTAGCACGGATAAGTTTTGGTGTTTTGGATTTTTGGCTCCCAGGAAACCCAAGGGTAAGTTTCCTTGTACTCGCCAAACGCGAAATCCCAATATATGGAACCCCGAAATAGTTTAGCGTGGATAATTTTTGGTGTTTCGGTGTTTCGGCAACCGTGAAACCCAAGGGTAAGTTTCCTTGTACTCATCAGATGCGAAATCCTGATATGTGGAACCCAAAAATAGTCTAGCGCGGATAAGTTTTGGTGTTTCGGAGTTTCGGCTCCCGAGAAACCCAAGGGTAAGTTTCCTTGTACTCGCCAGACACAAAACCCCGAAATGAACTTAGCGTGATATATATATCGGCGTTTCGGAGTTTCGGCTCCAGGAAACTCAAGTACATGACCTCTTGTCTTCACATATTGCAAAATATTGATGTGAGAAACCCCGAAATGATAGAGCGTGAGTAGATTTTAATGTTTCGGCGTTTCAGCACTCGGGACTCCCAAGTGTCAATTTCCTTGTCTTCACATATCGTGAAATCCCGACTTGCGAAACCCTGAAATGAGCTTAGGAGATATATGGGTTTCGGTGTTGCGGCACCTAGGAAACCGAACGTTATGAACCCTCGTCTTCATACATCGCGAAATCCCGATACACGAAGTCCCGGTAGGTGAAATCCCGAAGCGACTTGGTGTGAATAGGATTTTGGGTTTCGGGGTTTTAAGAGTCGAAGAACTCGACTCCCTTGCATTTCGAACTCCCGGTTTCCGAAGTCCTGAAATGCGAAAGGTGCCTCTTGTCTTAGACTAGGGTCACAACCGATGGACACATGGGAGTAAACCCTATTCTTGGTGCATGATTTGTACACAACGGATCTTCAATGAAAGAACCAGTGAATTGGTGTGGTAAAGGTCCCGATTGGAAGACCTAGCCTACACTAGAACCTCGTAGGAATTCGGGAACTCTGTCCCTCGAAGAAGAGGAGAAAAAGTAGAAAAATCTTAGTTCCCATAGTGGGTGTGTTACAAAACCCTAAACCTTCCAGTAGTATAATTATAGGGAGACTGAAAGTTCCATCTAGGACAACAGATACTTCACCTCTCTCCCAATATTCATTTGAACCATTTCCTTTCCTTGCAACTCTAGATTTATTGGATTTGTCATAGTTAACAAATGACCCAACATGGTTGACAATTCCTTCCACGTTGCCATCCAATATTCTGAAATCCGATGGAAAGCCAGGAGAGGACCCCTCTACATGCATCATGAAATACCACTTATGGTGATCATCCAACTCATTGATGGATGATAGTTTGAGGTTGCATATTTTCCATATATCGCTAACTGGAGCTACCACTAAATGGTATATTGAATTAAAAGGAATTTCATTTAAAATATTCAACGACATGGCAATGGCATTCCTAATGCATTACCAATTTCCCATTCAGTATGAGATAAGAACTTCATTGTGCCAAGATAATGGTACGCATATTTCTGATCATATACATGAGTGGTGACAAAGACGTAGGATGTTTAAAACTCATATTCCATACAAAATCGTTATGGAGTGGTTCACAAAGTTATTACTACCACCTATTTCCATAGATGTAACTATGCGCGGGGTGGCCACCGAGGAGCATATCATTTTGTGTGTCCAAAAATTCGACTTTATCTATTCTCAGTCAAGTAAACTTTATGAAATTATCCCAAATTCTCCTACGCCATCGATAGATCCAAGGAATCCAAACCTAGGACCGCATGTCAATGGTGTGGCTGGTTTTGTTTCACATGACTTTATTAACCAGTTAGTTGATCATATGGTTCAAATTTCTATTAAGTCACACCTGTCATCTTTTGGTACTAGTTCTCAAACTGTTGCGGTCCCTACTCAGACCTCCTAGGTCAATTTGGCGCAGTCCATGTAACCGAAGAATCTTCAACAACTTGGAGGAAAGAAAAAGAGGATCAAGAAAAATAATTCCAAGAACGATAAAGGGATTTCCTCTACCCAAAACACCCAAGAGGGAGGCACTAAGGAAAATGGGAAGAGTCGTTTCCCTTGCACAATTTGCAAGGAAGACCATCCTCCTCATCAGTGCCCTAGGAAGGATGAAGTCTATAGATTTTTGGCACAAAAACGGCCCCCCCAACAACCTATTTTCTCAAGCCATCCTTTCCCCCCTCAACCTCAAAATATGGTTGCCACAAATCATGCCCCTCCGCAAGGGGGTATGGCAGGTACCCCTCATCACGAGGGGTCTTCCTTGAATGCTTCCATTTTCATGTGTGACCAAATGGTCATTTGCAAACATGAGCTGAGAATTATGACATTACTGAGACTTCTCATGATACACCAGAAGTAGCATTTCCTTCCCAACCTAGTAGTCCTATTCATGCTGAGAATCCATTTTTTGACACACTACTCCACCCACCGAAGGGAATTCTTCTATGTACGATGCATAATCCCAACACACAGGTCGCCCACAACTACATAATATGTGCTTGAAGTCCTCCAAAGTTTCCCCACGTAGTGGAAATCATTGTTGTCAACCATAGGTGGGGTTTATCCCTTAGAGTTGAGTATGATGAGCTTTGATTCTTCTCAAGTTATTCATAGGCTCTCCCATTAGGTATTCTTTTATATCATAGTGTGATCGCTAGGGAAAACATCTACCAAAAATTGGTGGATGAAGGAGCCTCGACTTGCATCATGTTTATTTCTTGTTGGAAGGCCCTTGTATCTCCTAATATCAACACATATACACCACTATTGAAGTAATTTGATGGACACATGTTCCAACCCCATGGAATAATCATCGCCTTACCCATCAAGTTAGGTGGTAAGACTGTCTATGTTGATGTGGAGGTTTTCGACGCACCTCTTGAGTACAAGTTGTTACTCGAGTGTAATTGGCTCTATGAAATGACTGCAGTTGTCTCATCAATATTCAGGGTCCTAAACTTCCATCATCAAGTTGAAATAATTATGATTGATCAGTGTGAGTTTACGCCATACATTGGATCCAATACGGGGTCTAATATACCCTTTGTTGGTGATACCACACATTCTTATATGAAGGTCTATGCGGGGATGTTCAAAGATCCTTTGTTGATGGGAATATTTCCCCTTCCCCCACCCCCTCCCACTGCAAAAAATTATTCTATTAACATGATTTCCTCATCTACTAGTGGATCCCTCGAGTGAGTTGATCCCTAGGTGGTACCTCATCTAGAGGATGTTGACTCATATGGAGCTTCCTTGTCACTCACCACGGTCTATATTGTCAATCTGGAAATCCCATAAGCATCTGTTGATACCAGTCAACAACTCAATATTCATATGGAGTGTGATC
The DNA here is from genome assembly GCA_009831015.1 of Picea engelmannii. NCBI lineage: Eukaryota > Viridiplantae > Streptophyta > Pinopsida > Pinales > Pinaceae > Picea > Picea engelmannii. The sequence goes on from ML802993.1 coordinate 201,766, forward strand.
AAAATACTCCACCCATACGGGTTGTTGAATCTTTGTGTTCACATGATTTCCTAGATACTAAGTTTCCTTCCGAAGAGGCCATCCTAGATATCATGGCTTCTTTAGATGATCCAAAAGATGAGGTGATTCATTGATAATATTTCCATGATTCAGAACCAATGAGAGTTAACATGATGAGTCTCGATTCAAGACTAGGGGAATTTTTTTGGGGAATACAGTAGCCCTCCTAGTCTTAACCCTTTTTTGCCTCGGATATCTTTTTAAGAACCGTCCATTGAATTCTCTCATTCCCCTTCTTTTGAATATTCATGTTTTGTATTTCCTTCATGTCTTGATGGACCCCATGAAGGAGCTTCCATAGCTCACAAAAAAAATCTTGATGAGTATATTTGGTCATAGAGATTCATTTCTATGTGGCATGGCCCCGACAAGGTAAACCATATGATGCCAACATTACCTCATGAGTTCATTGATTTTGAAAAATATCCTTGGTCTGAGCCTCACAATTGGAAATGATTGTCATAAAGAATAAATATGTGTAGTGCCTTGTACATAGGTGTGTGGTGTGAGTGCTTTTTTTTGCATATATTTTACCCCAAAAATCCAAAAATATTTTCTTCTTTGAGATTTCACTATGCATTTTGACCTTAGAATCTAGTTTACATGTGTTGACAGGATTCTATGGACTTTGTTTTTACAAATATGGTGACATCCACCAAACTTGAGGTACGTGTTCCAAAATTGGCATATAGGGATAGGTTTTTCCATGCATTTCCCATTTTGCATTATTAACAGTCAATTATGTTGACATTATTCCTTAGGTTCGATCATGACTAGTTGCAACATTATCCACTCATTTTGCACATTGTTTCCAGTTGAGTAGTGTCTACCCTTCATGGACACCCTAGTTAGCACCCATATTTACATTTGGTTTCCATGCTGCATTTTTTCATAGGCCTAGGAGCATCCTTTAGCCCTAGCATGACTTGAAGATTGAGCCTCAATTTCCGCTCTTTGTCTATATTTTGGCCACATCTTGTGGGGATTCCTGAACATTGTTATTTTTTCTTAACAGTCTCCTATGCATTTTCTCCTCGTGTGATCCAGGTGGATATCAATAGCCACCCTCCTCTTCCAACTGGCTCACCTACAACTTTCATCTTGTCAATTATAGTTTTCATTTTGGTATTTTTGTTTTCATTTTTTTGAGTCCCAAACTTCCAGGGCCATTTTGAGGCCCTAAACAACATTTTTTTGGACTTTCGGAAAGGGGGGTGGGGGGGAAGGACGGGGGAAGGGGTTGTCAACAAAATTCCATAGCCCCATTTGGAATATGTACTTGTCATATATACCTTTCTGAAGAGGTATACAATGCCTAAAACATAGATCATATGCAAAATTTACGACCTCGGGAAGTTGATGTACCAACTTACACCATCGGGGCCCACATGAATTTTGGTGCTTCATCTCCTAGGGTTAGGTTTTTGGATGTATATGGTTTTTTTTATTACTTATGGATGATAAAAATGTCTGAAGACCTCATTGTAATGTGCTCAGATGAATGTGTGTAGTCTCCACATCTCTTCTTAGAGATTAGCTACCACCATTCGAGCAAGATTATTTTCATTCTACATTTTACAGTTGCAGTAGATTTCTTTATTTAATAGAAGTTAAGTTCCACTGTATCGTTGTTATTGTTCTATGCATATATGTGTTAATATTATAGATCTTTGTTTCATTTTTTTTTGCTCATAAATCTGGATCAGGGGTACCAGAGAGGTCTTCTCTTCATTTGTTTCTTTGTGCATGTCCCCAACGAGTTCAAGGTATAAGCAGTTGGGACTCAAACCAATTGAGTGTTTTCAAGATAGGCCTTTCCAAACCTGATGATTTCCTATGGGGGAAGAAAAGAGAGATGATGGCGCAGAAGATCCATTAAAATGTTTGCTCGAGGAATCTCTCTCGCGACAAAGGAACGATATGATGGATAATTTTTCACAAATCCTTCGACGACTACCAACAGGAGACACATATTCCTCAAGCGGAGGCGCCACCCCCTTCAAGGTACATATCAATTTTGATATTCCTACATTTGAAGGTCAAATAGATGCAGATGTTGTAGAAAAATGGTTAAACTTTCTAGAAAGATATTTTTCTATCCACAACTTTTCTGATAGAGAAAAGATTACATTTTCACTCCTTAAGGTCATCCCCCATGTCAAAAATTGGTGGGAGACTTTATGTGAGAAAAAGGAAATAAAGGGATCTACATTGTTTGTAGTTGCACCCACTTGGGATTCCTTCATGAATTCCATTAAGGAACAATATTACCCCGTTGGAAGTTATGACGACTTATATATAAGATGGACCACAATACGGTAGGAAAGGGACCAAACAATGTGTTGGTAGCAAGCCGAAGTGGAAAGAAGGATGATCGTGGGGAAAGAAAGCATGCAGATAGTGAAGCAACAGCTAGAAGGAAACACAACACACACACATGCAAGAAAGCAGGCACAAGGAAAGTGACAGCTGGAAGGAAGAACATCATGCACATGAGAGGAAGACCTAACGTCAGTAGGCTTAGGGTTTTGGTAATGTATTGTAATGGATGAAGAGCCAAATATGTATAAATACCGATACAGAGGTATTATAGGTTGTTGTTGTTTGCGGATTTTGTAGTTGTTTCGATTTAGTTAGTAATCAGGTTTACATTTTGCTATATGAATTGTTTTGTAAGTTGTTGAGCTAGAGGAGACGAGAGAAGGTAGATCTTGAGGATTATATTGCAGGCTGAGGAGCCTAGTGAGATCTAGTCCGCCTCATATAGATCATACCCATCTAAGAAGAGTTGTAAGCGCATGGCGTTGTAGATGTAGAACTATCATAATAAAAGAGTCAAGAGTCAAATCTTTGTGGACGTAGCCTAGGAGGGGGTGAACCATGGTAATATCTATGTAATGTGATGAGTGCATGCATATCTTTATCCTCTTTTCAGTATTTATTTTTTGTGCGTAATGAATGAATGATTCATTATATTTCTTGTTTAAATATTGTCGCGATACTGAGGGAACAAACTACTGAAGTTACTGCATAATCGTGAATATCAGTATGTTTCATTTACCAGCTGTAATAATGGTTCAATGGTCGAGTTCTCATATTTCATACTCAATCCTAGGCTGTAAACACCTGATTCTTGCAGCCACCCATTAAATCTATCTCGGGTGAGACTATGCAACACATTCTATGTATTGTGTTGCCTTTTGGTTTACCAGGAGAGCCGATAGTTTTAGAGGCTTTGTTGGAAACCTGAAAGATATGAACCCTGGGTCAATAACTCAGATGGTATAAAAGAAGATATAACCAACAAATGGTTTTGTTGCCATTGGTAGGAACAAGAGAGGATTGAGTAGATAAGATAAGTTGAACATTTGTCAGAGGCAGATTAAGAAAAGGTTAGGGTAGAGACCAATGAGCCATGAGAAGGGAATGTTGAGACCATGGAATCACACAAAATCAAAGATCGAAAGATGGTTGAGAACAAAAGAGCTAGAGTTTGCATAGAAAGACAATAGAAACCCTAGAATAACACCTCACAAATATCTTGAGAAATACGTGTTTATTGATTTACATGAAGTCTTTTTCTGTGATTTTCCGCATCTACTGCAGGAGTGGATACTAAGGTTGAAGGATAACCATGTGACGAACCAGATCCGATAGTTATATTGTACCTTGGTACAACTTGATAAATTACAACAGGTGAGCAACAAATTCACCCGCGCAATAGACTTTTGGCTTGACAGTATTGTGGCAGGGTTTATAACAGAGTTTGCAGTTGACACAGCAAAGTCATACAGTGCAGCGTAGCAAGAATTTATATGCGGACCTCAAGGAAGGTACATTGGATCATTGTATACTTCTATTAAGATACTGCTATATAAAAAAATTGTAATGACAATGGAATCAGACAGCTAAATTTCCCTGCATGCATGGGGGAAGGGGGGAAGCACTGACAGAAAGAGGAGAAATGGAAGGAAGAAAGGATAAGGGAAAGAAGGGGGAACCCTTAGACCTAATCATGATGGACGATGACTAGATCAAGTGGATATTGGTGTCAACGGGAAATACACGTAGCAGAGTACCCTACCAATACAAGGTGAATACCAAGAAGAGAGCCATAGCAGCGAGGGAAGGCTTGGTGAGTGATGAGGAAGAGGTAGAGGATCTCTGGGCTGTGGAGCAGATTGAGGAAATATTACGTGCAACATATGAGAGGAAGAAGAGAGGTCCAAGAGCGGGAGGAGAAGGTGGCCATCCTATCCATATTAATGTCAGTGTGGAACCCATAAACCCATGTGAGACTAATACACCAAAGAGAACACCATCGTTTAGACCACCGAAGTTCAGAAGCAGTGAGATAGCAGGAAGTACATCTACACAAGGAACAACAACTGGAGGAGCTAGTTTAGGTAGCACTAGTTAGTTGTATACATCGCGCGGAAGTAGTAGTTCAACATTCAGGATGGAAGGACACGATCCCACCATCAGATTACCAAAATTTTGAGGAGAAGTGTTGGAATAGGTGCAGACCCAGGGTTCAACGCTACAACAACTCACCAACAAAACCCTAACTATCAGCCCTTTCAGCAACACCTGAGAAGTATATGAAGTCTCACTCGAGGTAGAGGCAGGGGTGGTTGCGGGACTCAGATGTCTGAAACCTTAGCTGGGACACAGATATCTGATTCTAACACTTAACAAAGAACTTAGAAGTTATATTTATCAATATTCAGTTCTTAGTTACAGCGCAGTTAAACCCTAATCACAGTACAACGTAGTGGTCAACCAGATCTGGCATCTTGCATCACTTATCATGACAGAACAGATCCGATCTAGCAGGTTCAAGCACTAAGCACATTCATATAAGTCGGATCTAACATCCATATACATCATTAACACAAAGCATAAACAGATCTATCTATCTATATCGAAGCACTTAGCAAGTAAAGACATAAACACATCAACACATTGCACAAAGAAGAGAAACACAACATATACATGGTTCACCCCCACCCTGGGGCTACATCCACCAACTCTTCTTCTTTATTATATTCTTCAATAGGTTACATGCACAGAGCCTCAAAACCCTACTCTGCATAGGACAGGAGATCTGCGTAGCATGCTAGATCCTCCTTCCCCAAGTAGATCTAAGCACGCAACCTTCCACATCCTCTTACAATGAATTGCACTTAGCTCTGCAAGTCTCACACAGTATGCACAGAGCACTTACAATCCTTCAATCACATAGATCTATCACTTATCCATTCGTAACTGCTCCTTTTCTTACATTGCCTAGAAATCTATTTATACTTTACAAAATAGGCCTAAACATGGGTAAACCCATGGGCCGACATCCCATACCCGTTACATAATCCCAAATCCCAAAAAGGACCCCAAAAGGGGCCGAGATCCCGTGATCTCTGCTTCATCTTTCTCTCCTCCTTCGACAGGCTATCGAAGTCCCAAAATAGGTCAAACTCGACCAAGGATCTCGCAAAACTTTTTCAAGGGCCAATAAGAAGTAGCAGAAGACCCTGAGAAATATTTGTTCATTTGTGAAAAGATCTGGGAAGCAAAACAAATCATTGATCAAGATACTAAACTTGCGCAACTAGCTATTACACTAAGAGACCACGCACTAGACTGGTACATGAGTCTAGACACAAGTAGTGCTCCTGGGATGACAAGGACACTGGAAGAAATTAAGAAGTTACATATAAATGAGTTCCAGAATCCAAGCTCAGAGGATCAGTACATGAACGAGATGATCAAAATAAGACAGAAACCAGGAGATTTTGTATGGGATATTGATCAGAGATTCAAGAGATTGAAGGGAAAGCTAAAATATCTCATGACCGAGATGAAAAATTGACACATGTTTGTCAAATCATTACTCCCACACTTAAAATACCCTTTACGACAACATAAATTTCAGACGCAAGCAGAGGATCTGCAGGCAGCATTGTAACTGGAAGAAAACTAGTACAAGTAGACAGACCCAACTATTGAGGAATTGAAAGAGTATTTAAAGAATCTAACGCTTCATCTGAACCAGAATAAGAACAAGGACAAACGAGAAGTCGTTTGGTGTACCACATGTAGGACAAAAGGACACCACAAGAACTAATGTCCAATGTTCGCACAGTATATGGCAACAGGAATGCCAAATTTGTTACCACCAGGAGGACTATGGTGCAAAATCTGCAAGAAACTGGATCATGACCCTTATCACTGCATGATGATGCAGGAATACCAGACAGTCCCAAAGAGCTCATATTTCACCTTTTGCAAGTCAGTGGGCCAGGGCGAGAAATATTGTAGAACTGTGCAGCTGATGCGAGAAAGGACACCAGATGCATATAGAGTACAGGTAGAAATGATGACTGAGCAAGCAGCGCCACAATTTAATCAAGTCCCAGCTCCATACAACATTGCACAGCAGTAGTATAATATTGCACAAACACCGTACAATAATGCACAGCTGCAGTACAATACGGCATAGCCTCAGTACAATACCACGTAGTATAATCATGCACCTCAATATAACGCGCCGCGAGGAGATCGAGTAGACTATAGACGAGGAGGAAGAGATAGAGGAGATTTCAGACGAGGTAGAGGACCAGTCACATGTCAAAATTGTCAAAAACTGGGACATTATGAAAGGGAATGTCCGCTTCCACCAGCAACTTGTATGTATTGTCATGCATTAGATCATGACACAGAAGAATGTCCAACACTACTAGTAAAGATCCAGGAAAATAGGAACCAGAACAGTCAGTGAATCTCAGCTGAAGCAAGGGATGAAGGAAGGAACATCAATATCATTACTCGCGGAGGAGCTAAAACAGGAAATGACTCAGTTCAACAAGAACTAGTGCAGAATCAATGGGTAAAGAAGAACACTGAACCAAGGAAGCAATTCGATGCACAAAAGGAAAAGGATATATTTAAATAAGCTAGACAAGAATTTCATAAGGAATACATAGCGTCGACTTCAACTGCACAACACAACAAGGAAGCACCAAAATACAAGATGCCACCATCATTGGATCATACCAATGGGATGCAACCCACAGGACAAGTAAGTACAATCAAAGGCTTTCTGCAATCATGTGTAAAGGTATTAAGTGATCCATCATCTGTGAAAATATTGGAAAACATACTAGAAAAATGTAGCATGAAGACGAAAGGAAATCTAGAACCAAATACATTCAATCACCTGCACACGAGAAGAAGAACAAGTAGGGAGTTTAGACTGAATGCTAATATTGGTGATCCGAAATCGTATTCAGCAGGCTGTCAGGGCATGAAAAATGCTCAAAAATGGAAGTCCTCGAAATACGACGAAACCAACACCATTGCGTCCGGCTCGTCTTCCTGATTCCGGTGGTATAATTTTTATCGCAAACGGAGTCCCGATGAGGAAGATATCGCATTCTGTCTGCCGAGCCAAACAGGCAAAATTTTGGGATGCTGATTGTACCTGTCCGTACAGTCCGTACAGACACGTGTCAGTCCGTGCAGCTGACGTGGCGGCGTCCGTACAGTGACGTGGCGTAACCAGAATGCAACACGTGGCAGGTCCGTACGGGACACGTGGCAGCACCGAAAGGCGACACGTGTCAGGCAGTTTTGGCATTTTCAGTGTACGGTTGGACCAATCCCAAGGTGACACGTGTCACCACTGGAAGGGTGACACGTGGCACGAGATGACGTCAGCAGTGTACGGCGGATGACCTGGCAGTGACGCGTGGCAAGTGACTGGGTGTACGGCGGATGACGTGGCAGGTGACAGGGCAATGACGCGTGGCAGTACGACAAGCGACGTGGGCCAATCAAATGCTGACACATGGCACCGTTCGGGCGAATGGTAAGGTGCCACATGGCCCAATCACGGGCTGCCACGTGGCACCCCGGGTTTAGCCAATGACGGCTATGTTAAAAATTATTTGGGCCCGGGGGATTCGAACCCCGGACCGCCTCCACTGGCAACGACTTAACAAAGCCTCCGTGACCACTACGCCATGCTATGGGACTTGCTTTGAATGCGGGTTTAATAATAGTTAAGTTTGGGTATTGTGTAAAGAGGAAGGGGGGTCGGGCCGGGGCTTGGCCCCGACCCATGGCCATATTTGTTGCCGTGTGACCGTGTACTGTGCGTGAGGTATAGCCCGTGGGCCCGAGGCCCTTTGAATTACATGTGTATGGTGCGGGTGCGGTTTAAATGTTATAATATGTGTTTTATTTAACCATAAGTTACATTGTTTAAATGCCAAGTTCGGTTTTAAACGGTTTCAAATATTAGCATGTGGTTTTATGCCAAAGCCATGCGACCAGGAGCTAGAGGGGTGGCCTGCGTAGCCCAAGGGGCTAGCGCGTGGCCACATGAACCTCCATGTGACCGTTTGAAGGGGGCACGCGCCCAGGTTAAGGGGCTAAGCCCATTCCAACTATATAATATGGTTTTAAAGTGGTTTTTCTAACCAACTTTAATTATTTTAATGTAATTAATCCTTTTTTAAGGGTTATTGGGCTTTTTTTTAGCCTAATTCTTGGGAGGAAGTTGGAGATTGCAACCAACTTTCCCAACTATTTAACCAAGGCCATGTTGAGGCATTTGGTAATGCTTTGAGAGTTTTTTTGATGGTTTTGGAGAGCAAATATGCAGAGGCAAAGCCAGGTCTAAGCCAGTTTGAGGCAGAGGAGCTGTTGAGGTAGAGATGTTATCGGACGATTTCTGAGAGTTCGGTATATCCATTTCAGGCGTCGTAAGTTGTGCAAGATTCTAGAGATCATGGCGAACAAGACCAGATCAGTCTAGGATCCAATCGGCAATTTTAAAGATGTACTAATAAACTTTCAAAAAGAAATCAAGAAGCCTCCCTCACAGAGAAAAAGGCCCGGAGACGTAGGCAAAGTTGCCGAACTCCGTTATCAAACTTGTGCATTATGGTTTGCTGTTTTTCATTGCATTTCAGATTTGCAATTATGTTAATGGTTGTATAATTCATTTTCTTTTCTCGCAACTTTCATTAAGTTTCCCAATGGTGAATTAATGCATGCGAATAAAACTCAACCATAGTCATTTCAAAAAATCCTGACGGATCAATTGGGGATTTCAATATGGGAGACATTACACTAGATCTAGGATCTGAAGTTAATGTATTACCAAAGAAGACATGGTAGTGCATGGGAGAGCCGACATTAGGATACTCACCTGTTCAATTAAAATTGGAAAACCAACACAAAGTCTTACCAATAAGTAGAATGAAAGGAGTGGCAGTCGACCTAGATGGAGTGTACACTAAAGCATATTTCAAAGTCATTGAAATAGTAGATGGCACAACACCTTACCCAACGTTTCTTGGTCTGGATTGGGCGTTTGACAACCAAGCCATAATCAAATTGAAGACCAAGAAAATGACATTTGAGTCGGGGGAATACAGGGTCATCACGCCATTAGACCCATCCGAAGGGGAGAGGTTTGTAGAACCTACTTTCCTAGACCTAGAGGAAATCGGCCAGTTATACAGAAAAACTATGCGCGATGAGGATTACGAAAACCCAACTGCAGATGGGGTACCCATTTGGAGGAGCATTACTTCATGTGCAACAAACTCAGACACCGGTTTAAAAAACTAGCAGCAAAGGCTACACTAAGTATCCATGAGAAGATGTGCAAGAATAGACCACGCAGTAAGATGGGTAGGCACAGAAATCAGAGAACCACCTAGTTTCCATAGAATAAATTATTTGGAAACATTCTTGGCATAGTATGAAGATGCAATGTTAGACAACCAGAGACTATTAGCATTTGATTTAGCACTCAAGGCCACACCTGCAAGATGGTAGGGTGCGCACAAAGAGACCATCACAGATTGGTACCAATGTAAGAGGCTATTGCACATAAGGTTTGGCACAGAACAGAAAAACAACAAATAGCAGAAGTATGACGGAAACGAAGCACCAGAAAAACATGTGGAGGCATGTAGAATTCTATGGAAAATGACACCCCTAGAGGAATGGCCTCGTCACTTCATACACACTCTAGAGGGCATACCAGCGAACTGGTATACAGACTAGGAGTTGCACAAAGGAACTGCGACATGGATGGCATTGCAACATAATTTTACCGTCACATTTTCATTTGAACATGAAAACCCCAACATAGAAGTAGCTCTAAAATAGATAAGAGTAATATTTATCAAAGAACCAGATATAGAAGTTATCACAGAAGAGGAACAATGGAATAAAAAGATAGTTAAGGAACTACTATCATGTTATCATGTGAAAGAGGAAGCACCGGATGAAGACGATCTGCACAATATTCAGATTGAACAAGCAGAAGACGAAAGAGATGTGGAAGGCCCACCTATAGAATCAGAATTCATTTATGTGCCGATCAAAATAAAGAAAGTTAACATTGGGATAGTCGAGCATCCCAAAATGGCCAGCATTGGAGACTACTGGGATGAGCAAATAGTAGAAAGCATCACAGATTTGTTGCATGAATACAGTGACTTGTTTCCCACAACCTTTACAGAGATGAAGGGTATAGCAGGAGAATTAGGAGATATGAAGATACCACTTAGACCTGAAGAGAGACCTATTAGACAACAACCCTACAGATTGAACCCAATATATAAATAGATATTCAAAGTTGAGATTGACAGGATGCTTGAATATGACATCATAGAACTGGTTGAGGAGTCAAAATGGATAAGTCTGATGGTAGTTCAAGACAAGAAGCAAGGAGGGATCGGGATATGTGTCAACTTGAGGAAGTTGACTGATGCATGCCTACACGACCCATTCCCTACACCTTTCAAGGGTGAAGTGTTAGAGAGCATAGGAGGACATGAAGCTTGCTCATTCACTGATGGATTCTCAAGCTACCATTAGATTAAGATAGCATAGGAGGACAGATACAAGACCATGTTTGTGATAGAATGGGGATCTTACCAATACACAGTCATGTCGTCTAGACTGAAGAATGCACCAACAATCTTTTTCGAAGTAGTCATTGTTGCATTTAAGGAATTCATCCACCAGTTTATCGAAGTATACCTGGATGATTGGACAGTCTATAGTTTATTGAAAAACCATGTGTAAGTTTTACAAGTGATGTTAGAAAGATGTAGACAGTGTCAGATATCACTAAACATAAAGAAATGTATATTTGGAAAACCGTTTGGGATACTATTAGGTCATATAGTATGAAAACAAGGTTTGATAGTAGATCCTGCAAAGATCACATTCATTGTTAACTTATCACCACCAAAAACAATCCATCAACTAAGAGTGACGTTGGGACACACAGTTTATTACAAGAAATTTATCAAAGGATATGCACAGATCACTGCACCAATGGAAAATTTGTTAAGAAAGGATATGAAGTTTTAGTGGAACGAAGAGTGTCAACACGGTCTGGATACCTTGAAGGAAAAGATGGTTACCGCACCGATATTATTATTTCCAGACTGGGAGAAGACATTCCACGTCCATGTAGATGCATCAACGATAGCACTTGGAGCTATCTTGGCACAGCGAGGAGCGAGATACCTGGATCACCCAATATCATTCGCAAGCATAAAGTTATCATACTCCGAACAAAACTATAACATGATCGAAAGCGAATGCCTAGCTATGGTCCATGCACTTTAAAAGTTCTGAGATTACTTATCGGGAAAACACTTTAAGATGTTCACAGATCACTCGGCTATGAAATACCTAGTCAACAATCCAGTGTTGGGAGGGAGAATCTATCGATGGTTACTACTAGTCCAATAATTTAACTTTGAAGTAATAGTCAAACCAGGAAAATTGAACGCAGGACCTGATCACCTATAAAGGGTCACAAATGGAGAAGAACCTACGAATTTAGAAGATAACTTTTCGGATGCACAGTTATTCTTAGTATAGATTTTTGATGAATACTTCGCAGATATCATTCAGTACTTGAGTACAAGTACTGCACCGCAAGAATATAGCACTGCACAGAAGAAAAACCTAGTAGTCTGTGTTGCCGACTATCAACTAATTGCAGGACACGTATACAAAATGGGCACAGATAGCATCTTGCGAAGATACGTGTTAGAGAACGAAATACCAAGAGTTTTAGCAGAATCCCACAAGGGAATAGCAGGAGGGAATTATGCAAGTAAAGCTACCGTGCAGGACTTTGGTGGCCAATGATTCACAGAGATTCAAAAGAATATTGTCAAACATGCGATGTCTATCAAAGGGTAGGCAAACCCAACAGAAGGGACAAGATGCCATTACAGCCACAAGTAACATTACATGAATTTGACAAGTGGGCAATAGACTTTGTGGGACCAATCAACCCACCATAAAAAAGAATAGGGGCTCACTACATTATCACCGTGACAGAGTATCTAACAAGATGGGTGAAAGCCACACCAGTGAAGGATTGTAGCGCAAAAATAGCAGCGCACTTTCTATTTGAACAAGTCATTACTAAATTTGGGTGCCCAAGAGTTTTGATGAGCAACCAAGGCACGCACTTCATAAACAACACCATCAGCGCTATGACTGAATAATTTGAAGTCCATCACTAGAAGAGCACATTGTATCACCCGCAGGAAAATGGCATAGTGGACGACTTCAACAAAATTCTGGAGAATGCACTGACAAAGATTTGAAACGTCAACAGGGATGATTGGGACCTCAAAGTACCAGTAGTATTATGGGCATACAGGACTATGTGCAAAAATTTGACAGGGCACACGCCATTTAAATTGGTTTATGTCCAAGAAGAAATGGTTCCATTAGATTTTTTAGTACCAAGCTTGCGCGTAGAAGCAATCACACAAATGAAAAAATGAGGCACAATACAAGAGAGGCTGAATCAGTTACAGACCATGGAGGAAGGCCGAATATTGGCAGGATTCCACCAACAAGTTCATAAAGAAAGAGACAAAGCTTGGCACGATAGACACATCAAGAAGAAAATGTTCAAGGAAGGAGATCTAGTATTGATGTATGATAGAAAATCATTTCAGCACCTGAGAAAGCTTAGAATGCACTAGTTAGGACCATATGAAGTAAAATTTGTCACAGATGGAGGATATGTATAGTTAATATATTTATCAGGCGCAGAAATCAGAGGGATGATCAATGGGAGCCGACTTAATTTGTACAAGGACAGTCAACCATCCACCGCGCAGTAAAAAAAATAAAAAATCGAAAAGGAACAAAAAGGAAACAAAACCAAAGAGGGTGCAGGGTGTCAGAGATATAAAGGTCACACAAAGTAGAAACACAAACTCGGTGAGGATAAAGACAACAGTCACATCCAAAGGGAAACAAGCAGGAAAAGTAGAGGCGACAAAAGCAAGATGACAGGATAGCACTAGGCATAATTAAAGGACGACAAGGACCGATGGGATGCCACATTAATCACGCCAACAGAACATGGCACAACAGGATTAATGGCAAGTATAAAACCACCAAATATGCATTGAACCAGTAATCAAGGTACATTAAACCCATAATCAAGGAATATTCCTCGGCAAGCTTCATGGGAAATCCATACAACACAAGGGCGAGGGAGCCAATAGTCTATTCACAAAAAGAGAACAAATGTAGAGAAACAAAGGATAAAGAGCATAGTGTGAGTTCACATAGATCATAGAGACTGTTTGAATCTAGCAGACACTTGACATTCACCGCCATGGCACCGCCTAAGCAAGTAGAAGCAAGTCAGACCGCAAAAAAAACCAAAGTTCAAACCAGGTCATGAGGACAGACCGAAGAAGGTGAACAAAAACAACCGGAGATCATCAATGTCGACAAAATCCCATCCCCAGAGATGATACCAGTACAATCCATGCTAATACTAGAGGAAATTCAACAACCAGCAGTAGAGGCCATGAATGTAGATACGCCAGCAGCGGTGCAGGAGCCACAAAACTAGGAAGCAGAAACCTTGAAGGACATGCAACCAGAGCATACAGAGGTAGCTCTAAAATTCAATGGCACAACATCGAAGTCGACAACAATAGTTGATCCAGATGAGTCTCAAACGACCATCTCAGACCACCCAGCAGGGGAGACGTCTAAAGATGTCTCGGCTTGGCCGGAATGGTATACAGAGGAACAACCGAAAGTCGCTGAAACTTCAAGCCATCTACCATTAGTGAAGAAAGACAAGATACAAATACCCAGGTCACCTTGCAAGAAACCTACAGCAAAAATCATTCTACCGTACATACCAGAAGGGGTACAACGAGGACCAGAGCTACCAGGTCATACCGGGAAACTCAAATACTCTAACCATGATGTAGAAGACGAAGCCAAGTTTCTGGAACTTGCGAAGAGGTTCTTTATCCAAACTATGGGCACAAATAGGGTTTGCGATCTGACTGAGCAGCCACTCCAGTGGGAAGTTGGGCTACATAAAACGGTAATTTTAGGTCTATTGGACTTACCACATTTTGGTAGAGGTCAGCATGCACCCGAATGCGTCAAACAGCTACTAGGAGTCACACATAGAGGGGATATATGGATGGACAAGCCCGTCCCCATATTCGTTGAGATTATTGCAAACATAATTGGGTTACCAATTCAGGGAATAGATCTCGCGTTGTTTTTGGATGACAAAACCAAGGAGAAATCACTAGTAGAATATATGAAAAAGAAGTACAAAACTGAAAGGGGGACAAGAGGGATCATCATCAAGAGGATCAATGATGCAACCACACAATTGGGCGTGAAATTCTTAGCCTTCAAGCTACTAAGAAAATTCTGCAGGGAGGAAGTCCCAGCTGGAGTTGTTGCAGTCACAACCCAGTGCGTAGAAAGCACCTCAATGAGTTGGGCGTCGTACATCTTGAAATTGTTCCTAGATGACTGCAAGGATGCGCAGGATCTAGGAACAGAGTTTCACTACTTATGGCTAATAATGCTCATAGCCTTTATGGGCTAGAGAGAACCAAGGTACGTAAATTTTTGTACCAGACCCAAACCAAACCAGGGAAAGAGGTATTCACTGCTCAAGGTGACGGAGAGCGCTAGTCACAAGAGGATGAACAGATCCATCTTCGAAGGGTACCTATGTGACCTACAGGAATCCATCTCCCAGATGTGGAGAATCACACTAGAAGTTGTCGTGCGATATGTAGACATCGCCACTTTCCAGGCCACATGACACGCAATGTGGATACAGGCAAGGAGGGATCTAGATAAACAGTGGTTACAGATGTGCTACTGCATCACCGAGGGAGACCTTGACACGGTCATCAGTGAATGGGCCGATGAATGGAGAATTCCATCCATTACCCAGGAAGTACCAGAAAGAACAGTAGAAGAAGAGGCAGAGAAGGGAGAAACACAGCCTCCGAAAATACAAGTTCCCAAGAGACCAAGAATGGGCCAAGGAAAGACAACACAGACAGATGAAGGGCCAAAGAAGAAAGGGACCCAGAAGGGGAAGAAGGAGAGTATGCAGCCAGCCAAGGAGTAGTAGCAATAGGCCAAGACCACGCAAGAGACAAAAACAAATCCCAACACACAAGAACTAGGGGGAAACAAGAGGCCATCCATGCAGACAGGAGGCACGCGCAAGAAATCAAAGGCACAACGAACACCACGAGAATATACGATCATGGAAGATGATGGGGAAATAATCGCCAGAATGATCCAGGATTGTCTATCCGAGGACTTCGACCATGTTGCATGCCACAAGGATAAGATCCAAGAGGATTTGGAAGACATGCGACAACTCATCAAGAAGATCGTGGAAGGTCCAACAACAAGAAATAGGGGAATCAAACCATCAGCACCGCAGATAGAAGAAAGAATGCAGGAAGAAGAATGAGATTTAGTCTAGGCAATACTGCAACCACACGTAACATTCAACATCGACCCTAGTATGTTTCACATGGACAAAATTGTGTGGAAAACACCCTTGAAGGACTTTAGCCAAATACAACTTGTGTTTACAAGGATACCATCAGGAGCACTACACAGGTTGCAAGTGAGCGTAAACCTCAAGGTACAGTCTTGCGCACGAAGAGACTTAACTGAATTGAAGAAGGCAAAAAAGAAGTGGGACGTGCTGAAAATAGTATATGAGAAGGATAAATCTAAGACCCAGTAGGAAAGGGAGTGCATAAAAGGATTGGCATAGAAAGTGGCAGGAGCTTATGAGAAGATTCCACAGGCCACGCAGAGTGAGGCAATCATAGCAACAAAAAATATTGATCGGATTGCACAGGAAATTGATCAATACCAAAAGGATATTGAGGATCTCCAAGAATAGCTCATACCAACCACTCCACCAGCAGTCAAGGATCAAAGGAAGAAGGAAGCAACATTGTAGCTACAAGAGATAGAGCAGCAGGTTAGCACAGCAACTGAATTGTTTGATAAAGCAACGCAGCTTTGGACCAGGTTGGAGGAGGATCAACAGTTCCACAAATGGGACATGGAAGAATAAAGGATCAACATCATGATCCAAGATCTCAAGCAGAATAAGAATAAAATACCAATTACAAAATGCGTCAAAGGGACATAGGACATGAAGAGATTGCAAGTAGAGATAATCACTGTGCAAACCTAGAAACAAGAGCGGCAGGCTCAAATGGAACCATTGCAAGAGTAGGTAGCAGAAATCTTGGCACAGGAAGAGTAAGCTAAGACACAGATAGCACATACTCAGGCAAAATGTGTAGGATTTATTAGTGATGAAGTTGCAATCCAAGTAGTGGACACAATCAAGGAGAATACTATGAAGGCGCAGACACAAGCAGCAGAGATCAAGGAAAATTTCCAGACAATCACCAAGGAGATCAAGGAAGCTCAGAAGGATTAGGTGGCTCGAGACGATCCACATGTCAGTGTTGGGGTCCTTTTGGCAGCAGGACGAAGTGGAAAGAAGGATGATCTTGGTGAAATAAAGCATGCAGAGAGCAAAGCAACAGCTAGAAGGAAACACAACATGCGCGCATGCAAGAAAGCGAGCACAAAGAAAGCGACAGTTGGAAGGAAGAATATCACGCACATGAGAGGAAGACCTAAAGTCAGTATGGTTAGGGTTTTGGTAATGTATTGTAATGGATGAAGAGACAAATATGTATAAATACTGATACAGACGTATTATATGTTTTTGTTGTTGTTGTTTGCGGATTTTGTAGTTGTTCCAATTTAGTTAGTAATCGGGTTTACATTTTTCTATATGAACTATTTTGTAAGTTGTTGAGCTAGAGGAGATGAGAGAAGGTATATCTTGAGGATTAGATCGCAGGCTGAGGATCTTGGTGTGATCTAGTTCACCTCATATTGATTGTACCCATCTGAGGAGAGTTGTAAGAGCACGACGTTGTAGATGCAGAACTATCATAATAAAAGAGCCAAGAGCCAAATCTTTGTGGACGTATCCCAGGAGGGGGTGAACCATGGTAATATTTGTGTAATGTGATGAGTGCATGCATATATTTATCCTCTTTTCTATAGTTATTTGTTGTGTGTAATGAATGAATGAGTCATTATATTTCTTGTTTAAATACTGTTGCGATATTGAGGGAACAAACTATTGAAGTTATTGCATAATTGTGAATAATAGTATGTTTCATTTACCAGTTCTAATAATGGTTCAATGGTCAAGTTATCATATTTCATACTCAATCCTAGGCTGTAAACACTTGAGTCTTGCAACCACCCATTAAAGTTATCTCGGGTGAGACTACGCAACGCATTATGTGTTTTGTGTTGCCTTCTGGTTTACCAGGACGGCTAATAGTTTTAGAGGCTTTGTTGGAAACCCGAAAGATATGAACCCTTGGTCAATAACTCAGATGGTATAGAAGAAGATATAACCAAAACAATGCTAGAGTTCACCAATGTATTCCATACCTTACACACCAATATGGGTATCAAAGACTCTAAGCAACATCTAGTGTTGAACTACCACGAAGGTTTGTATAGATACATCCAGACAGAAATTAGGTTATGGACATCTCATCCTTGGGCGCGACCTATCAATATGTTGTCAAAATCGAGCAGAAGCTTAAACAAAATACACAACAGTTTGGGTTTTCAAACCCCTCACAACAAAAGCATGGAAAAGGCAACCCCAACCCATAGAAAAAATGGAAGAGCAAGGATGGACAGCCTCAGGACAACCAGTCCAAACCAAAAAAAAAAAGGACAATGGGAAGAAAAAGAAATAAATTTGGAAATTGTGTAAGTTCCATAAGATCCCCTGGAATAACACCGATGAATGTCACTCAAAGAAGTCATTAGTGGCCGAGGTGAAAGCATATGAATCAGTTGTTGGACGTGACTCATAGTCAGAACCAGAAAAATGGACATGGATCATTGATGCATAACCCAATGCCACCATTGCTACCACCACCAAGGTCCAAACTGACGAACTTGATGAACTAGAGGAAGGTGATAACCTCTTTCATTCACATATGTGGGTGAAGGGTACTCCACTTCACTTCATCATTTATAGAAGTAGCGAGATGAACCTCATCTCAACAAAGGTCGTTAAGCGGGTGGCTATGTTGACAACACCACACCCACAATCGTACACCATTGGATGGCTTTGCCAAGGGATAAATATTTGCATCATCCAACAGTGTCACCTAGCTTACGACATCAAGCCCTTCAAAGATGATGTATTGTTTGATTTCACCCCCCTTGAATTTTATGATGTTCTTTTGGGCCAACCTTTACTATGAAATTACAATATACATTTACAAGGCATTTTTTCTTTTGGGGGCTTTGCCCCCGGACCCCCCAACTGGACAAGCCCCCTCGACACTCCATCATGTGGAGGGGTGTACAATATTCTACGGTGTAAAGTCTTCATGGGGTATAAACACGGCTGAAAACAAAGACCTTTGAATCAGGAAGATAATCAGGCTCCACAACCAATAATCTCCCACTTGGAGACTGATCTCAATAACTCCACCACTGTTGTATTTGTTGGACTATGATCCTTCTTGGACCTGGAAAATTTCTCATCTTCACCTTCATGCTTGCATACCAACTGAAACTGAGAAGGAACTTAGTTTCTCCTTGGTTACTCCATTTGTTAACATGTTTGTGGGATTCTGGCTAGTGTGTATCTTTTCCAACTTCAAATATCCATCTCCCAAAACAGATCATATGAAATGGTACCTCATATATATATATATATATATATTTATGCTTAGTCTTTGAATGGAAGGTTGAGTTCTTTGCAAGATGAATGGCACTCTCACTGTCACAATACAACCTACTATTCTCCTGCTTATTTCCCAATTCCTCCATAAACCTCTATAACCAAATCATTTCTTTATTAGCCTCTGTAGCAACAACATACTCTGATTTTGTTGTTGAAAGTGCAACAACCTTTTGCAGTTTCGAAATCCAACTTACTTTTGTTCCACCTATAGTAAAAACATACCATGTGGTGCTCCTCCTGCTATCTTTATCACCTGCCATATCTGAATCAACATATCCCTATAGAACAATGTATGAACCTCCAAAACATAATGCATGGGTATAAGTACCTTTCAAACACCCGAGAATCCACTTTACTACCTCCTAATGTTCTTTACTTGGATTATTCATATACTTGCTCACAACTCCCACTACATGTGCAATATCTGGTCTTGTGCAAAACATCACATACATCAAGCTGCCAACTGTTGATGAATAGGGGACCCCAGACATGTATTATATCTCCTCCTATGTCTTGGGACACATTTCCTTAGATAATTTGAAATGGATAGCCAAAGGTGTACTAACTGGTTTTGCATTCTTCATTATAAACCTCTCCAACACCTTCTCTATGTACTCACTCTGAGACAATATCAATTTGCGATTTTTCCTGTCTCTTGTTATTCTCATACCAAGGATTTTCTTTGCAACACCCAAATCCTTCATCGCAAATGAATTATCTAATTTATTCTTGAACACATTTATATCCTGCATATTAGACCTTGTAACAACCATTTCATCTACATACAATAGCAAGATAATATAGCTTCCATTTTCTATCCTTTTAAAACAAACACAGTGATCAGAATGACATCTACTATAACCTTGTTCTATCATAAACCTGTCAAACTTCAAATACCACTACCTTGGAGCTTGATTTATGCCATACAAGCTCTTCTTCAACTTGAATACCAAATTATCATCCCCTTTGACCTCATACCCTTGTTGTTGATGCATACAAATCTCTTCCTCCAAATCCCCATGGAGAAAAGTTGTTTTTACATCTAACTATTCAAGATGCAAATATTCTACTACCACAAGACTTAAAATAGTCCTAATTGAAGTCATTTTAACAACATGAGAAAATATTTCATCAAAGTCTATACCTTTCTTTTGTGCAAACCCCTTTACAACAAGTCTAGCCTTGTACTCCTTTTTTCCTCCATCTTATTCCTTCAACTTGTAAACCCATTTATTCTACAATGCTCTTTTTCCTGTAGGCAACTGAACCAAATCCAGGGTCTAGTTATTTACCAGGGAATCCATTTCCTATTTCAGGCCTTGCTCCCACTTCTTTTTACTGTCTACCTGCATTGCCTCTTCATAACATTCTGGTTTACCAAAATCAGTCAACAATAAATAATACAATGAAGGAGAGTATCATTAAGGGGATCTACTTACCTTGGTAGATCTTATAACAACACTTGCAGGAGTTTGAGGTACCTGTTTCTCTCGTTGCTGTACATTTTGATTTTTTGGTACCTTTGTAAAAACAAATTCAGTGATCTAACCAAGCACTGTGTATTCTGGTTTTTCTTTTTCTTGTATCTTTCACTGCAACTGATCTTTGTACATGACCTTCTCATTGAATATGGCATCTATACTCCTAATGATTTTGTGATTTTCATAATCCCATAAGAGATAACCAAAATCATTAACACCATATCCAATATAGGTACACTTCTTGTATTTTTTCTCAATCTTTGTTCTATTTTCTTTATCAATATGGAAAAATTCTTCACAACTGAAAGTATTCAAAAAATAATAGTTTACCTTTTTACCTGTCCATGCCTCCTCTGTAATTCTACCATCCAAAGAGATTGAAGGTCCTTTTTTTATTAAGTAAACAAAAATATGTACAACATCTACCTATAACTGTAAGGGTGGAACAACATGCAATCTCATACTCCTTGCACGCTCCATGATTGTCTTGTTCATCCTTTCTGACACATCATTTTCTTGTGGTGTTCCTGGAACTGTATTCTTTCTATGAATCCCATGGTATTAATAATAATAATAAAACTCCTTGCTACAATATTCACCTCCATTATCTGATATGAGACACTTCAACCGTTTTCCTGTCTCATTCTCAACCAAATATTTCCATTTTTTAAAAGTATAAAAAACATCAGATTTTTGTTGAATGTAATAAACCCAAGTTTTTCTAGTTGCATCATCAATTAAAGTAACATAATAATGAGAGCCACCAAGAGATGATACCTGATCTGGTCCCCATACATCTGTATGCACAAGCTCTAACCTTTCACTCTTGTTTTCTTTTCCGACTATGAGAAATCTGACTCTCTTATGTTTTCCATAAAAACAATGCTCACAGAAATCCAAATCAATTTTTTTAATATCTGGAAACAAATTTATTTTGTGAAGTATCTTCATCCCCTTCTCACTCATGTTTCCAAGCCTATGATGCCACAATGTTGTATCCACTCCTGTAGAATCTAAAGAGATAGAAGAGTCAGTATTACCAGTACATAAATACAATGTACCTACCTTCTCTCATTTTTCTATCACTGACGATCCTTTGGTGACCTTCCACACCTTATTTGTAAATATGGATATGCAACCTTCACTTTCCAACTTCCCTATTGAAATTATATTTTTCCTTAGATTTGGAACATGTATTACCTCTTTCAACAACCATGGGTTTCTATTCCTATGCTTTATTTTTACCTTTCCCATTCCAACAATTTTGCATGGTGCATCATCACCCAAACGAACCTATCCAAAATCACCTTGAACATAATCTAGAAAATGTTTCCTATGGGGTGTGGCATGAAATGAAGCCCTTGAATCTACTATCCAAGACTCGGAAATATTATCTACAGAAAGAATCAAAGCATCTTGTAACACATCACCTATTACATTTGCTTTCTTATTTTTCTTTTGTTGTACATCTCTTTGTTTCTTTGGTTCTCTGTAGTATTTCTTCAGATGTCCTTTCTTCCCACAATTCCAGCACTCTATCTTTCACATTCTGTATTTGGATCTACCCTTCCTATAATTCCATCGGTTTCCTGAGCCCTTTCCTCTATCCTTTTGTCTTCCCTTGTTCTCCATGTTTAACACATTACTTGATGTATCACCTATGATTTTCCATTGCATTTAATCACTAAGGATAACGCCAACAACATCATCTAATTTTAAAGTATTTGAACCAAATATAGAGTTACTTACATCCATGACCAAGTCATTCCAACTTTCTAGAAATGATCAAAAGATTAGAAGAGCCCTAACCTCATCATCAAAGTCCACTTTTACATAACTTAGTTGATTATTAACAGTATTAAATTCATTTAAATGATCTGCAACATAACCAGCTTCTAACATCTTCATATTAAATAATATTTTCATTAGAAATAAATTATTGGATGCCGAGGGTTTTTCATACAGTTTAGCCAATGCACCCATCAGCTTCTTCGTTGTCTTTTCTTTCAAAATATTGAAAGACACTGATGTTGCCAGGGTCAACCATATCGTTCCTGGTGTCTTTCTGTCAAGAACCTCCCATTATTCTTCCGTCATGTTCATCGACTTCTTTTATATTCCACCCAATGGTAGGAATAGATCCTTCTGATATAAATAATCTTCCATCTACATCTTCCATAACTGGTAGTTTTGGCCGTTAAATTTCTCGACCTTAAAATTTCCATCTTCCGCCATTGCTCCCACTTGAACCAGGAACCCTCTTTTCTTGTGAGTTACCTTTCCCTCTGATATCATTTGTTAGAAAAAAAAGGATCACAGAGCAATAAAATAAAAAAAATGCAGAAATAAAACACAGAAGATACAAAATACAATAGAGACACAAATATACATGGTTCACCCAGTGTGGGCTACGTCCACCAGAGAAATTTCTAGGTCCTTCCTTTATTATTATCCAATAAATGAAGGGATACAACCTACAACACACCCGCTATAAATTCCTCTTATTTCTCTCACAGTCTCCTCTCTCGGAATACAATATTCACAATGATACATAGATGAAATACATTTCCCTCATAAAAGAGGGTTTCCTTCTAGGGAAAAGAACCCTAACATAACTTCTACCGTCAGATCTATGACCTTATAATGAACGGTCCAGATTTAATATGAAATTACAATATACATTTACAAGGAAATTTTTCCTTCAGGGGCTTCGCCCTCGAACCCCCCATCGTGCGACCACTTTCCCCTGGACCCCCCCATCCTAGGGGATAGCCCTCACGGACCCCGCAGGGGGGGAAATACCCCCCTTCACTCCCCCGCGAGGAGGGGTGTACAATCTTCTAGGGTGTAAAGTATTCATGGGGTAGAAACATGACTGAAAACAAATACCTCTGAATCAGGAAGATAATTAGGCTCCATAACCATGGAACCCCTGAACCTTGTTTCCATCCATGTTTGATAATTCCAAAATAGTGTTTTTTTATTCCCGTGTGTAATATCCCTAAGGCCGAACCCAAATGTAATGTAAATGAAAATGTACTTAAGCTGGTGAGATGTTTTGATATCATTTTTGTTGGCACCTTTCATGGCATAGTGTGTGCATGTACTATGCAGTAAAATGAGGAAGTTTTCACATTCTAGGATACCATGCATAGCATCTTAAGGGCGTGTGATTCTGAGGCCAACGATTCTTTGTGTTTATTCTATGTTTTATAGGTGGGTGATCCAGTGGTTATAAGCTATGATGCTTATGCTTTGATTAAGCCGGAGCGCCTAGATGTTAAAGGCCAGTGCACCTATTTTGTACATGTCTCATAATTAATATAAATACATCGTTGCACACAGACCAACCATGATAAAATAGATGGGGGACTAAACTCCACTGGTTAGGGAAAGGGAAGAGATAAGTTAAGGAAAGGGGCTAAGCTAGGGATATTAAGCCAAAAAGGAATATTATATCAATATTTCTTTAATATAAAGTATGGATAATTATTTTATCCTAAGTTCTAAAGTTGGGGACAAGTGGGCCAAAGTAGCTCCCAACATGACAAGTGTCAAGTTGGGGACATGCATACATATTTTTGGGACTTAGTTCATTTCCTATCATATTTTCCATCATTCTCCCCATCATTCCATCCATCATCCAGCCATGATTCGATGACCATTTCACTCACGCAGTAAGTTATCCTTCATACATTCCTATCACTGTACCTGAACCTGTATGAGGAGCCATATCTGTTTGTGTAGCTGTTAGCTTGGGAGCTGGACTAAAGAAGTGGGTTGTCAGGCCCGTGGGACACTAAAGAAGCGGGTTTTCAGGCCCGTGATCAATTTCTCTTTGGATGAGTGAATTTTTGGGAAATTGATTTCCTGAAGGTGCCAAACTACAGTTGCATGGCTCTGAGACTTCCTATCCGGCCTGTTGCTAAATCCCTAGAAGGGAATTGGGGCAGCCGAGGGACTATTAAGAAGAGAAGGGGCACACTTCCTGGGGTGGGACAGGCATGTGGAGAATGAGGAACTGTAATCTGTCATTTGAGTGAGCACCTGAGATGGAGTCTTTCCTATTGTCTATGAGCCTTTAGCTTGGTTAGGAATCCATTTACCCGAGTGGAGTTTAGTCCCAGCTCGGGGGTGACTCATTATTAATAGTGATGAACAGTGTGGTCTAGGGTTGGGAGGTTCGTGGAAGGTTTTCACGCAATTGGTGATATTCTTACAAACATAAGTGTCAATTGTGTGATAAATTTACATGTTGCATTGTTATTTACGTGCTTATTTTGATGGGTTTCTCCTATGCATGATTATGATTGTCTGTATGCTTATGGGTATTTCCCATACATGCTGTCTGTATATGTTTATTGTTATTTCAGTATGAATTCATGCATTTACGTAAAGTATTTTTCTATTACGTTTTATATATATGTTTCCGCAAGAGCTCTGTGTGTATATAATTTAATTGCATGCAGTTTGAAAATTTTATGTGGCATAGCTCAGTATGATGTTGGGTTTGTTACAGTATGTTTTGCAGAGAGAACAATAAGAGTTCTCTGGCATAACGTGGCCCCGCATGGATGGATGGAGACGTTACATTGTGCCTTGTAACGTACCCAACCACGCCCAGGCTGGGAATGTTGATTTGTAATGTGTTCAGACAGGGGTAGACCCAGGGTTCAACGCTTCAACAGTGCACCAATAAAAACCTAACTACCAGCCCTTTCGGCAACACCTGCGAAGCAAGCAAAGTCTCACCTGAGGTAGAGGTGGGGAGCTTACAGGACTCAAGTGTCTATAACCAAGTTGGGACACAGATATGTGATTATAACACTTCGCAGAGTACTTAGGAACAACACATAATCATTCATTTGCTTTATTCACATCGCAGATCAAACCTCAAGTAAAGATCGGCGCAGTAATAATGACAAAATATACATCGCACTTAGCATCAGAAGTTAGATCTAACAAATCTGACATAGAAAAAGCACTAAGCATTCATAGATATATCTATCATCCATAATAATCAATGCACTGAACAAATATACAGACTAAATATCACAGCACAAAGAAAACCATCAACACACGATACACATGGTTCACCCCAGTGTGGGGCTACATCCACTAACTGCTTCTTCTTCTTTATTAGTCTTCAATATCTTACATTCGTCTGCTCTTGTGCACTAAGCCACAGAGCCAAGATTCACACTAGATAGGTGATCTACGCATTGCGCACCAGATCCACCTTCCCAAAATCAAGTCAAGGCATAGAGCCAACTCCTCTATGAGGCACAAAGCCTTACATACATGGTATGTTGCACAAAGCAACCCAGAACTACTTGCCTCTTTCACTTAGTTAGATACTACTACCTTGCTTGCACTAAGCATACTTCTCCTCTTACATCCTTACAATCTTTACTTATTTATAAATTTTCAAAAAGGCCTAATCATGGGTAAACCCATGGGTAGACATCCCATAACCCATTACATAAACCCTAATGAACCCCTTGCTAGGTCCACAAAACAAGTGAGATCCTTTGATCTCAGCTCCGCCTAGGCACTCCATATTCGACCAGCCTATCGATGTCCAAAAAGAGGTCAAATGTGACCAATGTTTCCTCAAAACTTGGTCGAGGGCCAACATAACGTACCCAGCCACCCCCAAGCCAAGCATGCTACCTCAAAAACTCTATTCGAAACTGATTTAGAATTCTAATAACAATTAATTAATAAAGAAGCATGAAAGAAACATGATAACAACACATGCAATAATAAATATTCATGATACACTATAAATAATGTGTAAACATTCCATCAATATCAATAAACAACAATCAGGCACATCAAATATACATGTCTCATAGATATTGATTAATAAACAATGGAAATAAATTTACAACAAAGAAACACATGACAAATAGAACTTGTATTAATCAAATGGTTCACAAACTGGCTGCATACCAAAGACGTTCCACCCAACCGTAGACATTGTTGTTCCAAGTCTCAAAAACAATGTCACCCCTAAGCTAGGGCTATGAATCCATAAGGATAGTTCCACGATGTCACTCAACTTCCCCAAACCTATCAACACTCAAGCTCTCACAGGTTCCTCAACACAAAACAATCCAAAGTACACCAACTCTCTTCTCTCCATTCTACACAACTTAAGAGAATTGACCCCTTTCTTTGCCACGCAGTCCACCTCCTTCCAAAGCTCTAGGGCATCTGGTCCAAAATATCCATGCTAGGACTCTCATGATTTTCAACTGTGAATAAAATTTAGTACATGCCAATGCATCTCAGGCATGCAGATATTAATTCATGGCTGGAATACATCAGCAGCCACTACATCCAGCCAAATATGGATTCTCTCCCAACAATTCGTTTTTCCTTTCCCCCACCAAGATCAAGGATGAATGAGAAGTAATGAAAATGAAAATGTGAAAGTGTGTATCGATAAGGACAAGTGAACAATGAACAATGAACAATGAATAATAAATGAACCTCCACACAACCAAAATACGGGTTTATATATTTACTTGGGAATCAAGAACCACATGGCCTTCCCCAAAAATTTCATGTAACCACTTCTCTCCATTAAAACAATAATGGATAAATAAAATATGATAAAATGACTTATCCCCTTAAGCCCCCTGTCTCGTGGAATCATAGCCACCTATAACTCTTGTCCTTCTCTGTCTTGCAACCAACAATGTATTTTATTATAATAATGATCATAACATTACATTTACTTGGCATGCTAGCCTCTTTAATTGTTTTGGCACTCCATCCTTTCATCAAATAAACAAAATACATTATTTCATATAGGGACTCAAAACTAGGGTATTACATTCCCCTCCCCCTTATTTTGGCACTGTCCTCAGTGCATATACAAAACATAAATCAACATTTCAAAATTTATTCAAGAAGTTCTAGGTACTCTGCCTGCATGACATCTTCATGCTCCCAAGTAACATCTTTAGGATCGTAGCAGGTCCACTGGACTCTTACCTTCTCTATAACTCTATTTCAGAGAATTTTGACTTTTTTGTCCAATATGTGCACTGGTTAGACCTGAAAGTGTCCCGCACATAGGTTGACTTCATGAATAGTCTTATTTTTTTTGTGACAGGTTTCTTTGTGTAATATAATTGAAATATCCCCTTTGTAAACTTTCTTTGTGTGGCTTGATTTTAGCTCAGCACATTGTTGTTTTGTTTAAATATTTGGGTGTTAGGCCGGTTTGGCCGCCCACTTGCACATTTATTCTTGGTACTATATGGATGTTATTTAATTGTTATTTTGGGTAAGTATAAGAAAGACACATAATTAATCAGTAATAAATGAAATGATGAAGGTAGGCATAGTCCGATTCAAGTAACTTGGAGTGGCCTTGCCTCCAAGCGAATGACTACAGTGTCACACGGTGACTAGGAACTTTGGGTGTTTTCCACCACCTAACTGAATATTTTCTAGGCTGGTGGTAGGAACAGACCTCAGAGGAAGTGCAAAGGGTGACACAAAGGTCGCTAGGGGAACCATGGATCCATGAATAGGTGCAAAGGGTGATGCATAGGTTGTTGGAAGAAGCTCGTGCACATGAAGCATTATAGTGCATGATGTAAAGATATTTGGAGGAGGCTCGTGTGTGTGAGGAAATATAGCACACAACCCAAATATCAATAGAATAATCATGCATATAGACTACAATGCAATGCACTGATAAAAAGGCTTATGAAGAATAGCATCGGGAAGAGTTGCAATGCACAATGCATGCAGAATCCTTGTATGACCTAGGTCACATGGGAGAAGTTTAAGATCAAGTCAATATCTTCTTACGTTGTTGTTTGCGCTTGCTTAAAGATCCAGAAGTTGCAAGTAATTTGACCTACATGTTAACCACTTTCATGAAAGAAAAAGGAGAGGAGACCACCATCTCGGTTTCGCTATCGAAAAGGGATGTCTACTAGGTCAGCAAGGAAAAGTGCACTAACCGAGAATTTAAGATGATAGCAGAGCTTGGTGGGTACGACATGGATGGAGTCATGTTGGACCTGGGATCTGATGTGAAAATTTTACCCAATAAGTATTTGGAAGTGATGGGTAAGCCTAAGTTGGTCTGGTCTCCCATCCAGCTCCAATTAGCTAATCAATACAATATCTATCCCATAGGTCAGATGGAGGAATTAGAAGTGAACATCAAAGGAGTGAAAACAAAGGTCGATTTTGAATTCATCGAGATCATGGATGAGTCTGATCCTTATGTTGCATTACCAAGAATTGAATGGGCCTTTTACAATAATGTGGTGTTAAACTTGAATAAAAGTAAGATGTCCTTTGAAAATAACACCCTGCACATGGTTGTGCCACTAGACCCATATGAGGGTGACCACTACAATGAGCTAATATATGAGGATGCCTAGAGCTTGGGTATTGAAAATATTTACAAGGTCACGGGGCGTAGGGAGGACTACATCAACCCCACCACATATGGTGAATTAAGCTAGAGTGTCAAATATTGTGACACACATTCTAAGGATTCCTTAGATAGATGATAGAACAAGCTCTATGAAGTGTCCATGCAAATATGTGCATGAATCATGAAAGTAGTGTGATGCATGTCCATGCCTCGACCTGTTGCTTCACCCGAGCCTCCTGCTCAGTGAGCTCCTGGAGTACTTTCTCGGTAACATGCCCTTCCAGGCTTTGTTCCACTGTTGCAACCACTTGGTCTAGCTATGAGCCTTGTCCTTTGATCTCTTCAAACACCATGCAAGATTCGTCCTACACCAGTTGCAGCCTCTGTGTAACTTCCATTACTCTGCCCTGGATGGAAGTAATCTATTGTTGGGTCGCATGTTGTTCTTGTGATATCTTCATTCTCTTGACCTCAATGAGTGACTTCATCTACGCTTGAACTGTCAGTGTCTGTTGAAGCACCTCCTATAGCTGCACTTCCAACTTCCTAAGATCTGGGTCTTTCATGAGGCATTCGTAGGTCTACGAGCTTCTGTTTCTTAGCTACTTTCTTTCTGAGGCGAGGATTCTGATCCTTTCAACTGTTCTCTTAGAGGCTTCCTCCCTCTAATCGTGCAGTTCTTGCAGAGTGCTAGGTACTTCTTGAAGATCCAACTCCGTTACCCTTTCTTGAAGTTGTTGGATGGCCTCAACGAGCTTTGTCACTTGGACCTCAACTGCCTCATGTTCCTCCTGTGCCAAGCCTGGCACATAGTGAAGTGTTCCTCTCACTACTTCCTTGAATGCAGTCTGCTCTATGAGAAGTTGGTCCTTTTCCTTCTGTATATTCTCCTTGTCTTCCTCGAGCATCGCTCGGAACTCATCCTTCTCATTTTCAAAAGCGGTCACACAGTACCGCGCAACTCGTAGTTGCTCCAAAATTTATTCTTTCTCTTTCTTTGGGATTTTGTGGCATGTTCCTTTTCTTCATGGACTCGCTGAAACCGCGCCTCTATTGCATCTTTCAATCTGAGAATTTGGGTTGGTTCATACCCCAACTCTGCATTCTCCGACGAGGAGGGCGCAGTAGGTACTACGTGGCTAACTTGAATAGCTCTATGTATCTCCTTCATATCCTTCTCAACTCGTGCATATAGTTCTTCTTGCCTCGCTCCATATCTATCTAAGAGGTCCTCAGATGCATCCTCCATCACTCCACGGACTACATTAATGTCATCCTCCATGAGCATAGCCTCTATCTGGGGCTTATTTGTGCGGGTCTTCTTTCTTGCTGAGGGTTTCTGTGGAGAACCCTTCCTCTTCTTCGATGTTTTTGTCTCAGTAGGGGGGTCCTTCGACGGTGTAGCTTCACCTTCTCATTTTTTTTCTCCTTCTTCCCCTCCTACTTCTTGATTTAATTTGTCTCCTCCTCCTCCTCCTGCAGGTGAGAGAGGCCCACTTTCCTCCGAGGCGTTGTCCTCTTCGTTGGTCTCTATGTGTTGGAATTCCTCCTTTTTCTTCTTCTTCTTTGCACTGGTCTGTCTGGCATACTTGGCCCAGGTGACCAAGGAACTTTCGATGATGTTAGGGTCGGATAGTTCTGCATCATCGACCAGTACAAGGAAATCTGCCAGCAATTCCTTGGTGATCTCCTCCATATCTTCATCGGTCAGCTTATAGTAGGACTGTAATTGCTCCTTGCTCTCATCCCTATGTGCAGTGATATAAATGAAATTTTGATATGCATGTAACTTAGCTAATGATTTGTACTAGTGCAATGTTCATGGAGTAATGCGAGGGAACAATTCTATGGCAACCTTCAGCTACTAATAGTAGGCATGGAACACTATGTTCGACTGCCACTGCTTTGACATGTCATTTGTGCACCATAGAGTGGAGAACTTCATGGCCAATGGCTCAAAAGGTTCAATATCCAGAAAGGAATATCCTTCCGGCATTTTCCAAGCAACAAATGCGATCACCACCAACAACCAGCTAAAATGGAACTTGTATCCTTGATCTTGCGCTTCGTGGCAGTCTTTCTCAAGCTCGTTGACGAGGTAGCTCACCCAGTTCATTTGCATCCCCTCCATGCACTTCCCTGCGAGGTCCACCACAAACCTGGTGACCTACGTGGGGTGGTTATTTCTCACGAGCTTTCCAGCTATAAGTTGGAAAGAAAGGTGCACTGCGCCATCCTAGATAGAGGATATCTTGTAGCCTCGCTTTCCCTTCTCAACTTTGTCGTATTCCTCCTTTATGCATTGTGACGGGGAGCAATCTGAAGTCTTCCCTGGGTAGAACTGTTGAGGGTCGGGACCCTGCATGCTCAGTCCTGTGATCAGGTGGATCAGCACCGGATCCACAGTAATGCACCTATCGAGCCACATATATCCTCCATGATATCATGAAAAGAGGAGTTTAACACAAGCATTAACCTCCTGATGTCGGCCAAAGTGAGGAATCTTCATTACATTCATTATCGTGGAATGCGCGAGATCCTTAATCCGTAGCTGGGAGACTATGTGAGGCTTCTTCCTAGTCGTCTTCATCAAATATTTGTGAGGCACGAGCATCGCGTAGTTATTTCTGTCACCAAGGTTGAAATCGTTGTTCTTCAATGCTAGGATCTGTCCCAACTAGCCTCCTTCTACGTGTATCCCCTTTGGGATGTACGCGGTGATCAATGTATACTCGAAGTCCCATGGAATTTTGTCGCAGTTAACCGTGCCAGCCAAAGGCGGGATGTAATCCGATAAGATCGATGAGATCTACTTCGCATTAGCCAGATAGTCACGATGCTTACTTCTCTTCTCAGTAGGAGGGTTAGTACGTTTCGAGAGATGTCCAGTCAAAGGGGAAGCCTGCAATCCCTTGGTCGATGATGCATGAACTCCCTTGAACATAGCTTTATCAACCATCAATTTCTTCAGAACTTCTTCAACGGATTTCTCTAGATCGGTGCACTCAGTTGACATTCTTATTGTTAACAAATAAGTCGGGGTAGGTGAACAGATAATGGGGTAAACAACAGAAGGCAGATTCGGATAGCACAATTCGACACACACAATCACTTTGTTTCCTATCTCAGATAATCACGGGTAGAAAAAAGTGGTCCCAGCGCAGAATCTGACAAGTTAAATAAGAAAGCGTCATAACAGATTTCTCCAACAGATAGGAATGCCTCAATCAATATGAATCAGTCTGTTGTGGTACGGTATCAACATCCCAAACGTAGTCTATTCGTCCATAAATGCATTTCCTAGTCATTATGTAGTGTCGTTCTAATGGTTGGGGCACCTCCAACAGTCATATAGTTTTGCCACAGTGAAGTCCCATTCTGTGTGGTTCTACTGTTCCGGCGAGGTTCAGAGCCTACAAGCCTGTCTCCTATGAAGTCTTCTCTGGAACTTCTTGTAGCTTTCCTAACTTGTCTTTCTTCTCACTGAGCTTCCTTGCCTTCTTTCCCGTGATCTGAGTCTCTGGATTCCTCTTTCTATTCTTATTCTTATCTTCTCTTACCATAGTAGCTTCGTGTTGTTGATGTGCTCTCAAAGGGTTTGAATTCAATATCCCTTCTCTTATTATTTCTTGGGTGGATATACTTCTTTCTTGCATATATAGGTCCTTCAATACTTCTTTCTTTCTTTCACCCTCGAAATCTAATTCTCTTGTGTTTTGTTGCTTCGACTCAACTTCTCGTTCTTCTATCAATTGATCTATTTTTCTAGCTATGAGATCCCTTAGTTCTTTCTTTTTATTTTCTACAGCTTCTTCCTTTTCTTTCCTTTTGGTATGATCCTTCTTGATCCAATTCTTTCCTAACAAAAGAGGAAAAGGGGCATTGTTCTCAACAAACCTAATAACCTCAAATTCTTCTTGAGTCGATGTCCCATGGATGATAACAGGTGTTGATACTAAGAGGGGGGTGAATCAGTATCAAGTACAATTTAAAACCTTTTTAAACTTATACTTAAACCATTCAATTATATCCAGTGAGAAATTAACAATAGTATAAGAGTTACACCAATACACCACAATACACCATGCACAATATATGAGAAATAATCAATAGTTATTGTTCAAGGGAAGTAATGACTTTCAAAGGTACCTATAGCTTCCAAATGTAAAGGGAGGGATAAACCTCCAAGAGGTAGATAGAATCCTCCAATATCAAGAGATATTTTAACTCTCCATCCTTTCCCCTTCCTTCCACCCAAGAATATATGAGAGATAATAAAACTTTATATTAAATCATCACCACCAACCAATCATCACATAGAACCTGATAATGCTTCCTGAGACTTCTTCAATTTCTGCAATTCTTCAATTCTTGGAGTATTCTGATCCTATAGATAATATTTCTCAATGTATTCTCTGAAACTCCTCTAATTTTCACTCCTTGAATCCTCCCCAAAAAGAAGTTATAGAAAGAATGGTAGACTTTATTCAATTCTTGTCTATTCAGAAGACCCAACTTGTACAGCATGCCCCGCGCTCAATATTTAACATCCGATTCTGAAACTTGTACACACAAAACTAGAGTCCATAATATTTCCAATGGAAGTGGTCTCACTTCATTTGGATTTTGTATGAAGAAGTTATGACTATTTTACCCGGAACACCTGTTTATTGACTAGCTTTAGGACTGTTCACAAACCCTATCTTCCACAGAGTGTATCTCCATAATTATAGTGAATCAAGAGTTGAAATTTTTACCAGAGGTACCTTGATATGTATTCTCAATACCATAGTTATTTCACCATTTGAATCGTTCTAGAAAAAGAGTTATAGCAAAAATGGTAAGATGACCTGAAAATAACATACCTTAGAACACATCACCAAAAGACTTCATCCTCCCTTGAAATCTGGCCTTCTTTTCTTCTTATTACCTCTGAAATTCGACTTGTATAAAATGAATGTATAATGATGTTTATTTATACCATTTATGTCACTTCCTTTTAACATTAGGTCCGACCTGACACTTTCTTATTTTGTAATTATTTTCTTTAATTATCTTCAGGGCCTACATGTACTTCCTTCTTCAATTCACTTTGTCATCTTCAAAAATTGATTTCTCCTCAACCATGAGGATCCACGTGGCATGCCACATACCACTGGAAACAACATGATGTATACTATCCATCCATGGGTATTGTATCTGCATGTGCATTTTCCTTCATGTCCAAATACCTTCATCAATCTTGCAGTCCAAAACCCATGACTAGGGTTGACATCAATGACAACAACCAATCTTCCAACAATCTCCCCCATTGTCATTGATGGAAACACTCATGCTCCCCCTATCATCATGATCCAAATTTCTCTCCCCCTTTGACATCAATGGAAAATGGTATGGCTTCTCCCCCTGAGTTTAACGGCAAAAGGTAACCTTCTTCTTGGGGTTGCTCCCCCTAAACATGTGGCACTCAATAATACTTCATCCTTATTTTTGGTCTTTGGGACTTTTTCTTCCTTGGAATCCTTTTGTGTGGATTTTTTCTTCTCTCTCTTCTTCATGTCTATGATGTATATGTTGTTCGGTCTTCTTTTTGCAGTTGCAGCCAATCTTCCTGAGTTATTTTCTCTAATTTTACATTTTCGGGAGTCAAGCGTAAGAGTGTATCCTTGATCACACATTTTACTAACACTGAGTAGATTATGATTCAAGTCTTCAACCAATAGAACATTCTTTGCTTTTACATTTTTTCTTCCAAGCTCTGCTACACCTTATCCAAGTATTTTGGCAGATGAGTCATCTCCAAATGAAACGTTTCCACCCTTTCTCTTCAAGCTGATGAATTTGTCTTGATCCCCGGTCATGTGTGAAGAACATCCACTATCTATGTACCATTCATCTTCTTCTTTACATTCTTCAGCAGTCAATGCTATTTGACAATCTTCATTGTTTTGAATCTCTTTTCTTCTCCATATTGTGGTTGGCATAGGGACATCTTCATTCATATATCTGCAATCTTGTGCTTTGTGACCAAGATAATTACATTTGTAGTATGCAATATCTTTGTCCATCAATTGGGAAAATGAATTATAACTTATGTTGACAAATCCATGATTATTTCCATATATTCTATTTACACCATTCATGTTTCTTGCGTATTTGTTCCTTTCATTGATTCTACAATTAATTTCCTTATGTCCAAAAATTTTGCAAGTATAACAATGGCCAAGAAAGAAATTTTGATACCTTGGAGTAAGTGGGCTTCTTTGTGATGTAGTCCATCTGGGTTCATGATCTATTCTTCTGTAGTTTCCTTCATACTGATTGAAGCTT